>JAIRCK010000081.1:0-160178 GCA_020744315.1 Curvularia eragrostidis | reverse complement strand
TTTCAGCCAACCTCCGTCCCCCTCTCCTCTCCTCTCCCATCCTCAAGACCGCCCGCTTGCTCGCCCACTCTCGGAGTCCTGCGGAACTACGTCGGGCCAGAGCTGGGGTCAGGGGGGCCAGGGGGCGCCAGGGTAAGGAAAACGAGAGTAAGAGCAAGTGAAAGAGACGGTGCATAGAGGCTCGGATCGTTCTTTCCGAATATTACTTTTTTGCTTTTGCTTGACTCGGCAAATGATACTGGCCATTGTGTGTGTGTGCGGATGCATGGATGCTGGTATGGTTATGGTATAGTCGTGTGTATGTGTCGGTGGACATGGGGGCTGGGAAAGGGTATGAGGTGCATGAAAAACATGGGTGTTTTCGTGCAAATTGGCGTAGCCGGGGAGGGGGGAAGCGCAGGTGTGAGCGTTGGTAGGATGTAAGGGTCGTGTGGGTCTTGGGTCTTGGGCCGTGGATCTTGGGAGAGGGGCGGCGCAGGGGCGCAAAAGGTTGTTACGAGTCGTGTTTATCTCTTGAAATGATGGGCTGATATTAGAGTACCGCTGATAGCGCGTTTCTTTTTTGCTTTTGCTCGCCTTTATTGTATAGATGGCAGATGATTTCTTTGTATTTTCTTTTTCTCGTATCGAGTTTCTGGTTTTTGGTAGCAGGAAGGGGTGGAGAGGGCGGCTGACGTTGGATTTATTGACAGGAAGGTTATCCGGTATGTTTCTTGGCGCCTAAGTACCTCCTAGTATCCTAGTGCAACGCTTAAATCTGACTCTGTGGCATGGAGGAAAACCAAGCCTTGGACGGCCGTGTTTCGCTTATTAGCATATATTGTTGTGTAGCACCTAATCCCCTAATTTCAAAGGTGCTGTGTCAAGTCCTAGTCACCTGGTCTTCTTATTCTTTCGCATTCAGTAGTTAGGTGAAGTAGAATGTTCAGTTTTATTATGATGTAGCCGAAGAAAAAGCATTCACTGACTGGAGAAATCTGGAAAGATTGTACATTGTTCGTACGTACGCCGCACATACAGCCCAGGGGTAAAATGTGTCGGTGCTTTTCTTGTCTGGTGACGAATATTGCGCGTCTGATCTTCGCCATTCGATGGGTATCAAGCACTGGACATGAGTTTATCAAAGAAACACTTATCAGCAAACTCAAACGCTGTGTGAGTACACATAGTTCTCTAATAAAAGTGGAACTACTATTGCGTGTCTTGAGTCGATGCTGAATCCCGAGCACCAGGCATAGGGGTGAGGTGCTGACGCCCCTTGACCACGGCGACTGATGACAGGACATGAGTGCCTAGTTTCATGATAAGATAACCAGGTACAGGGGCTGCTAATGTCTGCCTAAGAAGGCAATGCTGAATGAGAGTGTTGTTGAACAAGCTTTGGGCGTGCGCGTGAATACGCCATCCCGCATCTGTCACTTGTCACAAAAGCAAATGCCACAGCACAGCAAAGCCTCGATAGGCTCCCCGTGTATGATGGCACATGCGTGGCGTTCAAGAACCCTTCATTCGGGCATGTAGCCGCATATGCCGTCGTCTATATACTGTACTTCCTCGGAGTAAAAAAAGACCAATGACGTGGAAGATTGCCTGTGCATAAGCAGCATGGATTACGCAGCTCAAAGCGAGTCTGGCCATGCGGATGCAACACGACGGCGACCTGGAGGCTTCGACAAAAGAGACAACACGGTGTAAGCCCCGAGGCGGAGTAATGACCTTGTCTGTATATAACAATGTCCTTGTATATAACAGCTACCTTAGAAAGCAGCCTTCTGTATGACGCGTTGCATTGGCGCCGAGACACTGTGCCATCTTTGGCTTGGAGATCACTCTATTGGTGATAGAAAGAGAGTATCGTCGAGGGTTCAGTAGCTACGGATCTACGACACCATGCATCACGAGCTATTAACAAGATCGCCTTTGCGTCTGCTATCGAAATGCAAATACAAATCCCATCCTGATTCCAAAGGAACTTTCCAGGGAACGTCGCAGTACATAAGCGGATGCAGATCTTAACAGCAGCCAAGATGGTACTACCACGTTGCGTGCCATGTGGTCAGGCTCTTAGCATAAACTGCCTCTTCATGACTCGGGAATGTTTGGCGAACCCTTCTTGTCCTGAGTACCCCCCCACACCATCATATAGACGATACGACTGGGCTAATCTTAAAGGAAATCGATCTGCAGTTACCCATGGAGTGTTACAAAACCTACCACAGGCCCGACTCGAGCATACATCCTATCGGACGCGTGAACTCGATCTTAGCTCATGGGCTAGGTCGTTTCGCGCCGCCGATCACCGCGGGCCGCCGGCAGTCCATACCACGCGAGTCATTGTCACTTATCAAATCCCCGAGAGTACCAAGCAGAAAAGTCTAGATCGTCAAGGTGGGCCGGTGGGTAGGATTCAGTCCTAACAAGGAATGCCCCCAGGAGAAATCGACAAGTGACGGGCTCAAACTTGGGTCGCCTTGCTTGGAAGGATAGATATATCCGCACTCAAACCGCACCGTTCCCAGTACCCACCTTTTTTCTTGTAAATTTCCCGATCAAAAGGGTGGGTCCGGCCAGACGCCTTTCCGAACACTAGGTATTAGGAATGTGGGGAATGGGAAACCCTGGCGGAACCTCTCTTCCATGTTATGCAATCGTAACCAAGCCGTTATTACATTTACACGCGATTCCTAACCGACTCTTGAAACTATTGTCCGAATACGAGAGTTTTTCATTGCCTGACCACCGGGAAGGGCAACGATCGCATTCAACCAGCCGGGCTCTCCAGCATATCCAGCATGTCAAGCCAGATGGAGAACTGGATAAGCAACCCGGCAGAGACACATGGTCCACTCATCAGCGTCACCGTCTGGGCGCTTTGCGGAATCGCTGGTTTCTTTCTCGGTCTTCGTCTTTGGATACAACAAGGTCAAGGAAAGCTGTGGTACGACAGTCTCTTACTGACCATCAGCTGGGTAAGCGAAGAAGGAAAACACCTTTGCGAGAAGTAAGACACTAACGCGCACGCGTCCAGTTGTTCCTCCTTGTCCAGTCGGTCCTGAATCAGCTCAATGTAAACTTGGGATTTGGAAAGCATTCACTTGACAGTAAGACTTTTAGAGAGCCGCGCGCAATGCAATAGGTCTGACTTTTGCGCCAGTCAACTTCAGCAATCTCGATCGCATCACATATTATGGTGCCACTGGACTCACTGTCTCTCTTGTCGCCATCACGCTCAGCAAGATCTCGTTCGGAGTAACGCTGTTTCGATTGACAGAGGGGTGGCTCAAAGCGTATGTGTGTTTTGCCGTGGCTACTCTGTTCATCTTCGCGGTACCGGCCGGCGTTCTCCCTTGGGTCCTATGCAAACCATTGACTAAGACGTTCGTGGATATCCTACCTGGCACATGCATAAACAAGCAACCTTCTGTGATCTATGGGCGATTTCAGGCTGGTCGGTAGAGTCTTGGTGATGCGTTAGGATGTTTCACTAATTTGGTATACAGTATGGTCTGCAATCATGGACATATCCCTCGCAATGATTCCATGGAAGATTATCTGGAATCTACAGATGCGACCTGCAGAGAAAGTCGGTGTTGGTATTGCTATGAGCTTGGGAGTACTGTGAGTTTGACTGCTCCGGAGACTGAGCTTTACTAACAAGATCAAAGAGCAGGAATCACCGCCATTCTTAGAGCCCGATATGTCGAGCTCTTGGCAAAAAAAGATCTTTCCTGTAAGAAATTTACGAATTGTGCTACGGACTCGGCTGATGAATGAAGATGATGCCGTCGACAGTGTTATATGGTCAACAGCAGAGGCTGCCATGACTATCGTCGCGACGTCGATCCCTGTACTCCGAGTGTTCTTCAAACAAGCCGTCAACACAGCAGTGGCCTCTTACCAAAACTCATCGAGAGAACGAAGAACCAAGTTGAACCTGTCAAATCCGTCGGGCACTGGTGAAAGCTTGAATGCTTCCAAGCTCGGTTCCAAACACAAGGCTGAAGGCACACTGGTATCAACAAGCAAGCGGCGATCAAATTTAGGGAACACGAGCGCCTCCAAGAATCTCAGCCAGGAATCATTGGTTGATATTAGTGGAAAATCGCAAGAAGCTTACCTCGAGATGGACAATCTCGTCGTGGATCCGGTGACTGGACGAGTCACGATGGGCCCTCCAGGCTCTACCTCGTCATTAGAAGAGTCGAAACACCAGCGCCCACACTTACCGGTATGATTCTGAGTTTGATTTTGATTTCGGTAGGTTTCAACGGCGGCAATCTGTAGCATAGATGCATTTGCAACAGGATCATCACATAGAATCGGCATGAGTAACGACGTCATAATGTAATACCAAGACACCTTCAAAACTAGTATTTTTTCCTCCAGTCACACCACACAGTTAGCAGTGCCTTCCTCCGCGCCACACCCGCTAGGCACTCGAAGCCGAGAAATCTCCATTCCATTTGTGGTCTTCGGCGCGATGGTTCCCAAACAAGGCTTGTTTCTTGCGGCAGGAAATCGGCAACGATAGCGTGGCGTCTTCCACATGGAAATGATCATCTCTCTAGTCTAGTTGTTCAATGTCAGGCTTCACGATTAGAGCCCCGCATAGTCTAAACCTTGTTACGGTGCCAGCGTGCGGCGCCTGGGACCGTTTGATGCACGGCCTCCTTTCCACTAGACCCAAGTAGAGATCTACACCTGCACTGAAGCGCCACAGCCAATCAAAGAAAGCGTGATAAAGCATCCCCCCCTGCGTCAAGAGTCACATCTGCTTGGCTTTCCGCTTACGTCAATTAGTCAGGGCGAGCATGCCGGGCTACCCTGCACACCCTTTGGTTGCAGCAGCGACTCAGTCTGACAATCAGGGGAGAATGCTCATTTGCGCTGTACCGTACCGATGGTGTGCGTTATGCAAAAGTTATATATGTCCGGTAGATAGGCGATCCGTTTTACGGTTTCCCCCACATCCAACTTGACTTCATTCTTTGAACACTTCCTTGCTTTGTTTGTTTGAGCTGTATTCATATTGCCGTTCCGCAAACATGAAGTTTTCGGTGCTATGCAGCGCCTCGCTGTTTGCCATGACGGTGTTCGCTTTTCCGGCTAACCTGCTCAACAAAGACATGAGCGATGAGACGCTCGCGGAAATTACTCAGATGGTGGAGAAGATCAAGAGGGAGGTGGACATGAAGCGCCAGCTTGGCGCCAGCCTTATCAAGCCTGGATTTGATGCCGAAGCTCAACTTGTGAGCACTTCGGGAGAGCATCGTTACGTATGTGCCATTTGGCGTAGAGAGAATAGAAACTATACATTTACTGACAATATCACTGTAGATTGCTCCAGGCCCCAATGATATTCGTGGACCTTGCCCAGGTCTGAATGTCCTGGCCAACCACGGCTACATTTCTCGAAATGGTGTTGCATCAGTCTTGGAGCTGACCCAGGCCTCCACCGAGGGTGCGTGAAACTTTACGCTATTGTTTATCCAGATGCTAACAAACCGTCAGTATTCGGCATGGCGACTGATCTCTCTGCATTCCTGTCCGTGTACTCTGGTATCATGGCAGGCGATGTGGCCTCGGTATCTATTGGCGGCAAGCCAAGCAGCGGACAACTGCTGGGTGGATTGACTTCTTCGCTTGGTCTTCTTGGAGAGCCACAGGGTCTGAGTGCGTCGCACAACCGTTTTGAGGCCGACTGCTCTCCTCTACGAGCAGACTTGTACAAAACGTACGTCGTAGGCCACTGCGCTTCCTTCTCGCATACAGTTCCAAGAATCAATATCACTAACTAATTTCAGTGGCGATCCTGTTTCCCTCGACCTGTCTCAGTTCGAAGAGCTCATGGCAATGCCTACCGGCCCGAATGGCTACGATCTCACAGTTATGCTTCCGTTCCGAGGCTCACGCTTCAACAACTCCATTGCAACCAACGGCCGATACTTTGCTGGTCCGTTCACACACTTTGCAATCAATACCGCAACCTACCTATTTACCTACCATTTCTTCCGGAACCACAGCGCTGAGTTCCCAGATGGTTATCTTAGTGCAGAGACACTCAAGTCATTTGAGGGTGTTACGGGAGAGCCAGGAAGCTTCCAGTGGGCTTCAGGCCGTGAACAGATCCCTAACAACGTACGTGGAACTTTTTATGCTTTTGGACTGGTATGGTGACTAATGCATAATACAGTGGTACCGCCGCGCTATTGGTGATGAGTACGGAATTGCTGCCTTCACTCTTGATGCCGTACGTTCGCTTCAAAAGCTTCCGTACATGGCTGTTGTCGGCGGCAACACCGGCGAACCCAATACGTTCACTGGAGTTAACATTGCCGATCTGACGGGCGGTGTGTACAATGCGCAAACACTCCTCGAGGGCAACAACGCCATGTGCTTTGCGTTCCAGTTTGTTCAGTTTGCTTCTCCGGACATTCTAGACGGTCTGCTTGGAAACGTTGTGCTTGCGTTGCGAAAGTTGACCACTGTTTTGGATCCGATCCTCGTAGCGCTTGCTTGCCCACAAGCTGCCAAGTTCGACATGGGTTTGTTGTCGAGCTTCCCCGGTGGCAAGATGTAGAATCACGTTGATAGCAACTATTATATTAGTATGTAATTGTAATCACATCGCTTAGATGTTGCTTCACAATTAATCCCAAAGGAACCGGGGTGGTAGTGATGTATTCGCCGGATGAAGAAACATTACCTCTGAAGCAGCGAGGAAAATGGCGTGTACGTAAATTAGGAAACCATTTTCTCATGTCTTGGTGCATTGTTGTGGACAGCCAAGTCCGGTGGGAAGTCTTGAGAGGAATTCTGTGTTCGTAGCTCTAGACCGGACAAAAACATCATAAACACAGATAACTGATTGGGTGGAGCCGGTAAGCAAGTACCCCGCATACTGCTACGAGCTGGACCGGGCCGGTCGGTTTGCGCCCACTGTCTCGCATGGACACGCCTCATTGAGCGATAAGGATTTTATCACAACAATAAGTAGCCCTTATCGGCGCCGTATCAGTCGTGCTTGAGCTTAACTCAACGTACACTTCGATTTATCGATTTCGACTGTTATACATTCTTGCCATCCTATATATCCTCAAAATGGCCCCCTCAGCCATCCAAGTCGAGCCGACACCGGCGCCACAATCTAAGCAGCTGGTGTCACACTCGAAAGAGAACGAATCAAAAGAATTGACGCCACTTCAGGCCATCTCTCAGGGCGTGTGTCTTCCCAGCGTACCTCTCTTCTCTTCATACGACAAACAGCGCGCATGGATTCTCTCTCACATGGCGGGTTAGTATATGCGACTCCAGTATGCAGTCAGGCGCATTTAATCACATGTGATAGGTGCATTCCGCATCTTTGCCAGACATGGATTGGCAGAGGGGATGAGCGGACATATTTCCGTTCGTGATCCTGAGCATCCACACACTTTCTGGACGAACCCACTCGGAAGGCACTTTGGTCTGTTGAAGGCTTCTGACATGGTACTTGTCGACTACGACGGCAAAGTCGTGGGAGGCAACCAAAGTAGGCCCGCCAACGGCGCGGGCTTCCTCATTCACTCGGCACTACACAAGGCGCGGCCCGATGTCAATGCCGCGTGTCATTGCCATGGAATAGCGGGCAAAGCCTGGAGCGCTTTCGCCAAGCCCCTCGAAATGCTCAACCAGGATGTGTGCTACTTTTACGGCGAAGCCCAAGCCGTTTACAAGGAATTCGGCGGTATTGTCTTCAGCGAAGAAGAGGGTAAAAGACTGGCCGCCGCACTAGGACCGAAGGGCAAGGGTATGATTCTGCGCAACCATGGCTTGTTGGTAAGCTCACATCCTTGGCGCTTACATTGCTCAAGTTTGCGTTACTAACACTATCCAGACCGTTGGACAAACCGTTGACGAGGCTGCGTACCTCTACACACTCATGGAGCGCTCTTGTGCAGTTCAGCTCCAGGTCGAAGCCGCTGCCGCTAACGGCGTGCCCAAGGTCTACGTCGATGACGAGGCCGCTGAGTATACATGTCGCATGGGGAGCGACGCCGAAACGCTGTACTGGGAACTTCAACCAGATCTCGAGTATGAGTACGAGATGAGCAACGGCGATTTCAAGCACCCTGACTGCGATGAGGTTATCTGGCGGGGGTACTAGCGTATCTGATAGATTTTAAATAGACTTCCTTTCGGTATGCAACTAGCCAATGGCATTCATGATGTTCCTTGAAATATATGCGAACTCGTCACTAATCCCCTCTTGTTTCCTTGTACTATCCGCGTGCGACACCACATTCGATATGCCATATCTCTGGTGGGCGACACTAAATCCGACGTGTGCGATACCTTGGAGTTATGGGTTATGTCGAGGAGAAGAGCAGCTGAGCAGCTTAACTTATATACCATGAGCTTGACCGCTAGGCTCAAGCTTGTAACGGGTATCTAGATGGAAAATTGGCCAAATGGGCTAGACAAAACCGTGTACGGATGCGCGATAGGTTATATATAGTTGTCTAGGCTCTTCGCTCCTCATCGTTCTATTCAAAGAATCTAGCGATGACCACGTTTACTTGCTGTTCTTAGATCTGTAGATGGAAGAAGTCGTACTACGACCAACAGAAGATTTGATAGTTTATCAGCTTCTACAGCGCCAGATCCCATAACTATTAGAATTGGGTTCTTGAAACTACTCTAAAAACATACCATGTACGGCCGGACTGTCTCCTCATCGCCAACAGAAATCCAATACCCGGCGCTCTCTTTGTTCTTGTCCCCGTCGCCAAGTGCTGGCAGCCTCAGAGGTGGATAAGGGTAGCGCTCCAAAAACTCTCTCTGTACTGTCGGCATCTCGCCATCCAAAGACCTCCATAACGACTTCGAAAAACGTCTCGTGATCGGTACTTCTCGTGAATTGTTTTCTAGAGACTGGGCGCTACAAACTGCTCCATAGGCCTGAGGAGGCAGTTCAATTATCATACTGCGCAACCGCGTGGATTGGTAGAAGGCATCGAGCAAAGGTAGTGCCGGGCTGTTGAGTATCTCGTGGCCCCACTTCTGGACTTTGAAAGATAGACAAATGCTGCGGAGGCTGCGACAATATGTGACGATATTATCGAGAATGGGCTTGAGATGGTCTAGGTTCAGGAATGGCCTGCCGTTGTCCGACTGGATAGGATGCGCCCTGATCACTATTTCAAGAGCCTTGATGCATGCAAGCCGGGTTGATAAAATGAGTTGTGGGAGATGAAGGAGCAGGATCTCGCTTTGAATGTTAATGCAGTTGGTAGAGTACAAGAACTCAATGCCTTCTGCGTACGCCTGCCTGCATGAAAGCAAGAACCCTATAATGCTAACGCTGTAGCTTTCTGGGTTGTCTTCTTTTCGTCTGCTGACAAAACCCAAGCACGGGTCGTTCAATGGACCAATCCAGTTGTATTGCATGGACGGTAGGAATCCTCGCGGATTCCGGTGGCAGACAGCGCCTTGCCATTGCCAGGCTTTATCTTGGCGCGAGACATCGATGTGGAGAGTACGCCCACCGAAGGCCATGGTGAGGATTAAACTTCGAATATCTGCGGGTAGCTGAAAAAAGAGGCATGTCGCGATGTCAAACGATGTTGGTGTAATGGGACGGCGCGTTGAAGGGAGAAATGGTGGCTGATCGGAAGGTTGCCTGGAAGCCGGTTTCGAACGAAGATGCTTCTTTACCCAGGCGCGGAATCTAGCCATTTTCGCAGTTTATGAAGGCAAAGGAGCGAAGAAAAAGAGTTTAGAAAGTGAGAGGCACGATTGTGATCCCCACGGTCAAGGTGGGTGAAGCAGGTCATACGATGCTGTTCCACTACCTGTCGCACCCCTGCGACGCCGCTTGGCATTGCATCCACAGTCAAGGGTTATCACTAAATATAATCGTGCGATGAATTCTCTGACAGGCTCTAATATTTCCTGTTAACGCTGTGTCGATGGCTCATGTTCTTAATGATATGTTTTCTTCTTTGAGCAAGGATGTTTCAACTTACAAGTTACAAGATCCGTAAAGACTCAAGTCAGCCGATGCTAGCGGCCGCTGGCCTATATCTGTCTTATTTCCGCGTTATAACGCATACAGCGCTGAAGACTAACACTGCGTAGTGTGGACATTTATACTTGTAAACTTGCTCGTATGGAGGCAGTCAGCAGGAGCAGAAGAGACGGCATAGAAAAAAGCATTCATGTCAAGGAGATGCTGGCACCAGACGCCACCACCCAGCAAATTTCGATAAGCTATTCCAACTAGATTCGTACGTCGTCCTTTGATGTGCATTTTCGGATGTGTGAACTTGTCTGCAACGGAACGAGGCACCTCTGAAAACCATGGTATCACCAATGGGTGCCTGTATAATACCCGTGTAGTGACAAGATGCAATTAACGTTCAAAATGAAAACAGCAAACTGAAGGAGCACGCAAGGGTGCCGAATGAGAGAAAGTACTGAAGATAGTAAGACGCGTAGACGGCCAGTTAGCCTAGATTCTGCTCACCTTCCCTATTACACATGCGATGAATGTGTTCGATGCAGTAATTTTGGTTTATAACCCGAGTTTAGAAGGCAGAAGTGTAATCCATAAAGACACCATCCCGCAATAGCGTAAGTTCATTGACAACACACATGCCAAAAGAGAGGCAAAGGATGGAGTTCGATTTAGCTCAGTCGGTTAACGAGGACCCTGCAGAATCCAATGGCCGCTAAGATTAGCCCTGTCACGCTTTTAGCTGTCAGGTACATGTGGGGCGTATACCAGTTGAGAATCTTACGAGAGCGCACAATAGCCTGGCAGCTATCGTTAGTTTGTCCTACGTGCCCTTGCATCGAGACACGTAAGCAGGTTGAGATCAACAGCTTATAGTCATGGGTAGCGATATATTCATAACGCCTGAGAGTGTTGATCGAAATCAACGCAGTTCAGTGCTTGGTTTGCATAAACGCTAATCGATCACACTGTTCTATGTTGTTGTTAATATCAACAAGGTCCGCTGCGTTGTTTTGTAATGAAATGCTGGTGTTGCCTTGATCTTTGCATCCCAAATAGTCTTGTAGCCATGTATTTGTATGGCATGTGCCTGCATATCACGAAAATATTCCATATCAGCCAGTTTCGGTTTATCTGAACTTCGAATCGGATCAAACCACTCAATCCCGCATTCCCTAATTTATCCCAAGCTGAATTGTCACTCTCGTCCGAGGCAGCTATACTTAGTTTCGGGAAAAGAGCTTTTTGCTAGAGGATTAGATATACGCTCTTTGCAGTTGCCCCACGATATCGAATGCTCCTGCAAGACGCGGTAAAAGGTAGAACTACTTTCACAAAAGAAAATTCCACGAGGCAGAGAACTAGTTTCACTATCACAGGGTATATTGATGCTGCCCAAATCTCCAGAAAGCAGCAAGATTACCGCATAACCGGGGGCCTTGCTTCTTTGTTAAAAGCCATCCTACTGCACAGCCACTCGACAGCCTCTTGCACACCGGTGCCTGTGAGCGCACTACAAGGCAAGACTCTGCTATCTCTTACATTCCCGCCCTTCTCCCCCTCAAACACTCTCCTTACAAAGCCCTCCTTGATCCTGACAACCTCGACGCAATCTTCTCTGTCCTGCTTATTCGCCAGTATGAGAATGGGCACACCACTCGCCTCTTCATTCGCCAGCACGCTCTCCAGCACAAGCTTGCACTCATCCAGCCTGCCGATATCCTCATTGCTTGCTGCATTGCTCGCGCTCAAATCTGCCAGTGTTGCATTCCCCACGTCGCTGCTGTCTATGACGAAGACGATGGCGTGGCAACTACTGTAGTAGGATTGCCAGAGGCCGCGCAGGCTATGCTGGCCGCCTACATCCCATATCTTGAGATATATCGGAGGGTTTGGCGGTGGAAGCGCAATGGTAGCGACGTTCTGGCCGACGGTCGGCACGGTCCGGAGATTCGCATTTGCAGAAGTGTATATGCCTTTTATCTGCTCGAGGAGAGTCGTTTTGCCGGCATTGTCGAGGCCAAGGAGGAGAACAGAGTATTCTGGGTAGGATTAGAGGCGGCTCGGCATGTCTGGGGGAGGTAAATCGTGCCTTCTTTACTCGTCGCATGGAGGTATATCGACTTGAAGAGGTGGTACATGTTTTGCGCAACGCGTAATGTAGGCGCGTGGCTTCACATGTTGGTGGTGGATCCGAGGGCTCCATACAACGGGGACGCGGTTGATGCGTGCAACGTGGTCGTTATCGATAAGATGCCTGAGTCAGATGTGGATCTCACACCAGGCCCTGCCAACTACATCATTCAACACACCGACGCTCGGCACCGTTGTGTTGTCACTCGATACTAATACCGAGATTTATGTGTTCACAGAGCCATTTGGTTCAATTATACTACTTGAGATAAACATATACGTCATACAATGGCGGTTCAAGACTGCCAGTTACATATACCACACCTTCGTACTGGTACGCATTCAATCTTTCTTCTTTGTTCTTTTCATGATCTCATCCTGCCTGTTGAGAACAAACATGAACGTCTTTTCTGTCGTGGCGTAGTTGATCTGAACACTCTGATCTTCAGATATGTTGTCCTCGATAATAAGACGACTGAGATTTTCCCATGTGTCTGCTCCCACTGGGGCGTTGATCTGAGCAGACTGGTGGCGTGCTGCATTACGTCGCACGATACGCTCGGTCTTAACAAGCTCGCATTGTGTTTCCGCAGACCCGTCGACCAAAGTCTCGTCTTCGCTGGACTCGCTATTGCTTCTTCCACTCCCAGAAGAGCTGAGTTCGGCCGGTGTCAATGGTGCGTATCCGTCATCTAATGCTGTAAGCAACATTTCAGCAAGGCTGGGACTTTCGGAGAAACTCACTTGATGGGCAGTTCTCAATGTATTCTCTTAAGCATTGGTCAATGCGCTGTATGACCTCTGCATTGGCCTCGAGTTTGGTGCCCATCACTCGAACACTGGCAACCTGGATGCGCAGAAGAAGTGTTGACTTGACATGCGCCAGCTCGTTCATGATTGTGCATAGTTTTCTCTCATCGTCCGAGCCGTGTATCAACTGCCGTGCATACTGGTTTACTCTTCCCTTGTCCTTTGGATCAAGAGCATGCAGTAATTCAGCCAACCTTTTCTGGACAGCCTCCAACCGGACCAGTTCTGTAGCAATTATCGGGATTTGTAATTGTTCCTCATCCTCGATTATACCAATGATGATCTTGACGCCGGAGAGTTCAGTCTCATGTCGACTCAACACTTCGACGAGATCTTTCTGTCGCTTGTGCGCGGTGCGGAGACGTCTGAAAATCCGAAAGGCTTGCTCTGCGAGTTGTGTAGAAGCCTGGATTGCAGAAACAAGGCTTATTGGATCAACCTAACACCGTACCTTAGTGGTATGCTTGCATGTTTGGATGTGCAACTTACCATGGCGGATAGCGTGTGACAGATACCCTGGATCAAGATGGCGAAAAGGAGGACAGTTGCACTGGTAGTTCATCTGATTTATCCGCGCATTTATTACCAGCTGAGCACAGCAGAGCCACACTCGGCGTGTTATTGATTATGCAGCCATTATATCTGGCATTGGTCCAGTGACAAGCTGGCAGTTTCTGTTATAGTAACCACTCATTCGCCGTTGCGAAACGCCCTGCAGCTGCAGCTGCACACCATAAGACCCCCACGTTCGCATCGCTGCCCGTACCCAATGAGAGTTAGCAGATCCGCGGTAATCGCAATCCAAGGCTGACTGGCTTGATGCAAATCAAGATGTACGTTTGTTTGGAGTTTATGCAGTCCAGGCGCATCCAGTCATCGTCTTGTCCGGATCATCAAGGGTGGGGGCCGGTTGAATCGGCGCCAAAAACAAGATCGAAGCAGCAGTCTTTGACGACGTAAAACCGATTTATGACGCATCTTGCACCTTTTCCTGGATGGAAAGGGAGCTCGACGTATTCGTCCGTGTACGGAATTCCAGGATGAACCATGGAAACATCTTTCCCAGTCACGTCGTTGCGATGCGTCTCTAGCTCAAGTCGTTTTACTATCCGGCGTGCAATGAAGCTGATGGGTAAATCAGGTCGAAACATGGCGCGAACAGGATGACGCATCCTACTCAGCCTCGAAGTGAAAGAAAGATTCTCTTTCCGAACCTGTGAATTATTTGAGGAGCCATCCTGCATACCGTGAGTATCTGTTACATGATACACGATGGTGAGTTGCACCCACTAGCAAGGCTGTGACAGGTTGTTCAACGGCTTGCACCGGAGACGGGATCCGCTTTACGCTCGAGGGAGTCGATAGCTCTAACTTTCGCGCACTCGAAGTTACTGGCGTTCTTAGTGAAGTGGCGAGTTTCGTGGCTGGACTGCACGGGCAACTGACGATTAGGTTTTGACTTGGACACATCAGCAACGCACTGATTCTTCAAGGTAAACTGGGACTTACAAATGGAAATTACAGACTTTTTCTGCTACCGGACCGTTGATCTGGACAGCATTACCGCTAGAGATGTTTCGACTTATTGATGTAGTCATCGCCGCTGCTCGTCTGTTGTCCGAGCAGGGGCTGAAAGTAGACGACGCAGGTATACTTGGACGCATGCCCGAGACGGCGAGAAGCACCCGCGGGGAGAGTGTTCAAGAGTCTTGGATTACCCAGCGCTTGAGTGGACGGGGGTACGATCGGTATCAAACACCTGAACAGCCGGGCGGGGTGTGATATGCCAGTGTCTGCCTTGCCTTGTAGGTTGCATGTGGCGTATGGAGCCAGCCAGTCCCATCGGTGATGCCTTGCCGCGCTGCGAACATGGGCGTTCCGGTCAAATCATAAGGGAAAGGTGTGGTTCCTTGCGCCAAATTACTATGAGCAATCGATGTACCCCACTTTCCATCACGGCCGCCCTTCCCATCTGCGCCTCATTGTCTTCTGCATCGCCAGCACCCTCGATGTTGCGCATTGCGCTCTGCGCATCGCCTTGCTCTTACCCCTTCAGGTGACAATTATGAGCTATGTCGATAGAATGCGCCTCGGCTAGCGCTGCACCTCACAGCACACCCCGAGCCCGGCTGCGGCAGTAAGCGTCAGGCACATATGCGGCTCCGGTCTGCCTTGGACACACGGAATGCAATACCGGGATGCACGCGAGATGGTCGCGCTACTGCTCAGACACCGCCCAGAAAAGGTCCAGGAATTCCTCGCTCGGTGCTGTGGTAAGGACAGCGAAATCGCAGCTGAAGTCAAGGACGAGTATTGGAGGCTTCGTCAGTTTCCACCAGCAGGTACAGAACTAGCAGCACCATTTGCATCTGTATCACCATCTCTACATGAATCACATCGTTCTGGCTCTCATCTCCACCAACACGAGATTCCGCCACGTCCGTCAGAGTATCCCATCAGCCCTCCCAGGACAGTGAGGTCGGAAGCTACGCATTCGACAAAAGGTGAAGCAGGCCATAAAGAGTATATCTACTTATTGAGGTCTCTCGGGGATGCTGTCAAAGACCAGACAGTCCGGATGAGACACGCACCAATAGAGCACAGTGTCATTCGTCAAGGTCTAATATCGGAGAGCGAGCTCGATGCAAACGTCGTCCAAGCAGAAAAAAGGGAAGTCCATATACCTCTGGATGTACATGCAGGAGCTGTCACTGCCGTTACGCCTCTTTGTGCAGTAAAACTGACTTGGCGCCGTCAAAAATCTGACATGACGCATAATACCACATTCTACGTAGTTTCTGACCCGAGACTCGATATTGATATGCTCCTTGGTTACCTCGATTCTGGCGAAGGTGCGTATACACAACATCTTGCGACTACACTTATATCACTGTGCTGACCAGTGCTCTGATATGATCAGACTATCCCCATACTGTTGTTCCACCGCCACAGTCTCATGAAGCTAGACATTTTCAAGGATACAATCAAGAACTGCGGCCTTCAGCACCAACACCGCCTCCAGTATCGTATCACCGTTCTGCCGAAACAAACAACGGTTCATTGCGGACAGTGTCTGCACATCACCCTGCACATCACCCAGCACATCACGACAATCAACATTTCCATACCCCAGGAATATTAGACACCATAATGCCTGGATCATTAGGCCCAGGTAGATCAATCGAAAATCATCAGTACTCACACCACCAGGCATCTACTACATCCTTTAGCTTACAGCCTACGCAATTCGAAATCCCACAGCCTAACCCGTACCGCGCCACCGTCACCACTGTTGCCTCCGCAAGCTCCGTCTCTGAACTCCAACCAGACGTACGCTCTGACAAGCTCAGAATAGCAATCAAGTGGGATGAGACACGTTTCAACATGTGGCTGTACCCAGATGCACCCAGCGAAACTTTCTTCGGGGCATTCCAAAGCCAAGTCAGGAAGCACAAAAAAATCTATGACCGGACGTTGATGACAATTGTTCTCAAGGAGGACGAGGAGGCATCAGACGAGAAATCTTTTACAGTGCCTCTTGATGAAGATGACTTGGATGCCGATTGGATGGACATTGTCAAGTGGGTGGAAAAGAACAAGAGGAAGGAGTCGCCTCATATCTTTGGGAAAGTACAAGTTATGGACTCCTGAGGTCTTATAGGCAGCATTGCTCGACTGACTGGTACTGCTATCTCTTTATGCTTATGAACCATGATACCCAAGTAACTCGTTTTCTCACGTTAGCTAGGCGACGTCGTCTGACGTAGTCCACGGGGTGAATGCACAGCGCAAGGAGCCTTCACGATGTGGAAGCGCGATGCATAGTGGATTCACGAAGAACCCCTGCATTTCTAGATAAAGCTAGCTTCTTTGCTCTCTCCTTGAGCAAACCGTATTAATTATATATTTTTGACTGCATAGATTATATATCTTCAACTTCGCATCTCACAGAACCCACCCGGGGCTGTAGCGCCACGCAAGCTCAGTGCTTTGAGCATGTCTGACAGTCTTTCTGGACAACTTATAATGAAGCAAAAGCATGTGCTTGCATCGCAGCACTCCCTCTTGCGATATACAACTCATGTTGAGAACGGCGGCGCAGATAATCATCAGTCCAGCAATTCCAGGTCCGAGAATGACAAAGGAAGGGCCTGCAATCCGCCTCCATCGATCAACAAACAACGGCCCACACATCGAGCCATGACAAGCGCAGAAAAACATGCAAAGCAGCAGTATCTGGACGATCAAGTCGGCTTCATCATCCTCACACGTGATAACAATAAACCAGATGCATACGGCGCGGTCTCAACGACATATGCGCCTCTATCCTGGTCGGCCGTAGCCAAAGCGTATAACGAAAAGTATGGTGTCTCCGTTACCCCAGCAGCGATGGAAAAGCGGGTGCGACAGCATCGTGCTGCGTGGATAACAAAACACCCATCTTATCCAACCCAAATCACCTATGCGAAAAAGCCTGAGGTAGCCCTGACATCTGGTCCAGCAGCCAATGCCAGAAAGACAGAGAATGGAGACGTGCCAGGAGTTTCAGAGAAAGATACTTCTCATGAGCGCATTGCAGGCTGGATCCCACCAGATGACGTTCGCAACGCATCTGATATGCGTTATTACATCGGGCACACCGTGTCGATGGGCACGGGTATAGTTGCCATCGAGATTCTCGACGCACATGAAACACTGCTTGGAACTATTACTGTCGACCGCCAGGTTTTACTGAAGAACTCTTCTGTTCTCGGTCGAATACAAGATGACGAATCCAAGGTGCATGTGCAGTTATACGGGCCGTTGGAAGAGATCGTCCGTTGCTATATCCTTTGCGCATCTTCGAGATATCTTCCTCAATCAACAGACCGTGGATTATGCGACGGCATCTCCCTCATACAGCTTTATTGCTTGGCTGCGCAGTTGGAGGACGACCATGTGCGGGGCCTGGTGCTAGATCGATGGCGGTCGCTTTCGGATCAGAACGAAGAGGTTCAGTTTGTGCTTAACGAACTGAACCTACTCTTCGAGTGTACGCGCTACGAGGACCCGGCGCGTGACTTTTGGGCGAGCGCAGTATGTGCAGCGGGACTGGCTGACGAACTGCTCGCGGCAGATATATGCGATCCGGCACTGGCTGGCTGCATTCGACGCCTAGTAGCGAAAGGATGTGCGGGGTACATGGGAGATCCAGAGTGTCAGGGCTGAATGTTGTAATTTTCGGAGCCATATACACATAATATTGCCACAGCCAGCCTCCCGACCCTGAAGAGGCCCTAAGCGCCCTTTATGAAGAAAAATAAGTTAGTTCTTTTCAAATTCAAGTGGATATTGTACGAAAGCGCATGAGTTGCACCTTTGACTATACTGGTGAACAATGTGCAATAGTATCACGATGTTTGACTGAGACCAACCATTTTAGAGTGATTTTGGTGTTGCAGAAAATATGACAGAGATAGCAGATCGGCCTTGGCGCTGCTCCCTTTACAGTTTAGTTACGAGTTTCAATACAATGTTGGTCACGGAAAGCGAGCCTAGACAACCCTCTTCTTTCCGATTTATGCACCCAGCGCAAGAAGCCTCGCGAGGCACCGCACTCGCTCCTTCTGTAAGCAAAAAGACTACTTGAAAATGGAATTGGAAGCACGAAACCAGGCCTTAAGCGGTTGGGTAGAATCATTTGTCGTGCTGCTTCGATTGCAGCAGGCACAAGTGCACAACCTTAGGCGGGTGGTAGCCTTTGAGCCCTAGTCGTTAGTTTTGTAATGTAGGGTTCTCTCCAAAAAGATTAACTTTGCTCTTAGAATTAACGGCGCATGTTTCTTCTCATTGTCCACCCTTCAACGTTCGCTGCTTGACCGTTTACATCACCCTACCTTACTCGTGTTTTCGAAAAAAGGTTGCAGAAAGAAGCTCTTCCAATTGCTGACTCTTTCTTGTCTTTTCTCTATAGTCTTTGGGAGTGAATACCAAGAATAGTTGGGTCGAACTGGATATTCCTGGCGTACCAGATTGATAGTCTCGATAGCCCTCCTCCCCAATAATTGGATTCAGATGCTTGAACTGGGATAGAAGCGAAAACACTTGTGCAAGTGCCTGGCAGCCGTCCACACCAGCACCAGCCAGATGTACATTCGAATCACGAGAACAATTTTACTTGCAACGACCGGTTCGTCGCAAATTCCCGTGCGAAAGATCTGCGGGTTCCGAAGCTTCGGGCCCGAATACATGGCACAAACGAAGCATACCAAGACCATATCGACAGTTTTCAAAAGACCGCCACCAATGCAACATCAGAATCATAGCAACATGGGAAATCAAGGCTTACAGGTGGGTTACCATGACGCAGTGAACAAGATTCTGATTACACATAGTGGTCAGTTTGACGGTGTCGAGTCGAACCAACCCCACACGGAGATCACTCCGCAGGACTTGTTTCCATTGGGAATAGCACCGGGAAGGCTCCGTCAGCGCGTTTGCTTACGCCCTGATAGAAGGTGTGGAAATTTCTCCGTTGTACCACCGTCCCGTTCCGCTGCTCGCCCATCACCAACAGATTAACGAACACCAATGACTATCATATCTGTATGTGTACTGACCTGGCTGATCTTTGGAATATTGGAAGGTGTGATGCCTCCGCTCAGGGCCGTGTGCGGGGTCCGGAAACTAGTACTCCCAACAATGCTACAATGCCATTGATTGCAAAAGCTGGTGTCATCAATAAGCGTCTTGTTTGCACCTTGAGGAGGCACCCAAGCCAGCCCTTGTTCTATCATAGGATAGCCCCAGTGGCTAACTTGTGCTTGGATCACCAAACGCCATCGAAGAGGCAAGTCAATCGACCCTAATTTAGTCTTTGGCTGGGCATTGCCTGTTCGTGCTGATGCATATCCTTGCGGCTGGCAGATTAACAGAATGGTTCGCAAGGGATCTGCGTAATCACACTGTGCTTGCCACCGATGTGGCGCGGTTAGTAAGGGTTGTCAAGCCTGATACAGCACTAAATGCCCCCTACTTGCTTTTAAAGTTTCTGATCCACACTTCGCAGCCACGCGAGCTCCCCCGCATCTTTTCAGCATTTCCATTCAGCTTGGTGCTGTTCTCCTATATGAAATGCATGGGAATGATTGGTATTCCTATGCGAGGGCGTTTGCCCGCCGCCTAGGGATTTCGAAGGAGGAAGCTTCTTCGACCACCAGGATCATGGATGCAGCAGTGCACCTGCATGTGGACGGAACTTCTGGAAGCACATAAAAGGCGCTAGGGAGCCGCCTCCTGACAGGCGTGCGCATCTAGGGCCCTCCCCGTAATGTTCGCTTGGTTTCTTTCTTTCTAGAACTGTGACCTGAATACATCATAACTGGGGTATAGCACAAGCCGGATGATCCGGGCAATCGCCCTTTTTTTCTCTGCCCATTTAGGCCTACCTTGCATGCCTCTTTGCAGAGTCTTATAGTTTCGTCAATTCCCAGCAAGTTGCACTCAGCACTAGCTTCCCTCTTGGACGTCCCCACCACGAAAATGTCGGACGTCAAGGAGATTCATGTCAGTACCGACTCTAGGCATGTGAGTAACCGTACCCATATCATATAGGAACATGGGTAACTCACACTGTAAAAGAGCAGCACAAATGTCATGGAAGAAATCGCCGTAGTCGCGGGCTCTGAGGCCATTGCAGAGGCCAAATTGAAAGAGCCCGTTAAGCTTCTCACCAGTGCAACAATGCTGCTATACCTCTGTGCGTTCGTCGGCTTCTTCTGCTCTACATGCAATGGATTTGATGGCTCCATGTTCGGTTCTCTTCTTACCAACAAGCAATTCAAGGAATACTACAATGTCGAAAGTACTGGTGCATGGGCTGGTATTGTAACATCCATGTATCAGATCGGCGGAGTAGTTGTGCTTCCGATAATAGGACCCGCTTGTGATACTTGGGGCCGCAGAGCTGGCATGATCATCGGAGGTCTTCTTGGCTGCGCTGGTGTAATCATCCAATCAACCGCTCCTGCCTCCAATCCTGTTGGTCAATGTAAGTCACTCCATCTCGAGATTCACGCATGTAACTTTATTGACTTCATGACAAGTCATGGGCGGTCGATTTTTGCTTGGATTTGCTGTGCCTATCATGTCGACTGCTGGGCCTGTACACGTCACTGAGACGGCACACCCTGCTCATCGGGGTGTCATTACTGGACTTTACAACACTTTCTGGTATGTAGGGTCGGTTCTCGCAGCCGGTGTTACACGCGGATCTGCTGGCCTCGATGGCAATCAGTCGTGGAGAGTTCCCGTATGGCTTCAGATGCTCTTCCCGGCCCTTCTCGTTGTACTTCCATGGTTTTTGCCTGTAAGTTGCTTCCGCTTAGCAATTTTTAGATGAACGCCTGCTAACCGTTGAAAAGGAATCGCCGCGCTGGCTTTACACTCGTGGGAAAAAGGATGAAGCTAAGAAGATTCTCACAAAATATCATGGTGGTGGCAACGAAGACAGCATCTGGGTCTCCATGCAAATTCGTGAGTATGAAATTTATCTCAAAGCGGATGGAGGCGACAAGCGCTGGTGGGACTATGGCTCCCTCTTCAAGACCCGTCAAGCTCGCTACCGACTTGCCTGTAACTGTATCGTTTCCATTTTTGCTCAATGGGCTGGAAACGGAGCAATTGATTACTACTTCGCGGGCGTCCTTGAATCTGCAGGTGTCAAGGACGAGATTAAGCAGATGGATATCAACCTAGGCAAGAGCTGCATGCAGCTTACTTTCGTAGGTATCTCGGCCCATCATATGCTTGAAGATTCTGACCACGTATAATAGGCTGTGATTGGCGCTATGTTTGTTGATAAACTCGGTCGCCGACCTATGCTGATAGGGGCATTTAGCACCATGACCTTCGTCTGGGTTGGTGCCATCAGCGCTGTTTCCTACCAAAACAAGCACAACAGCGTCCCCGCTGGCAACGCCTTTGTTGCACTAGTATTCTTGTTCAACGCCGTCTTCGCCTTTGGTATCACACCACTCCAGGCACTCTATCCAGTAGAGGTACTGTCTTTCGAAATCCGAGCAAAGGGCATGGCATTCTCCCAGTTTTCGCTGACTGTGGCGATGATGATAAACCAATTCGCCTACCCTATCGCCTTGAAGAACATAGGGTGGAGATTATACATAGTGTTTGCTTGCTGGTGTCCCGTCCAAGCTTTTGTTGTCTGGCTCTTTATTCCGGAGACCAAAAACCGCACTCTCGAAGAGATTGACGATATTTTCAATGCACCAAACCCAAGGAATGCCTCGCTCATGAAAAAGAAGGTCAGGGTTGATGGACAAGGCAACATGGTTGAGGTTGAGAAAATATAAGTACAAGGCTTTTGCGTCGGCTGGTATCCGCGCTTTTTTATTCCTTCGCGAAGTTTTATACGTCAAATAAGGTACTGGGGTTGCAAAGCAATATTTTGGAGAGCAGATTATCATATTGCAACAGTGTTTGATCTAATTTTATTTTGACCTTTGTCCAACACCAATTAATTCTCTTTCCCCAATACTGACCAAGTATTTTGAACAGGGATGATACTATTCTGCGTACACATAGTGTTGATACTGAAGCAACAACCAGATATCGCACCCGCATATTAGTGTCCGGTAAGTAGGGTCTGTACTTGCAATCCTCTTCTCTGCCTCTAATGTCTGCGGTGTCCACTTCAAAGCAGTCTTAGTTTTCTCCACACGACTCTCCATCTCGAGGACGATCTTTTCCGCTTCCAGCATTTCATCTGACGCCATATCCATCTCCAGCTTGCCTGACGGGGTACCACACAGACTGCATCTCAGATAAATGTGCTGTCGGTAACTAAATCGACAAAGAAACAACGCCCGATAACTGTAAACCGGCATCATTTTCGTCATCAAAACAACCATACAGTTCTGTGCGAAGACGATATCATACATACAATACCTGGCCAGCATCTCGTGGCCACACCGTCACGAGAAATTCATGGTTGGAACTTTTTAACAGGGCATCAATGATATTTACAAGCATGCTAGGGTATCTAGAGTAAAACAGAAGAGAGATTTCGATCAGATATCCTCTACAACATGGAAAAAAGCGTGGCGCACACGGCCAATGCGGCCATCATACCGACGCTGACCCGCAGCCCACTCGCAGCGTCCTCTTTACCCTCGCCCTTCTGCCCCTTCTTGAATCCATCTCCCATGTACAGGGCACCAAGTTCTGTAAGGCCGCCCTTCTTGTCAAATAACGCAACACTGTCACCAGTCCACTCATTCGCGTTGTTTGCGCGGAAGGCTCCGAACCACGCATATCTCGCAACACTCTCCTCGCCATCAAGGTAGGGCAGTGTCTGGTTCATCATAGACACAGTGTTGTCAACATCCTGCTGGGGCAGCGCCATCTCGGTAATCCAAAACTTCAACGGTATGCCTCGCGACGTGTTCTTGTTGTAGAAGTCGTTCAGGGACCCCAGCCAGCCCTTGAGGCCGTCATAAGCGCCATACCAATGCACGGCCACAAAGTCGGTCGGACATCCGTTTCGCGAATCAATGTCGTAGCAAGACTCGTTGAAGCGACGTAGCCAGTCAAGACCATTGGGACTGCCCGTTGTAACAGGGTGGCTGATCATCCATTTTCTTCCCCCACTCGTTCCGTTGCGAAAGGGCACGACGTAGTCGATGTAAGCTTTGGCAGCATCTTCGGGGCTTATGCTACTTCCGCCGCTGCCTTGCGAGCCGTCGGGTTCGTTGAAAGACAAAAGGTGTTTGCTACTATCCGGCAAGCTTCGTATCGTACGTTCGGTCTGTGGGTCCTTGGTGGCGTCGATGCCATGGATCATAGGCAAAAATTCCAATCTGCCGGCTGGAATTACGTCGTTGTTTGGGTAAGGTGACCAATTGTAGTACCAGGATAGTGGTGAGTCGTCGGAGGTGAGGAGCTGATTGTCATTTTGGTGCGAGTCGCCAATATATGCAAAGCCACGTTTTGTTGTTTCTTGTGCAAGCGCTGTTGCTGCGAATATGGAGAGAAGGCCGGTGAGGAGGCTCATTTGCCGTTTTGAAGACGGGTACAGAAGATGCATGGGGGTACTTGCGGAATCACAAGGTTTTACGAAAAAGGGGTAACATAAACAAATACAATCGAATACAGAGAGGTCTTGGCTGGTACATTGCTTTTTATCTAGAGATACATTTTGCGGTAAGCTACATGATAGCCTCGTGCTGGGCTTGCGTCATCGATCGCGAGAAAGTTGGTCAACCCTGTCAGAGCAAGGCGAGGCACCGTATGACGAATGACTCGAGACGTGGGGTTAATCACTACCTCAAAAGAGCATTCTCGGAGCCGTTACTAGGTCGAAATAGCCGTTGAACATTGAAATACTCCGATGTTTGTCCTCGACTGAGGAGCAGACATGTGGTACACTAGTCCGAAAATAGAATAGTGCAGGTACACATAGCAGGAATGTCAGCACAAAATGCCAAAGAACCAGGGCTCTAGTAGAATGGCGGCTGCTGTTATACGGGGAAGAAGCTGAGCTAGCGGCAGTATACATCCACACTCAGTGCGAGTTATACGAGCCTATGCCGCATACAGTTGCACCCGCTACGAAGGTGTAGATTGGGCATTTTCGAAAAGTCGTGTCGGAGACCATCACCATACAAAAGCACAGGAGAGACGACAATGTTGGCATGGACGCATACGGTCTCGGTATTTGTGTGAACCAGGCCTTGGCCCTATTTTTATTTCATGGACCAGACACCGGAGAAATCGAAGTGCCTCGAAGTGCCATATCATGCATACATGATGAGTGTGAAAGACCCTAAAGATTCATCGCTCATTTGACTCCAAACCGTGCCCATGCCTTGACCGTTTTCTTCGCCACAACATCACCACCCTCGCTTCCTCTACTCCTCAGAGGCGGTGATGGCCTTGCGGACGGCACGGCCACGCTGCCTGGAGTTCAAGCGGCGCTCGAGGGTCTGGGGACCCTTCTGGACGACCTCGGCACCCTCGGTGAGGATGAGCTCGATGTGGGAGGGGTTGGACATGTATGGGTTGATCTGTTCATGTTAGGCAAGTTTGCGCGATTCGACTCGGTGTACGTACACGACCGTGGGCACGGTAAGTGCGCCTTCGCTGCTTGGGAGCCTGGTTGACCTGGATGTGCTTGATGATCAGGTTGCTGGTGTCGAGACCCTTGGTGTCGGCGTTGGCCTCAGCGTTCTTGAGGAGACCGATGAGGATCTCAGCGGACTTGACGGGCCAGCGGGCCTTGGAGACACCGAAAGCCTTGCCTGCTGAAGTCAGCCTGCGTTCCTGCAATTGCTCATGCGAAAGTCGTCCAATTAGCCAAAACCACGTCCTCCTCTTGTGTGCATGTTCCGTTTCCACCAAAGCGCAAATCATTTCCAGGGCCACTCACCCTGAGCAGTGCGTCCAGTGCTGCCAGCGTACCGCCTCATGGGGACGGCCTCCTTGTGCTCCAGGACATTTCCGAGGTAGGCGAGGGCGCGCTCGAGCTTCCAGCCGTTGACTGCCTGAGCGGTCTCGCGGGTGTTCTTGAAGGAAACGCGGAGGTAGCTGCCGCGGGCGCGGGCAGACTTTGCGCCGTCAATGGAGGTTGCTCCGTAGCGAACCTGCAAGAATTAATTTCATATTCGGGGTGCAGAGCTCATCGATGCATCGTGGCGGCGGCAGACATACCATTTTGTCGAATTGTGCTGTTGGTGTTAGTAGGAATTGACGACGGCGAGATAGAGGAAAATTCGATGTGGGTAGAGCGAAGCGAGTGTGGCCGCCAATGAGCACGGGCCCCCTGTTGTGAGACTTGGCGCGCCCAGCCTAGTCGATATCTTTTTTTCTTAGCTCTCCAAGCTCCTGCAGCACCCATCGCTTCTACCGCGACACTCAGTATCCACACCCGCTTCAACGCGCAACAAAGACCGCGCATAGAGTGGAACAAGTCATATAGAGTTCGTCTTCTTCAAATCGCAACTTCACACCTCAAGACTAACCATGCGCGGCAGCTTTCGCATCTTTACAAACTCCGACAAGAACTCCGAAACAAGATACAATGGCCTTCACTCCCAGGTACGGCTCTCACCATTCGAGCGTCCATTGCGAAGCAAGTTTTTGCTTCGCAATACATTTGTTGAACAGTGAATGGCTGAATGGAAACTTTTTCCTCTTCGCCTTCTTGGTCAACACATGAAGCGCCAAAGTACCTCAAGAAAATCTTTACTAACACATTGGCAGAGGCGGTCGTGGCGGTGGACGTGGTGGTGGTGACCGTGGCGGTCGCGGCGGCTTCACTCCCCGAGGCGGACGTGGTGGCGGTCGTGGCGGTGGTGACCGTGGCGGCCGTGGTGGTGGTCGTGGTGGTGGCCGTGGTGCTCCACGAGGCCGTGGTGGTGCTCGCGGCGGCGCTCGCGGTGGCGCGCGCGGTGGAGCCAAGGTCATTGTCGAGCCGTAAGTAGAGCCCGCATCCGGTCGAAACTTTTGCTAACCATGAATTAGCCATCGCCATGCTGGTGTCTTCGTCGCTCGCGGCAAGGAAGATCTCCTCGTCACCAAGAACTTGACCCCCGGCGAATCCGTCTACGGAGAGAAGCGCATCAGCGTTGGCGCCAGCGCCGCAAAGGACGGCGAGACCGAGGCCAGCAGCACCGAGTACCGTGTCTGGAACCCCTTCCGTTCCAAGTTGGCCGCTGGTATCTTGGGTGGTATCGACAACATCTACATGGGACCTGGCTCCAAGGTTCTGTACCTCGGTGCTGCTTCCGGCACATCGGTTTCCCACGTTGCCGACATTGTCGGCCCAGAGGGAACTGTCTTTGCCGTCGAATTCTCCCACCGCTCCGGCCGTGATCTGATCAACATGGCCACCCACCGCACCAACGTTATCCCTATCGTTGAGGACGCCAGACACCCATCGAAATACAGGATGCTTTTGGGAATGGTTGACTGCATCTTTGCCGATGTTGCTCAGCCTGACCAAGCGCGTATTGTCGGACTCAACGCCGGCATGTTCTTGAAGGTTGGTGGCGGTGTCGTCATCTCCATCAAGGCCAACTGTATCGACTCGACCGCCGCTCCTGAAGCCGTCTTCGCACAGGAAGTCGCCAAGCTACGAGAGATGGGTATCAAGCCCAAGGAGCAGCTTACTCTCGAGCCTTTCGAGCGTGACCACGCCATGGTTGTGGGTGTCTACCAGCGTTCGCAATAGACGGACAAGTTGCAATAGGCTGACGGCGCTTTTTCTGATTTCAACGATGCATGCAATATGGTCATTATACCTGTACTTTCATGGAACTTGGTGTTTCTTAGGCGTCAGGTGGGGAATCTTTTGTTTTGATAAAAGATCTATGGATGCGATCTGGACCGTTCGAGTCGAACAGCCTTTGTGGAATGCACTGTGATGTAGATCTTGGTGCACTGAGACTATGCGCTTAGGTTACGCTCCTGGTTGTTGAGCAAACGCTGTCGTGATTCAACAGCATAAAAAAATGTATCGTATTAGGCTGAATTTATCGTTGATCTCTTAAATCCTTGTTATCTCCGACGCATTGAACAGAATCTATGCTACGTGGTCAAGAGTAGTCTGGCATGTTTGGATAACAGCAGAAACAACCGGTCATCTCCTTCTGAGCAAGGCATACTTTTTTATGCCTCTATTCATGCAGTAGCTGTTTTGACAATTGCAACGCTGCCTATAAATGAGAGAGAATATCATCAAGTGGAAGCATGCGTTATTGTCTAATGTGGTAACTAATATTTTTGCAACATAAGAACGCAACCAGCTTCGGTATGAATAACAGCCTCTTTACTCACGGGTAAACATCATGCCGGCGCCCGGAGCATTCCTCTCGATGCAGTCTTCGTACTCCACGGGACAGAGTACGATTGAAAAAGAGTGGCGTAGGTCCGAAGACGAAAAGAAGAAATGCCAGCGTCCTGAGACGGTTGGATTGGTTGATGCCAACTACAGTCCAGCACAGAGGTGCTTGGCTCTTTAACAAAGTGACACCACAATTAACAATATGTTGAGGCGTGACGTCAGAGCAACGTACTGAGAGAAACATCAAAAAGGCGGCCAGCGACGCAGACGAGGTCTCTGTCCAGACTCAACAATCTCTCACATTTCAAAATGGAGTCTCGTCAAACCTCAGCACCGGCTTTGTACAAGAATATTATAATCTCCGGCGGCGCCCGTGGCATTGGCCGAGCCTTGACTCGGATGATGCTCGAGGCTGGTCACCACGCCTACGTCTTTGACATAGACGAGGAAGAGCTCGAGCATACATGCAAAGTTCACCTCCAGCAGTACCACGCGGATGGCAGGCTAGGATATGCCATCTGCGACCTTCGCAATGTGGAAGACATCCGAGCCAAGGTGAAGCAAGCCGCCAGCTTTTTCAATGACCGGATTGACGTTCTCATCAACAACGGCGGTATTGCCAGCCCCCAGTGGAAGGACGGCAAGACGATGGAGGATCCCTCAACGATTGACGAGTGGCAAGCGTACATGGACACCAACCTCACTGCGCCATTTGCCATGAGCCAAGCATGCATACCCTACATGAAGGCGCGAGCATCAGACGTGGAAGAGGGCGCGCACATGCAGAATGCAAACAACTCCAGCCCTGCAGGACCATGCATCATCCACATCGGCTCGTTCAGGGCGCATCAGAGTGATCCGAATCAAGAAGGCTATGCGTCGAGTAAGTCGGGGCTGATTGGACTGAGTCACTCAATGGCAATCAGTCTGGGGCAGCTGGGTATCAGGGTTAATTTGATCGCACCGGGTCGCATTAAGGTAGCGCATGAGAGCAAGGAGGGCGACGAGAAGGGGGCGGATTGGGCCAGCCAGATCAGCGAGAAGGACATTTCAGACCATCCAACGAACAGAGCTGGCAGACCGAAGGACATTGCTGACGCAGTGCTGTACCTGATCGAGGCGGGCTTCGTTACTGGCCAAGATATCACGGTCGATGGAGGGGCACTCAGGAAGAAGGCCTGATGGCTGCGGGCAAAGTCTGAGGTCGGCCGTAGCCAAACGGGGAGAATAGTTAGTTGTCATAATGCAAAATGATACCCGAATCATGATAGTGTCTAAACACACAGGCGAGGTGGCGGCGACAAGGTTCGGGTCGAGGCATACTAGGGCCGTTGAAGCCTTGCCCGCACGGACCCAACCGTACCGCAAACGATTGACGGCATCGCGAAAAAAAAGTGACGCGCTTTTGCCGACAAGTGTGCGATACTTGCGCTCGCAATGCTGGTGCCTACGCATGCCGCCTCTTCGTGCAGACTCCCAACACCGTCAAATTGGCTTCTAGAATAAGCGCTATCGGTCGCGTGACGACTGCTGCAATCCATGCACGTTTCTTGACATCGTACAATCTACCCCGGTGGCAAACTCGATGCCAGCCTCTCCTGCTACCACTTTCTAGGCCATCCGAATCAGTTCATGCAAGAGGTTCACCGCATGCAGACAGTAGCCGGCTGAACAGGGAATCAAGACCCATGTCTTGCAGCGTTGAAATCATCACCACGCCAACGGCGGACAGCTCAGGCACTGCGCTTGTGTTGCGCACACCTAACAGGCACTATGTCTTTGGCAGCATGGCCGAGGGCACGCAGCGCGCAATGGTGCAGCAGGGAACGCGTCTGTTGAAGGCACAGGATTTCTTCTTGACCGGAAGAACGGAGTGGAAGAACACGGGCGGGCTCATAGGCATGATGCTCACACTGGCCGACGCGAGCACGAGCTCCTACACTACATCCATGGAAACATTCCAACTGGCTCAAAAGCGAGGCAAGAAAGTTGAAGCTCCGCCCAAGCCACATTTCGATGTATACGGCCCTCCCAATTTGAAGCACACATTGGGCGCCTGCCGGAGGTTCATCTTCCGAAAAGGTATACCCATTGTTGCTACCGAATACAAAAACCAACCGCCTGTCAAAGACGCAAATGGCGCCATACTTCCCACTTGGAAAGACCATAACATCAATGTCTGGGCCATGTCCGTTTCCCCTACCGGATCTGAACCAGATGCGCAAGCAGAAGCCGAACTGGAGGAGCGGCGACGACACTTTGACACGCACCTGAACACCTTTCAGGACTTTCAGGCTCCGAGCAATGAAAGCCCAGAAGCTCGCGAGCTCAGATATGACAAAATACGGACCGCAACGATCAAGTACATGTTTGATTCCGACTGGAGTTTCGACACGCTTGTAGAGCGACACATCTCAGAGGTGGAAATGCCTGCCGCCATGTTTGTTCGCAACCCAGAAACGCACGGTTACCAGCCCTACTTGGGGCCAAAGCCTGGGGGGCCAGATCCTCTTCCTGATATCTTCGTCTGGACCCGCACACCCTGGCCTGGTGCGACGATTCTAGATCTCCCGCCCACTAAGCCTGCTCTAGAGTGTGTCTCGTACATTGTGCGAGCGCACCCCACACGTGGACAGTTTGATGTTGGGCGCGCAAAAGCGCTGGGAATCAATCCAGGGCCGCAGTTCGGCCAGCTTTCAAAAGGCATATCCGTCCAGAACAGTAGTGGGGAGTGGATCACACCGGATCAGGTCATGGGCCCTGACAGGCCTGGTCAAGGAGTTGCCATTCTGGATGTGCCTTCGGTCAATTACATTGAAAGCCTAACCCAACGAGAGGAGCTCAATTCCCCAGAAGTCATGGACGGTATTGGAGCCGTAATCTGGATGCTTGGCCCGGGTGTGGCAGGCCACCCCACTCTAACAGAATTCATGAAGAAATTGAGCAACGCGGAACACGTCATATCTTCCATAGATACTGCGCCTAACCGTATCACTAATGACTCGGTTGCCACCCAAGCTACGCGTCTGGGACAAGTAGATCCTGCCAGATACTCTACCCCTGTGTTCGATGATACTAGCGTCCCTCAGAAGAGCATATACAGAGCTGGCCAATCGGCGTCGTCTGAGTTACCAGAGGGCGCCGTCACTGCTGACCGAGGGTTGACCTTTACACTTATGCCCAAATTTATGATGAGAAAAGAGTTGATTTCACAGCATTTCAACGAAGAAACGGCACGAAACGCTACAGCGCCTGAGGTGCTCCAACTGGCACAGAAGGCTCAGCATGCACTGGAGTCGAATCGTGGCGACATGAACGAGTGGAAGAAGCTAGTGGCACGTCCGGACACCGAAGTCATCACCCTCGGTACGGGTTCAGCTTTGCCGTCAAAGTACCGCAATGTTTCCGCGACTCTGGTTCGCGTCCCGGGTATTGGCAACTATCTCTTTGACTGTGGCGAAAACACTCTAGGACAACTCGCAAGAGTGTTTACTCACAAAGAACTGATCGATATCCTCAAGAACCTCAGAGTAATCTGGATTAGCCACTTGCATGCTGACCATCACCTGGGCACGGCAGCCGTGATCCGGGCCTGGTACCAAGTAGTGCACAACAGCGTGCCAAACCCGCAACGCCTAGGCAACACCGTGGTTGGCATTGATACCAGTGCTTACGGCCTCTCCGTCATCTCACATAATGGCATGCTTCAGTGGCTTAGCGAGTACTCAGCGATTGAGGATTTCGGATATAGTCGTATCCTGCCACTACAAATCACTGCCAATGAATTCCGCAACGCCTCGCGACTCTCGATCATCAACTCGTTCGGCAAGGATACGCCCGAAAACCCAGAAGTGATGAGAAAGATGTATACGAAGCTCTTTGGTTTCGAGGACATTCAAGCTGCGAGAGTGGCGCATTGCCATGGAGCCATGGCCGTCACAATCACTTTCCCTCGATCACCCTCGGATCCAGAGAGCGCCAGGCCGCTCAAAGTCAGCTATTCTGGTGACTGCAGGCCAAGCTGGCACTTTGCTAAGATCGGCAAAGATACCACGGTGCTCATCCACGAGGCTACTTTCGACGATGCGCTGCAGGGCGATGCCAAAGCGAAAAAGCACTCGACTACTTCTGAAGCTCTCGGCATTGGTGCCCAGATGAACGCCAAGGCCGTTGTCCTTACGCATTTCAGTCAACGGTACCAAAAGATCCCGGTCCTGCAGACAGTCACGGACGGCGAGCAAGAAGACCCGCTCCTTGACCCTGCCAAAGTTGCTGAAGACGTCGCCGATGAAGACGAGGTAGACCCTACCCTCGAAAATGCGGATAACATGGACATTCATACTACTATCGCTCCAGCCCACAACACAGCAAAACCTGTTCCATCCTTACAGCACCAGCCCTCGTCTCTTGGCGAGAATGAGCGTGTGATTAAAATCCGAAATAAAGACTTGAAGGTGGCCATCGCATTCGACTACATGCGCGTCAAGATTGGCGACATATGCGAGTTGTCTCATTTCAACGAGGCATTGAACCTGTTGCTGCTTAAAGAGGAGGAGGCTGATGGTGAGGCCGACGGAATGAGCGATACGAGGAGCAGTGGAAAGAGGGCTAGTGAGAGTGACGGAGAAGGTGGAAAGGGAAACAAGAAGCAGAAGCAACAGCAGAAGGCCAAAAAACAAAAGAGCAAGAGAAACAATTAGTTCGGCGAGCACAATACAGTCACCTGATAGAAGTTTGTTCGCGCAAGGCGCTCATGGTGGGCCTGTATTTGTCAAACAAACTTTTGTCTAGTACTGTTCAGTGTGCGTTGGTTGCCGAATCAAAATTCACTCATCATCCCATCTGCATTCCATCAGCACCTCTCGTGATTGTATTGCTAATCCTCACTGCGTTGCAATTTGTGCATGCCGGCGAGTTGGGCGGCCATGACGCATGCCGTATCTAACAGACATAGAAACCGAAGTAATGGAAGACTTTATACCAGGCAACTGTCGGTATTGAGAAGGAGTCTCCGCGGTTACAGGAATAATATAAATCATGTGTGTTGAATAGGAAAGGGACGAATAGTGCGGGGATTAGTAATAGTTCGAGGCGCTGAAGCACGAAAAGAGCAGTGCCGAAAGCCCTCATCCGGCTCCATGACAAGCCGGGGCTCCCCCACCAACACAAACTGTGGCGCGTTTCCAACTGGAAACAGTTCGGAAACAACGGGTGCATCTACCATCCCAATACCAATCGTATACCAAAACTTCGTTTTTAAGTTTCCGTTCTCTAGACGCGGAAAGGCATAGTACGCGTAGATTTGTCGAAAAGAAAGAATAAACACACAAGGAACACAATGGATCCAAATGTTAGCAGACAGACATTCGCACATAGCCAACCAAAGTGCGAAACCCGCCAGCGAGACCAACTGCGCCACAACAAAACACTCACTGTGCCGAGCCATCCTTGCCAGAAACTCCCTAGCTCAAACAAGCCCTCCCCACTCCAGCCACACCAAACACAGCCCAACACCTCCATTCCCTCATCCACTTTGCTCTATCCGGGGTTCCGGCACCCACTTGCTCATCCCGCGCGTCATAACTCGTCACAGATACGGTATCAGCTAAGCTTTCTCGGCCTGCAAAATAAGCTTTTTTGTTGCCCCCCTCCCCCGTCAGCGCCCTTGAACCCCCAGCGAGCACGAGCTTTTCTTGCAAGATAAGCGGTAGGTGGGGTGCGGGTGCGAACGGGTAGAACGGAAGTTCTGGCTATTATTTGCTGCGCCCCTTCGGCGCAAAGTGTTCCCGCTTCTGGCTGGCTGGCTGGCTGGCTGGCTCTTAGCACAGCCGCTGCTATCTACAGCGTGGCGGCTACGGATGTAGATGTTGCCGGGCGGGAGTGGGCGGATAAGTGTGGCGCTTGATTCTGAAATAGGGCTTTTTTTTCATAGGATGTGGGCTGATGGGTGATGAGTGAAGAAGCCCTTTTCCCAATGTGGGAGTTTAGGGTGCGGCTGGAAAAAGGTCAAACTGGATGGTGAGTGAGACGTGGGGTTGAGTAAGCTACGCTAGGCACGGGCAAGGCAAGGTAAGGCAGTGGAAAGAGGCGCAGGAACGGTTTCAAACTCATGTGAGAATATGGCAGCGAATTATTTTTGTACGGGGTACGGGTTTTGGAACGCTTTCGGGCGGTTTCAACAGGATATATGAAGATGGTGGCATTTTGGACCGGCTGGCTCTCTACTTATCTTTTTTGACGGCCTTGTCTCCCTCCCAAGTACAGTCGTTAGCCTAAATATTTCTCTTTCGTGCCTTCCATTTTCCTTGGGGTTGTTTTTATATACCCTTTCGCTACTATACACCATGCGTTTCTACATACCCTATCTCGCTTTCTTTACAGCAAGCCTCGCATACGCAGCACCAACTGGCAAACGCGACTCTTCCTCTGAGCAAGCAGTGCTCGAGCTCCAAAGAGAAGGCCAAGGCATTCTTCCCAACGGTCCTCCGCCTCCAACACTTAGTCCGGATGGAGTCACAAACCTCAAGCTCATTGCCTTCAATGAGCTCTTTGAGGTTGCCTTCTTCACAGAACTCGTCGCCAACCTGACAGCCAAAATCCCCGGTTACGATCTCAAAGATAACCACGAATATATTCTCGATGCCGTCAAAGTCATCGCCGCGCAAGAAGAGTTGCATGCGGTAAACGCAAACGGCGCCCTGACACACTTCAACCAAGGCGCGATTCTACCATGCAAATACAGCTTCCCTGTCACCACCTTCGCCGACGCAATCCGTCTCGCAGCCACCTTCACCGACATGGTGCTAGGCACGTTGCAAGGCGTGTCTGAGATCTTCGCTCGGTCCGGCGACTTTGATCTCGTGCACGCCGTGGCATCCGTCATCGGCAACGAAGGCGAGCAAGAAGGCTTCTTCCGGCTCGAGCAGGGCAAACGACCATCAGCGCAACCCTTTTTGACGGGCGCGGCACGAGATTTTGCTTTTACAGCTATCCAGAGCTTCGTCATTGAAGGCACTTGTCCAAGCATCGGCTCCATTCCACTGAAGACGTTCAAACCGCTTACCGTCGAGACGGAGGATATCCAGCCCAAAACGCAGAATCTGACGTTTTCCTTCTCAATGAAGGATGCGGGTATGTTTGAGGTTGACCAGCTCAGACTCGTCTTGCTGAACGGCCAGAATGTGCCGCTGGTCAAGAAATTGCAGAACGTGGAGATGATGGACAAGCGTGTAATGTTCCAGGCAGAGTTTCCGTTTGATGAGTTCGTCATGCATGGCTTGACGATTGCGGCGGTTACGATGGGAGCGGATCAGTTTGCTAATGCAGACGACGTTGCGAAGCAGACGATTTTCGGACCGGGAATCATCGAAGTGTATTGAATGATGGGACGAGGGAATTTTCTTCATGCATAGCGATGGCGTTTCTTTGTTCTCGTAAATTCTCGAGTCAGCGTTCTGGGAACGCCAATAGTGTAATGTTTTAATGGTTTAGTTGATGCCTACCCGAATATATTCTGTGTGCACATATGCTTTCCTCCCGCCCTGTCACCTCTGAACCGATTCTCAAAGGTCGCGGAAAGGAACCGCTGAGAGAGTTTGCCAATCAACGGTGAGCCGAAAACTCTTCAGAAACTCCCTCAACACGCTGGGCATCTTGGGCTGCTCCCAGACCTTCATGATCTTTGAGACAAACGCGCTGTCTGCATCTCGATGGCGGTTCATGTAGAAGAGCGTGTTGCCTAGTGGAAACCAGATAGCCAGCAGACCGGTAATGCCAAACTTCTCCTGCAAAAAGTAATCCAATGAACATGTGATCATCCGTGCAAACGAACGCGGGTGAGGACGATCGGGATGTGTAAGAGAGGAGTCAGTGGAGCTATCGATGCCGGAGGCAATATCAAAACAGGAGTACAGGAAGAGAGCGACTAGCCAGTATCGGGAAGTGACACAGGCAACATCAATATCCGGAAACGTGATTCTTGTGGACGGGTCGGTGATTTCAGGTATGTAAGTAGGATTGACCTCTTGTGCCCAGTGCTGGAGGAGATGATGCAATGTCCGGCATTTTGTCAAGGTGACCACTTGAAGCGTTTCCCTCTCGATATCGTCCATAGGCTCATACTGTATTCTATCAACAGTCCACAGTAGTTCGGGTATACTGCAGAATATATCCATGAGTAAATCTTCTGATGTTTTGGTTCTCCCTTTCCAAGGTAGCGTCATCCACTCTTCGGTGTTGAGTATACTCGGTTGCCGACCTCGTATAGCAGATCCTATCAGCCGCCACCTGGCGTTGATGAACGAATCGTGTGCTATGTCGTCTGACGCAAAAGCTTCAGGCCCGCGGCTGAGTATCATGGCTAGCTCGCCTTGTGCATGGCTCAGCCAACTCTTCGCTTGGTTGCGTGAGTTAGGCTCCGCGCCAAACAGCATATCGAAAAGTGCCATGATGCGTGGTACGGCAAGCAATGAATCACTGTTTGTTCTAGCAGAATTTCGCAACGCCATTGCTGTTTCTTTCAGCGCCTTGCCGTACAAGATCCTTCCTTGTCTGAGAAGATCATTATTCTCCGTGGAGATTCCAAGCTGTGCTACGCCAACGGCAAGGGTAGCCGTCTGCAATGCTTCATCACGAGAATTTAGCAAAGGTACTACAGCAGCTAGTTCCTTTGCGTAGATATTGTTGGCGTGGGTTGTTCCTGCAGGAGTGTACATTTCCAGAAAAGCTGCGATGGTCCTGTCTCTGTAAGCAGATGTTGCAAGTCCATTCGGAAGTACAATCTCTACAGGAGTGAGACCCGAATGGCATCGTTGTAGAGCAAATGCGGACTTGTAATGCACCATCTGGCCGCTGTGACGAGATGGCTGGTTTGAACACATCTTAGTGGTCGCATATTTATCTTCTTTCGGTACGGGCCGGCTTGGCCTGCCATTCTGGTAGATGAAAATGCGATCTGAGTCGTAGCCTCCACATCTTATTCCACGTTCTTTGCATTGGCCGCACTCTGGCCGAACCAGATCGCACTAGAGTGGCTGCGTTAGCTTTGCAGCGTGAAAAAGTATATCGTATGGCAGCTTCAACTTACACCTTTCTTTCTCTTTCTGCAGGTGACACACCCTTTGGAGCGACCTGGAATTCCGACCATGGCAGTCTATTCAGGAAGAAGGCGCGTACACGGGAGACTCAGTAGGACTAGTGGGAAGGCCAGCGCAGAATGTACCTTTTGTAGAATTGAATGCCTTGCTTCTTTAACCTGCCGGTGAAACTGCACTAATACAAGCAGGCTGGGAGCAGAATTGCCAGACCATTGGTGTGCGCATGTCTATGACGACTCCAGATGTAGGTGAGGATGGCTGAGGGCCGTTTGAGGTGGGATGGGGATAAGGCGCCCAGTTGTGTCATCCTCACGAACCAATTATGAGCGTTCACGCTCTTCCTCTTTCAGTCCATTCTGCGCAGCCAATAACGTGAGCACAGCCCCACTATTTTCACGGCCGCTTGGCTTGCGTCTTCTAACTGCTGCTACGATCGTGACGGAACTTTTTGAATGAGTATCGGCCGTATCGCATGAATCACTTTTTATAGTTTACCAGATTACCACAGTATTGTGCCGAGAATGCGAAATGTTACAATTGGATGCCTTGGCTGCGAGCGCAAAATCGTCTCAAGAGGGTATAGGGTAGGACAGCTGAGAATTGTATTAAATAGATCAATCTTTCAAGAAGAAGGTCATATTACAGCTACTACATGCCTCTTGAACTCCTTACATTGCACAGAACACATTAGTTTCGTCACCCATCAAGAGCAGAATGGTCGCCCAGCCACCGTCAACCAGCACTTTTGCCCGAAAGGTCATGAATCCACTCGGCTTCACCAAGGCATACAACTTTTGGTTGTACATAGTTTTTGGTGGCGCATTTGTCGGATGTAAGATCCTCGCTTTTGGACATTCTTTCTTGGTGTTTTTCAATAACTCACATCCTACAAATAGTCGCTCTAGCACGTTTTGCCTATCTCGACTTTTCTCGCAACTTCTGTCCAGCCAGCGGGCCAAGTAAAACCGGAAACAGTGCCGCCCCAGGAGAATGCTACTACTTTCTGAACTTCACCCAGTACAAGGTCGGGATCTTGCTCCATCTTGTTGGTGTGCTGCCCGCTAGTTTGATCGCCGTTGCGCAGTTCACGCCCTTTATTCGCCATCGTTGGATAATCGTACACCGCGTTGGCGGATATGCTGCGCTTCTACTTTTCCTGGTCGGCCTTGTAGGAGGGCTGATGATTGCACCACGCGCATTTGGTGGCGGATTGGATGTGCAGAGCTGTATCGGCCTTATCGGCTTGGGTACCCTGGGCTGCTTTATCATCAGCTACATCAACATAAAGCGCTTGCAAATCGAACAGCATCGCGCCTGGATGCTCAGGGGGTGGTTCTACGCAGGGACCATCATCACTTCCCGCCTTATCGTCTTCATCTCCGCCAACATAATAGCGAGCAAAGGGTACTATGCTGTTTGGCCTTGCGCGAAGATTGCCGCGACCGTCTCCAAGAATGTGGATCTTGCAACATCCTATCCAACATGTGCCGCCTACGTTAACGGTACGGACCCTGATGCTGTGGCAGCTGTGGCAGCAACCTTCAAGGTAGGCGGTCCAGAAAATTCTGGTGCAGCATTGAATGTGGTGTTTGGTATGGCGCTATGGGTCGCTGTCACGTTGCACGCTGTGGGTGTTGAGGTTTACCTTCACCTCACACCGAGGGAGGCCGAAAGACTGAGACAAGTGAGCTATCGAAAGCAACTCGAAGCCGGCATGCGTAACCCAGGTTCTGCCGGGCTTACGGCAGATCGGTTAGGCGATGCGCACAGCTGGGTTCCTGAGGAATCAAAGGAACAGAGTGCAAACTCAACACCGGTTGTAACCATGGTACCTGATTCAAGGATGGAGAGTAAGTGAGAAAACTATATGAGGGGTGAGTGGTGCTATGGTGTGGAAGAAGTCGTCGATTAAGTAATTCAGGAGAATTCGCAGGGCGTTATTTGTTCTTATTTCATTAGCTTCTATTTAGAAAATTGAGCGATACATTCATTCAGAAGTCTTATAGATACTTCTCTCATAGATCGGGTTGCCGTTACCTCCTATAATCATGAATCATTAGTATCTTGGTACGCTCACCACGGCAACTGAAGAGGCGTAGGGAGTTTGTCTTTGGGCCCCAGTACAGGCTCAGCAGTACCAATGTCACTAACATCGTAGTCAGTCTAATTTTAGAAGTCCTTGATGGAAGACCACTTACCCAGCGCCCCGAGGAGCCCAGTACTGTCCTGTTTTGCTTATATCCGCCAGCCCAATCCAATCTGCAAGCGACTTTGCAGCAACATCAGGCGTGACTGCTCCTCCTGCATCCCAGAACTTGTCAAAGCCCACGTTCCGGGTCATCTCTGTCCTCATAAAACCTGGGTGCACAGCGAATACCGCGATGCCTCTGTCTTTTAAGTCTAGGCTCAACAGCTTCGCGCACATGTTTATGGCAGCTTTGCTCGCATGGTGGCCGTAATTGCCTCCACCCTCCGACTCATGCCTAAGTGTTATACTACCACTTTCCGAAGAGACAAATACAACCTTGGATTTTTCATTGAGAAGGGCGTTGCTGTGGTTGGCAAGTGCTGTGACGAGGATAGTAGGGCCAATGGCGCATGTACGATACATGCGCTCTTGAGCTGAGAAAGAAGGTTCCTTGAGCGATTCGGTTACAAAATAGCCAGCATTTATGATGACAATGTCTAGATGTTTTATGCTTTGTGATTCAAGGAAGTGGATGAGGTCGCTGCCAGCTTGTGGTGACTCAAGGTCAATGCTAGGGACATAAGTGATATTCTTTGCTAGAAATATTTAGTCAGCGCCATATGTGAGATCTAAAGTGTATGCCTCTGCTCACTGTTTTCTGGAGGGGTTGGTGTTCTTGCCGTAGCTAGAACACGGTTGTTTGTATCCGCTGCGTATGTCTGCACAAGGCTTGCGCCGAGCCCACGAGTGGCTCCTACGATAAGTATGGTAGACATGCTAATACTGCAGTGACTGAGCAACTTATGCAGAGGGTTTATCGTGATTGAAGAAGATATGAGAATTCTCTAGGTGGATGAAGTATTCGATGACGTCTTCTGGCGTGCTTTCGGGCGGGTTACACCAGCGACGCTAGTTTTCTTTTGTAAAGCTCCCTGTAACCTGTTTTGGGCGCTAGCCAAGGCCATGTAAGATGTGTTGTATAATCTCGCCATAGCCCTTCTAATGTCGCAATACCACAGTTGTTCTGCAAGGGGTATCTCTAAGAAGAATTGGAGTCGTGCTTCTTGCCAGTCTGTTTGGGGAATCTCATTGCGTTGCATTGGATGCGGTCAATACAAATGCCTGATCCACAAATCTTCCTGTGTTGTGTCCGCCATACAGGCGGGTTATAAGAGACGAGACATCCGTGGCTAGAGATATTCGGATGACATGAGAACATGCATTATGTCATCACGCCAGAAGATTAGTAGAAGCTTAATCCGACTGCTTATGTGTTTCATTCAGATTCATTACTATACAATGTGTGTAGTCGTCACATGTCGTTTTCTTGACTTGTCACACCTGGGTGCTGTCCATTCGGAAGCACCAGGCACAAACATACGAAAAACGCGTTGGTGTACAAGGGTGGATATGTGTGCCACCATTCCATGGAACAAGCGGACGGTCTTCAACTATCTAGAGCTGAAAAGGAAAGTGCTCCAGCTCTGAACCAAAGGTCTACACAGGTGTGGCGTCTGGGATATTTGTGGCGGACTATGCTCTCCCAGCGAAACAGAAAAGAACCAGCACTCGGAGGCCAGGCGTAGTCGAGGCCGGAGCCAGAAGTGTCAGAGGGAGTCACGTCCGACATAGCATCTGCCCGTTTCCATGGTTTATCGTATTCCTTGGCATGTATGTAATAGTTTCGGCCCAATCGTGGCGTTGGGTTGTGGCACACCGGCGATGGCTTAGGTGCATCATAGAGGCAGCGCGGCAAAGTCCGGTAGCGAGCCTCGCACGCACTCCTCCATAGGAGAAAGTGCGCGTACTTGGGCACCATGATCTGTAAAGCTAGTGGCGTGGAAGGTGCCTAGCGTGACATTGTGGCTGTACTTAGCTTCGTACCCGCCTCGCGCCGGCCCAGGGATTCAATAGTGGCGCCATCATACTTCCGCTGTCTCGTCTTCAACGAACTTTATTCTTCTGTCTCATGCACCTGCGGCGTTTCTACGGGCCTCGACCCAAATCACCCAATATTGTGGAGTCGGGCCTAGCATGTGTACCGTTGATACTACTCGAGGGTGTAACATGAGCGGAATCCGGCCTCGTTACAAGCTCGATATACTCTGCCGATTTTGCGAGCGAGGAAGCTGATCCTGTACGGTTGAGGATGCCGCGTTCTAAGTCGTCGTCGGGGATTCTTATCATGTGCGAAGAGCGGCGTTTCGATTGCTGGCTGCTCTTCAGAATACTTGACGGAGGTGGTGTTGGGTAGCCGAAAGCTGAGGTCGAAGTGTGCACTCGGACCAAAGTAGACTTTAGGAGCGGTCTCAAAGTGGCCGTGGATGCGGCCAAGATGCAGGTACCTGCTTCGATTGTACTCCACAGGGAGATGTCGACGGCATGCTCAAAGAAATCGCCGACTTTCAGAACGCCGCGTACGTATTTGAATCGTATTATGGAGCAGATGGTCCCACTGTGACAGGTCAGTATCGAGTCTAAGAATGGTTTTGTGAGTTCGTACAGTGTGGCTATTACCAAAATGATGCCAACAGAGATTTTGGCTCGTCGCTCCATCGGGGAATTCCAGAGAATCACGACTGGCAGAGCAAGGAAGATGACATCGGTGAGAGTATTGAACGCAGCTAAAGAATCGAGATTAGCTTCCTGTCAGCCATGAAGAAGTAGTCGTTTATCGTACCTTGCTGGTAGGCCATGAACAAATCGAGTTCAAGAGGTGCACAGTCCTCAGTCAATTGTCGTACAAGGTATTCGTCCAGATTTGGACCGCATCGGAGAAAGCAGTATAGGTAGGTAGCGACCGCCGATATGATGCTGATAATGATTGTGACGTATATGGTGATCAGATGGGGTCTTTTGATCACGATGCGGGCGAAGAAGATGGCAACCGAGATCTTGACGAACATCATGGTCAAGACGTAGGAGGATTCAGCGACATTGGCAAGCTACCGTGGTTAGCTGGGTTGTAGGAGAAAGATGTGCGAACGAAAGTACCTTCATGAGCTCTTTCAGTTGGTCGAAGTCAGTTATAACTGTGCCACCGCCGTGTGTAGCAATGTAAAGAACTGTTACACAGTACAAAGTAAATACCAGCTGCTCGTGTCAGGACTTGTAGTAACTATGGCAAATGGCAAACTCACTTCTGTCAGCACCATGATGCTATCGTCCCAACCAAAATTCGAAATGATAAATGTACGAGTCCACGCTCTCAGCAGTACAAAGATCCATGACAGGACAAGAAAGGTAATCGTGATCCTGTAGGCATGCACCATCGTCTGCGGCATAGCGCCGACACTGTGCACATCCATCCTGCTGGGATTGGCACTTTGGACCGAGATCAAGAAGTACGTCGGTATGTTGAATGGTTTAGGCAATGAAGTGTGAGAGGGGAGAGAATGTAAATGTGTCGTAGGAAGAGTAGCAGATGCCAAAACAAAGCAACAAGAGGACAACTCCAGTGGCCCCAGGGATAGTTAAAGATGATACATGACCATGGCAAAAGAGCAGAGAACTACAGAATGCACATGGAGTATATGCAGGCTAGGTCAAAATAGGCGAATAAATGAGCAGAGTACCGGTTCGGCAATCTGAGATGAAGCCAGCCAGTGTGGTGAAAAAGCAAAACACAACAGGACTGCTGAGGCTGTGAAGCTGGGCCCTCGAGGAGACTGTACGTAGTGTGGGCAGGTTTAGGTAAGGTATGCGTATGGTCTGTGCAGGGGTGAACCAGATGACTGCTGAACGGTCATAGGCCGTAAGGCCTCGACCTGCATGGGCCACAATGCCCAGATGGGGTTGAGGGAGCATCAGCAACTCCAGCTCGTCGGATTGGTCGCGGATGAACCGAATCCGAGGCCGATCTTGATCTTATCGTGAAACCGCTGCGGGACGGGCGGATGTGCACCTGATCGACGAAGCTAGGAGTTGTAGGTTTTGATATAAGCCTTTGCATGCCCATGTTCCACGGAGGAGATGCGTCTCGACGGAGATACGCAGCAGCTGAGATTTGAAGTTGTGGATGTGGATGTACATGTGGATGAACACGGCTGTGAATATGGACGTGGATGGATGCGGCTGTATACATGGATGTGGGCGGGTGCGGCTGTGAGTATGGATATGGGTGGGTTGGTGAATGGTGGGGTGCAGGGGGAGGTGCGCTTGTACCTGACCGGTTTCAGCAATTTCGCCTGCGCCCAAGCCTGTCGTTCCTCTGCCAGGATTGCACAGCATCTCCCACCACCAAACGCGCAAATCCGGTGCACGCAAGCCACTCAAACCTTCTGGCTCAGTTCAACATCCTAGGTTGCGGGTACGTCCGCGTCTGTTTTCCTTGACCGCCGCAGCTGCCGACACTCCCACACGTCAGCTACACCACCTGGTCACGTCCAGAGCCTAGTCTCTTTCCGGTACCATTCATTCGCTCACTCGTGCATGCCAGCACAGCCGTGACAGGCCTGGCATAATGAGGATCCAGACTCCAGGTGCTTTTTTGGAAACACAATAATCCCACACCCTGGTTTCTCAACGTCACTCTTGTGCGCTCCTTCAGCGGTACTATCCCTGAACCTTGCCACCTGTGCAACCTGCGCCTGGTCGACTATCTCACTTTGTGACGTGCACTATTTCTACAGGCATGCCACCCTCACGTCGCCACCGGGGCCATATGACCCCATCTCCTACCTCTGAGGCAGATGATACCGACAATGACATGGATCTTGGCGCCCGCCAAGAAGAGCCCGATACGGACGGCGAGGGCGAAGGCGACGAGCTTGTAGGTCTGGAAGATGAAGAGGATGACGGCGAAGAAGAGGATGATGGAGATGTCGAAGAAGACGAAGAAGCTCTCGTCTCTCCCTCTCAAGCTGCCTCACTTCCCAATCTAGACCCGCCACCACCTTACTTCCGTGAAATTAGCACCTTGGCCTCATGGACTGTGTCTTCTTCCAAGCCAGGCTGCTCGATACCTCAGCTGCGCCATCCCAACACAAATCTCTTCTGGCAGTCGGATGGCCCACAACCCCACTACCTCAATATCCACTTTTTCAAACTAGTTCGCATAGTAGGGCTGAGACTGTATCTTGACTTTGAGCAAGACGAGAGTTATACCCCGACTCGAATCGTCTTCCTAGCCGGTAGCGGCATGAACGATCTCCAAGAGTGGGGAGAGATGAGACTGGAAAGTCCAAGAGGCTGGGTCTGGGCTGATTTCTCGGGCGTGGGCGACGTAGACAGTGAAGGCGGCGACGACGACGATGACGACGACGACGAAGCCGCAGACAACGACGGACAAGGTCCCACCAATAACATGCACTACCAAAGAACGCACATGGGGGCATCACCACTCACAAACGGCGGCGCAACAGCCCCCAACGACGCCTCTTCTGACTCCGAAAACGCCGCGCCCTTCACCCGCCACTACCACCACCACCAAGCAGACTCGCAATTCCACACCCCAGTCCAAACCCAACCTCAATCCCAAACCCCCCTCCCAACATCCTCCTTCGACCATCACCAGCAGCAGCAGCAACAGTACACCCAACACTACCATTCCACCCCTTCTCTAAACCCAACCTCCACCCCGTCCCTCCCCCGCCCATCCTCGCACTACCCCCGCGCCCCCTTCACCTCGCTCACCCCCTCGCACCCCACAAACCCATATCCACGCCGGCCCCCGCCGCCGCGTCGTCCGCGGGCCCCCAAAATGCCCACGCTGCGCGCCCACCTGCTGCAAATCAAGATTCTCGAGAACCACCAGAACGGCAAGGACACGCATCTACGCGGTCTGCAGGTGTTTGCGCGCAACGACGAGGATGTAGGTGGTGCTGCGGTGGCTTCGACGACGACGGGGAGAAACGGTGTTGATGGCGGGGAGAAGACAAAAGGGGATGCTGATGGTGGTAGGAGGACGAAGAAGAAGGTGACCAAGGAGGAAAAGTACGAGTTAGGTAGTGGGATAGGAATTGGAGCTGTGGGGAGGGGCGCGTGGGATGCGTATGGGGGTGATGTGCGCTGAGGTGGTAGATGTGTGTGACTATATCCTGTCCTTTTGTGTCTGTCTATCTGTCACCTCTGGTTATGAGCTGGTTGAATAGCTTGATACACAGTAAATGCAAGAACAGTACATCGTTCATCTCTCAGTATAACAACAGCGAGCATGGAAACCATAATTCCTGGCATGGAGAAATATCATGTATTCAGAAAAGCATACGGGCGGTCCGATCTATTATCCCATTATCCATCGCCCCATTTGCTCCAAAATGAAATACATCCTTGCCATCATCACCCTGCCCTATCCGACCCTTATCGTAGCACATATGATTAAACAAACAAACGAACAAACATCCACACCATATTACTCAAAACGAGATTTTTTTTCTCTTTGTTTTTCATTCTTGTCATTCTCATTATTTCCCTCCCAGAAGGAGAAGAAAAGAAGTAACACACATCTACCCACACCCGTCCAAACACCTCCTCCGTAGGGAAGACATAGGTGGCTTGGATATCTAGATATGGAAAAAAAAGAAAAAAAAGGTTTCTAATACAGCGCTCAGAAGTTGTTACATAGTTGTAGAGAGAGAAAGAACGAAGAAAAACTCCTAATCGAGGTAAAAAGGCAGCACGGGGGTTATCAACGAAACTTACGTCCTCCCGCTGCTTGGCCAATTGCCTCGTCCCTCTCTTCTCCCCTCCCCCTCTTTTCTCGATTGACAAGGTAACGCTCATGTCAGAACGCAACGTGATAGCAACGTTCTGAACCTCATCTAAAACGGCCCATCATTCTTGTTCAAGGTACTAATGAGGTCGTTTGGTTCAGGTTTGGACCCGGGTGGCGTCTGTTTGGCCCTCTTTCGCCTCCCCTTTTTCTGCTTACTTTGAACCGTGGCCGTTCATATTTTCCTTGGCCTTTTCAGCCATGTCCTCCTCGTTATCCTCATATGCTTGCTCAAGCTTGTCGCCAGCCTCTTCCGCGTTGGAAACCACCTCTCTGGCAATCTGCTTTGCCTTTTGGGCGGATGCCTCAGCACCTTCGTCGAGCTCCTGCAGCTTTTGGCTGACTCTGCGGTTGACGGTCTCGAGTAGCTTCTGGTTGGCCGGGCTCAAGCTGCTCTGCCTCTCATCCTTAATCTGGCTGTTGGCTGGTCGCCTGCCACGAACAGCATCCCTGGCAATGTTTACACCAGAGGCAACGGCATCTTCAGCTGTCTTGTCCAAGGAGTCGAGTTCGCGCTTTACACTGCGGCTAGCGTCGCCAGCAGCATCGGAAATGGTGCGGGGCTTCTGGTCGCGCTTAGTGTTGGGCGACGAGCGGCGGAGGTACGACTTGAAGAAGAAGCGCATGAAAAGGAAGGTGAGGGGTGCAAGGTAGATGAGATTCAAGTAGATGGCGAAAGCCTGGCCGGAAGTGTCGATGCAAGGAACAGACTGGTATTCGGTGCGGTAGAAGATCTTCTCGACAGTCTCGTGAGGGTGGAGGAGATTGTGGACTGCATTGTGATGAGGGGATGGCTCTGCAGCGACTACCTGTTGCTGTTGCTGGCGGACCGGGACGGGATGGCCAGGGACGGGAATGTTCTCCGCAAGACCCTCGTCACCAGCAGCACGGTAGATAAGCTTCCTAAGGAAGGCCACAGCGACGCCAGTGGCGGTGGGCAGAGCTTCCGCAGCCGACTCAGTTGCCGAAGAGACTACCGATGAGATTGTGGAGGATACTGCCTCGGGGGCAACCTTCTGGGCAACCTTCTCAGCAACCTTGTATGCTACGGAGACGGGGACAGTGTAGGAGAGGAAGAGGTGCGTAGCGGCAAAGGCGGAACCGACGAGGAACTGGGTGATTTGCATCGTGGTGAGTGTTCGCTTGACAGCATTGGGAACGCGGTAGCCGAGGGCGGATACGGTGTAGTAGGTGTACTAGAAATGGTCAGTAGACGTCAATTTGGGCCAAGAGTAAATTCTTACCATCATAGCGTGGATACCAGAGTTAACGAGAGCAAACATCCAGATGGGCGGGGACATGAAGCGCATGCCAGCCCACATGGACAGCATGGCGCCGGCGTGGTGGTACTTCTGGAGCGTAGTGCTTCGCTTGCCCTTTGCGAGAATGATGGCTGTGTCGAGCACCTCGTAGAACTTGGAGAGGTAGAACCACCAACCCCAGAAAGCGAGTCCCTCGTTCCAGATCCTGCCAACATCGAAGCTGTCAGGGAGGCCGTTGGCTGCCAGGGCCACGTTGGGATTGAAGGAACTCCAAGTGTCATTGATGTTGCTGTAGGTGACGGCGTCACCAAGGCCGCGAGGGCCGTGGATCTTGCAGAGGGCGTCAATGGTGCCAACCACGGCATTGGGCTCGCTGTAGTGGGGGAAGGAGCGCTTCAGGCAGCGAATCATAGCCACGCAGGTAACGGCCGAGTAGACGGCGAGAAAGACGTTGTGGAAGATGACAAAGGCGTAGAAGGGCCTGGTTTTGGCGATTCTCCACGGCTTGTTGCCATGCTGGCGGTTGTACCAGTTGATGTAGGTGACGGTGACGAAGTAAATCGAGGCGATGGTCAGCGGGACCTTGTAGGAGAGCGCGCCCTGGTAGATATCCTCGGGGATGGGGAACGGGTTGGCGAACGTCGCCTCGCCCGTCCACGGCGGCGGGATGGGCGAGGGAGCGGCGTCAGGAGGGAACTGGAGGACAGCCCGCGAGGGCCAGTCGCCGGGGTGCAGAGCAGGACCTGCGCCAGACATGGTGGCTCCGTGTGCGAATAGTGCGGTTGGGAGGGTGGAGGCTGTGGTTGCGCGGCGGCGGAGAGGAAGGAATCCCAGGGTCTCTGGGAGGTTTTTTACCCTTCGGTAAAGGCCCACTGCCGAGCCGTGGCGCTAAGCAGCGTCGTCAGAAGTCGGCTCTTGGAGCGCCGGGCGTGGTTGTCCTCGGGGCGAGGCGTGGGCAATTGGTGTTTGTGCTGATGTCGTCGTCGTTGTTGTTATTGTTGATTGTGTTATTGCCGCGACAAAGACAATTGGTCGGTGCCTTTGGCGCAATTGACAGCTTCAGGGCAGAATCCGGGGCAGGGCACACAAAATATAGCGAGAACAAAGCGCACAGATATGCTCGGAGGGACCACGGATCTAGCAAAGGTGCATCGGACCGGAAGCTAGAAAGAGCAGGCAAAGCACGACGACGGGCATTCTGGGTTTTGGTGAGGATTTTAGCGGCGACGCAACAATTTTGGGCGAATAACATTGCTATGACGTGCCGAGGCAAGCCACAACCAGCTCCCACTGGACAGCCAGACCCCCATCCAGCCCGCTGCCTCGAGAGATTCACCTCGCGGCAACAGTCAGCCTCGCAAGACTAACGGAATCCGGAAGTGTGATGTACGCATTTTGCTCCCTCTATTGTTTTTTTGCCAAAGAGCGGCCCTGCCCAGAGTCGTGCCCAGAGTCTTGCCCAGAGTCTTGCCCGCCAGCGTATAGAAAAAAAAGCGCTGCAAGATTTCGGCAGGGATCCTCGCAAACACGTTGAGGGTCTGGCCCAGGCCAAGCCAGGCCCAAAGCTACCAAATAAGAGCCGCTGGGCCGTAACTAGTAAGGCGACTTGGGTACGGCAAACCATACGTGCCTAGGACTAGGATAGAAAAAGTCCATGTACTAACTACTATCTAACTTGTATTCTTTCTTCTTGCTACAGGTACTTTTACTATGGCCTTGAAATACAATGTACTCTAATATAATAGAGATTTTAATGTTCATTCCATAAAAAAATATCACAAGTTTTCTACCGATTTTCCAAGACAATAACTCTCTTGAAACTTAATATCTCATCACGTCAGAAACTTACCTTCAGATTTCTTGAGTTTATTTCTGTTTTTCTTAAAAAGTAAGCAATGTTTGAGAAAATCTAGACATAGTCAGAAGTACATATTGGGGTTCCATGGTGTGTTCAAAGTTTGGCGTATTCTATCGAGTAAAAAAGTAATTCAGGCGGCCTAGGATCACAAGACTTAATTAAAAAGAAAAAAAGAAAAAAACAGCAAAACCATGGGCGAACAAATTTGCATCAGATGGCCGTATATGTAAAGAGCAATTTTACAACCAAAGGGTATATATATGTTGTCAACTACCTAATCTGTATCCAAGCAGGCATACCCGGTTTGATTTCACGGCTTCAAAACTTGGGCTTGCTACTCAGCGGAATTGGCGGAGGCTCGCCCGAGCCGCCGCTCAATTCCTTCTTTTTCGGAGGTGGTGGCGGGGGAGCCTTCTTGCCCAGTCCTCCCTGGTTGCTTGGTGCTGCTGGCTGTGCTGGTGGCGGAGGTGGTGTGCTCGATGATGCCAAGCCGACTTTGGCTGCAATCCCATACTTTTGATTGAGCGAATTAGCCGACTTCCACCCAGACGCAACCTGCTCACCGTGTCGTTGCTGGAAGTTGTTCGCCGTCGACGCCGCGGCTTTCAAGTCCGAGGCAGACACTTTGGAGGGATCGTCCCGCAGATTGCTGGCGGTACGAAGCGCTGCCTGCTTGTCTGCCCATGATGTGCCCGTTGCAGGCGGCTCCGCTGGCGACTTTGGACCAGACAACCTCGCAAACCTGCTCTGCAGCTCATTCATCTGCGACTCATGACTAGTCGCAGTCGGGCTTTGTGCGCTGATGCTCGTGCCAGAGTTCTGTCTGGGCGGCACTGGTGGTGTAGGCTTCGCGCGAGGCGGTACGGGAGGGGAAGGGTTCGCTCGGGGCGGTACAGGAGGGGAGGCCGTTCGACCAATGCCTAGGCCTGGAACTGATACGCCAGCCTGTCCAAGACGGCCCAAAGCAGCCTCGTTGGGTAGCGTGTGTGCGGGTGTTTCTTGCTGGGTAGCCTCATTGTATGTCGGGGGAGGCGGCGGTGCAAATTCATCGGGATTGGAATTCTGGCGCGGAGGGAGCCGGGGAGGAAGGCTGGGTTTCGGTTTGGTAGAGGGTGCTGGCGACGCTGTGCCTGGTCGGAAGGCTGGGGGCTTGGGTAGGTGCGCGGTACTCAGTCCGGTCGTGTCAGGCCTATATGGCCCTGGAGGCGGCCGGTTATCCTCCTCCTCTGCTCGTCTCTGCTTTGTCCCTGCAGCGGGTGCCGATGCCAGCCCCGTGGTCGTACGGGCACCGACAGCTGATGAGCTACTGCTGTAGTCGAGCCGCTTTGGCGGTGGAGCAAACGACGCCGGGTCCTTTAGTGTCGACAGAGGTGTAGATTGGTGCTGGCGAGCAGCTTCTGCGTGCATGTCCTTGCCCTGAGCCTTGCCCACCCATCCTTTCTGTTAGAAGCAGGTTAGCATACACACGCCCAGTCCAGGGGGAGAGGCGACTTTGCATACCACCTGGCCGATCTTGGAGTCGCTCTGGCCGCCTGCACTGCTCCCGCGATCTCGCTCGGGGTGCCAGCCACCCTTGGCCACGCTCTTGAACTTGTCCATTTGCTGGCGACGGGTATGTCGAGTTAGGCGTCGAGACGGTGTCGGCGTATGGCCGATGGCATGCCACGTGCGAGCCAATGAGGTCATCAGCCAAGCAACCACTGCCACGGCCACCGTCCTGGGCCCATTGTCTGCACTGCCCAACACGACTCTACTGCACGCAGGACTTGAAGCATGCTCTGGCCATCGTCTCAGCTCCAGGCCCGTGTGGTGCAAATATGTGGCGCTCTGCACAAACGACGACACGGGATCGCACGAGCCCCCAGGGAACGGGAACGCCCGCCGGCCTTAAGATGATCCGGTGTTTCCCAAACGAGATGTGCTTGTAACGACTACGACAAGAAATGCGCCCATCGACCAGCCCTGTACGCCCGGCATCCACCTAACAACGCCTCTCCGCCAATCATGCCGAACCGCGCAGCCATGCACAGAGCCATGTCCGTACGTACGGCGCAAGGTATGTATGTAGGACGACGTCAAGGCTGATGGTCGGCATCCCCGCCTTTGTTTTTCTCGCGTCGATCGCGACGCTTCGATTCCGGCTGCAACAGGCAAGCCCATCACCGACATAAAAGAGGGGGGCATGTTGGCACGTTGCAGCAAAACAACGCACCATCTCCACAACAACCCAGACAAAGCAGTCGTCTTACATACTAAGCTTTGCTAGATCGACGGCTAGGATGCTGGCCAAGCCCCAAAATAGCCAGTTCCGAGCCAGTGGGGTCGCTCGCCTCCAACGCATCGCGGCTGGGGCCATGGTTGGAACGGTCATCGCAGCACACAGCCAATTAGGCCCACCACCTGCGGTCGGCACGCCGGACTTGGGCTTGTTGGCTTGACAGCCTGCAGCATCCGCACATGGCGCCAGATAACAGCAACATGCCTGCGCCTCATTCAGCCCGGCGTGTGGTAATGTTTACCCCTCTTGCTCGACTTCCTGGTATTAATTCCTCGCCCATTTCCCTACGCTCACGCGCCCGGACGCTTCTCAGTCCACCCGTCCAAGATCCAAACTTGGCTCGCTGCGGCCGCCTTGTCTCGCGTCATCGATTCGAGTACCAAGGTCAGCCCTGACGTTCATTTCGGCCCCGCATCTCCTACGACTGGCCAGGAAGCCCACACACCTAACACCATAGTGCAGCCTCCATCTCGGCTATAGCAAATAATCAGGCATCTCACCATATCACAGTCGTCTGAGTGGCCTTAACACCTGGCGCCCAACTGCAGTCCCTCTGTCTGCTGCAAGCACCGCCCGTCAGCAGATCACCTCAGCCGCAATGGCTCCTCACCAAGACGGCTTGCAAAAAGACGAATGGGACCCGCCATCCTGGCTTTCTCAAAACAACTTTGATGCAACAATTGTGACAACGGCGACTTCGTCTTCGCAAGTGGTCCTGGTGTCCATGGCTTCTTCGACGCAGTCGGCTGGTGACAACAGCGATTCCCAGACGAGACATCGCCCCGCTACACGACCCGATGGCTATCCATCCACGCTTCCCTGGCCGCCATATCCACTCGGGTCTCCCACATCGACGACAAACACCTGGGAAACATCGATTTCAGGAACACCAAGCGTCATAGAAACACCATATCCCGAGGCCGGGACGACGTTGCCATCTTCAGTAACTGAAATTTTCTCAAATACTCGCACAGGAGCACCATCCCCATCTCCAGTTGGCCCATTTGGAGATCGGCCTTCTGGGTGGGATTGGCCCAAGAAAGATGCTGGCAAGACACCCGTATACGCAGCTGCCGCTGCAGTGCCCATCGTCATCCTTGGCATCATCGGGGCAATTACTCTGGTGTGTCTACGCAGGCGTAAAAAGCGTAGAGCGGCGGCGGCGGCGGCTGCGCAATCATCTGTCCGAGAAACGAAGATGGGACCACAACCGCCCGTTGTACGACCTCACATTGCACCGTTGCCCTTGCCGGCACCAGCAGTGTCTGTCGCTCAACCTTACAACGCGCCTCCAAACCATCTTCCACCAACGTCTGTTTCGAGCCTAGTCCAACCTATCATACTAGGGCCTATTGAGTCGTCGTCGAACGGCGCCTATCTTACTGGTATGGACACGTCAGACATGGTGTCTATCACGTCCAACACTCAGCTCGGCGCAGACCCGTTCTCGGACAACAACAGCATCATGGGGCCACCACCACCGTACCGACCAAGTAGCGTACCTCCGCCTAGCTTCAATTCACGACAAAGCAGCCTCCGAGTGCCCGTGAGCCCACTGTGTCCGCGTGGCATGGAGCGCTCACCTTTTGACGACCCAGACGACTCCATGTCCTTCATGTCCGACATGTCCTTTCAGCGCGACCTTTATGCCAGGACACACTCTCCACGATGATGACGGGGGTGGGCTATGCGCTACACATTGTTTTCCGTGTACATATTATCCATAACATACTTCTTGTCTGTGGTTCTCGCTTAGTTTTTCTGAAGTCGGAGCTCGGTGGGGTTCTTTTTTCTTTTTCTTAGCATGTTTGCAGGTGGTCATGGTTAAGTTGAGTTATATTGCAATAACTTGGTCATGTATTCAAGCTGTGCCTGGAATAAAAAGTCATAGTGCATGGTTCAAAACTCAAATAGCTGCTGCGTGTCGTTGATTGTGACCAACAGAGGCCAGCAGTTGCTGCCTGGAGTTGGGCCTGTTGTTTGCTCCTACCGTGTATAATGCATGCAGCTAAACTAGGCAAGAAGCAAAACTTGGATGGCGCCCGCGCATCCAACCTGTCCGTACACTCTGACTTGCTGTCGGGCTGATACTCCTGACCGCCAGCGCATTCCTTACTCATCACTCATCTCGATTCCTCCATATCGTGGCACCCGCATGCCTCTTGGCACAACTTGTCAAACACTAGCCGTGGTGTCGTCCGGACTCGCTTCGGATACAACAGCGTGCAAACTCCATCGTGTCCCCATCGTTGAGATGGTTGAGCAGAGCTGGACCAAAGATATTCGTCGTTGGCTGCGCGACGACGAACTAATTTGAACCTTTCATCGCCGGGCACAATCATACCAACTAATCTGCCTAAGAATCGACTCTTCTTAAACCCGCCCTTGGCGCTGACGTCAAGTATATCGTCACAATCTCAACTACGGCTGCACCCCTTTCCGCACCGGACCAGGACCATTGAAGCCACGCTGAGCTGACCCGGATTTGACAAGTTACAATGAAGCTGTCCCTTCAACACATCTACCGGCTGTCGTGCACTGACTTGGACAATGCCGTTGACCTGATCAGGATCGCTCGGAACGGACCATGTGTGCAGATACGGATGCGACAGCAGGCGCCATTATTTCCGACGATGTGGCCAGACTCCTGGAACTGTCGTGCTTTGCATGAAATCCTCGGCCCTCCAGTTCCACGCTCTGTTCCATATGCTTTAACAGGGCGATGTCAGAGTCAGGCACAAACTTGTCGAATAGCAGTATGCATGTGTTAGACGGCGCCTTTGGTGAAAGCTGATCAGCAGCTATACTATATAGTAGCGTCCATGAGTCACGTCGACAGCTGAGTTGCCCCGGAACACGAGAGCTGAGCGCAGCGGTACCTTGCATGCGAGGACTGGCGCTAGGGTCCAAATGGGCATCGATTAGATACTCGAGTGACGAGTAGTTTCATGTCGTATGGAGAGATTGCCTCGCACCCTCGCACCCCCACCCCCCTCGACATGGACGAAGAATGAAACGGGAGATTAGGCCCCGGAATGTCGATGACGCTTTCACGCGCATGTATCAGACTTGGCCTACTGTAGCCTAGGGGTCCGGGAAAAGAAGACTACTTCCCTATTCCTGGGCGGCATTTCTCCGCAAAGCACATGGCGCCCGGCGAGTCTAGGCTGTGATTTGCCGGGCAGCGGAAAGCCCCAGGGCCAGATCTGTGGGATTTTGCATAACGACATGACGGCTAGATTAATCAACCTCCCTCTTGGCTGATTGTCGGTCCATTGCTGACACACGAGCCCTGCCAGCTGGCAGCAGCCAAAGGGGGCCTTTTTTCCTTCTTTCTTCTTTCCTGCCTTATCTGTGGGTTGCTTATTCGGCGTGGTTGACGCACGTCGGATCCCACGGGGCAAGGAAGGATTATCCAAGGCAGGGAGTGCATGACATGCGCTGGTACGGCCACGACCACGGCCACGGCGGTGTTGGTCGTGTGAGTGGCTGGCGGGGAGCAAACAAGGCCGATTTAGCGCATGGGGCTCCGAGGCAAAGAGTCGAGCAGTCAGCCTGTCATGTCTATCCATCACCTTGTTGCGGCACGCTGCATTCCCACCCCGAGCCATGGTGCAGTCGTTCCGTGTCCGTTCGTGAGTTAGGTCATGTATGCGTCTTCTTGGCCAGGCCCGCCACCTCATTCGCTACTAGTCCGGCGTCGGCTGGGTGAAGCTTTGCCCTGGCTGCGGCGGCGGCGACGACGCAAGACGATTCCTCCATGTCTCCCTCCCTGCCGTCACCACCCAATAATGCCCGCCTCGCCATGTCGCCATGGACGGACCATGCGGCTCGGTACCTGAGCTAGACGGCTCTTGCTAGGCCTCAGGAGAGCACCAAGCCCGCCGTCCCTCAGCGCCGTTGCTGCATGTGCTGCTGCTGCTGCTGCTGCGGGTCACGTTCGGTGCTTGCAATTATTCATCTTTGCCGAACTTCAGTCTTTTGCATTTGCAGCTTCAGATTTCCCCGGCCCCACTGCGCTGCCTAGTACGTGAAGAAACCTTTCACCGGCTCTTCTTCACGGTGCCAAACGTTTGTCCAAGCTTGCAGCGTCGTCCTCGCTGCGTTGCTGTCCGTGACGCTCCTGCTTGCTCGCTGCGTGCCTGACTTGCATCGTCCAAGTCTTACAACACCAGCATATCTCCCTTCCCTCTGCCATTTACTGGTCCAGCGTACTACTCAACAGACATCACACCTCCCCTTCGAACTCTTCGCGCCGCTTCTGTTCCAGGCTACGTTTAGATAGCCAACCATCTCGGCCACAACAGCCCGGCTGTCTTCAGCGCTCACCGTCCGCCCAACGCCCTCGCTCGAACACCCGCCGACGACGTACTATATTGCTCGCTACATGGTCCGTAGGACAGCAACGCTGTGTTACCGGGCTGGCTATGAGTCTGGATCAGCACACACATGCGTATGGCTCCCTTTTGTCCTTTGTCAAAGTCCTTGGGCAAGCGATTTGCTGCTGTTGGGGGCCGGTGCAACAAGCTTCGTGGTCAAGGCCAGCCGTCGTTGTCTATGGTTTCTCTGCCTGGGTTAAGCGTCGATTCCGATACAGCTCGGTCCCAATGGGGGTTTGGGGTAGGCAGAGGGGCAGGCAACACCGCACGGTTGTCATCTGAAGCTCGTTGGCGACCGGCCCTAGTCTCTCTTTCCCCAAGACTGTATTTCCAGTACAACTCGGCAATTCCCTACAAAAGGAATATCTTTTGCCTTTCTTCTCCTTCTTGCTACACTTCTGCCCGCTCCCCTTTTTGAACGCTTGCATGTTTTTTTTGTTTTGCTCCGTGTATTGGCTTGCACCTGCATGTGCCCAAGGCTAACGTGGGTCACACGCTAGATCGACCGACTGGCCTCTACCAAGTCCATCCTCAACACCAGAGTCGGTGACGTTCCCGGACGCAAGCCTCAAGACCCCCAAAACTGAGACGATTCCCCACTCGCATTTTCTCGACGCCTGGGCAACCCCACTACCTAATGCACAGCATACCCCTGTTCAAGCGCCCCTGTTCGCTCTCTCGACACCCATAGATCGGCCGTCGAGCTCGTATAGCCAGCCTGTCCGCACCCCCGAAGATCCCGAGTTCCATGTCAACCACTTTGCTCCTCAGAATTTGCCCCTGCCGCCGGTCGACGTCTCACGCAGACTGGCCTCGTCGCCGGATCTCAGCCAGCTGAAGAAGGTTGGACTAGTCGCATCACAGCACCATCTCGGCCCATCCCAGTCTGTCAGCATGGACTTTTCACAAATGCAAACACCGCCCCCAACAAGGGATGACTCGTCTAGGAGGAATTTACAACAGAGTGCAGGCAAGGGAGTAGCTACGCCCGCTACAGTAATACATAGGACACCGAGCCAGATGCCGCCCTCAGAAGCTCTCTTCGACCAAACCCCGTTTGGGTTCGGCAACTTGCAATATACACCAGATATGATGCAATTTCCTGGCCATGATCCCATGTCAGCGCCGCCTATGCCACAGTCGAGGCTGTTCTGGGACCCAGCGAATGATGGCATACAAATGGATCTTGATTTACCCCTGGGCGTAGACGCATTTGCCCCTACGCCGCAGAGAATGGAGCAGAACATGAACTGGCAGGGCATGCACCCTGCGACTAACATAATGCAGACGCCGGCCTTTCAGAGTTTTCAGGCTTCGCCGGGGCCCATGTCGTTTGCGAACTGCCACATGGAGCAGGGGCAAATGTCAAGACCGGGCTCATTCGCATCTACAACCACTGGCGTAGATCCCAACATGCTTTTTAGTTTTTCTCATCCCGACATGACTGCTTCTTTTGGTGCCATGCCCCAACTGTCCAACATTGACATTAGCTCAAGACAGCCGTATGAGACGCAACTGCGGGACGCACAGGTTGAAAGAGAAATGGCGAAGAAGGCAAGAGGCCAGCATTCGCGCAGCAATACAAATTCTTCCTCTGGCTCAGTTGAAGACGTGAGGCCTATTCTTCATCGGAGTAACACAGACAGTGGAGTCAGGACGTCCAGGGCGCCTCCTGTGGAATCGTGGTCAACCATTCCAGGAAATGCCTCAAACATACCGCGGCGTCCATCACCGCTCAAGCGCCAAAGCGGCGGTTCGCTCAAGTCCATTCCAGAGATACGGCGACCAAGAACACGCCTTGTTATTGACGAAACGGGTCGTGCTCGCACAGAGACTGTCCCTGCTGTAGATGAGGACAAGACTCCAACGGCTTTACGCCAATCTTCACAGCAGGACCTCCGGCGGCAATATCCCGGCCTGTACGAGGTAGACGACAGTGAGTCAGAGGAAGACGAGCCGGCAGTGACCATTAGTCGTAAAACATCCTTTACTGTGCCGCAACCTGAGCGTCGAGCACCGAAATATGCACGTGCGGATAGCGATAGTCTCGAAAGAAACAACCCTCTGAAAATGACACGATCGGCTTCACGCCCAGTGATGGGAACTGTTGACAAGCCTTCACTGGACAAACTGCGGCTTGCGGGTAGATCTGCAAGCGATAATTCTACACGACGAGTCGGCATGATGGACCTTCCGCCTAGAAACAGCGAGGACCAGCATATGCCTGATTCTCCCGGTGACGCTCTGGGCGCCTTGAAGAAGGTCGTCGGGGCGCGGCAACAACGGATTGGTACGGTGGTTGCAAGCTAGTCTTCCTTGCTTTGCTAACTCCCTCAGAACGTGCCTCTCAAAACACGCTCAAAGCCCATAACCAACGCTGGGCTGCTGCCGCTTCAGCTGAATTCACGAATACTGCCTCTCCACACGGACAACACGGACATTATGACCCTTTTTCTAATTCCTTAAACCGTTCAGTGACCACGACACCGTCGACGGACCGAAGCAACTTCTCTGGCGAAAGCACACGGTGTGTTTGCAATGGCGTCGTCGATGATGACGATAAGCCCATGCTGCAGTGCGAGTCATGTAACATGTGGTTACACCTTGTCTGCATTGGACTGGACAAAGGTAGCTTGCCGCCGGTATATGTGTGCATTTTTTGCACGGGGCGGACACCACTTACGAGGGGAGGAAGGTCAAGAGGACCACCGGTACTGCTAGATTCGCCGCTTACCCACAAGTCGGTATTCAGGGGCTGAACCCATAGGAACGTTTTTGTACGAGAGAAATGGAGACAAGTGGCTATGTGTCGTCCTGCACTTTTTTTCTACCTAGGGACTTTGTTCTTTTCCAACTTTGCCGACCCCCTCATCCTGCCTGTGATCCCTCAACATGCTGATTTTTTTCTTTTTTGCAAAAACACCCGGGTATCGTCCGCGTCGTCCATCATCCCCAACTCACCTGAGGCAAAAAACATTCAAGGACTCGTGTACCAAGGATAATACCACTGTATCTCCCTTTCCCTTGCACATCCTCACATCCAACCTTTCTTTAGCCCCCTCCTTGACGGAAATATCGACGGCGTAATACCCACATGTCTTCACACTCTCCATGTACATGTATACCAGAGGAACGTACCTAAATATGTTAGTGTGTTACATTGCACGCAAATATGTACATACATATAGTTTATATGTACAATATACTGCACCTACCAACAGTCTAGCCACCTATCTCGCGCCCGTATTTTGGACGCTGGGCTTACGGATCGCTTTTCTGATTTGTTCTTTTCTGTCCTTTTTTTTTGACTGCAGTGTTATATAGTGTATCTGGGGGTACAACTTTACTCTCACTGCTGCATCGTGTTTTCTTCTTTCGTTTGTGCGTTTATTCTTGCTTCATCTATCTACCGAACTTATTTCCACGCCCGTTTTTTTTTATGAAACTGGGGGTTGAGGATTGAAGAGTGTACGTGTCAAGAGAGCTGAAATGTATACATGTGTTGGATAAATATTTTTAGTGAGAGAGAGAGAGAGTGTGTGTGTGTGTGTGTGTAGTTCAGAGAAACACGTAGTGAGCAAGGAAGCAAAGGGAAAAAATAGCTGCATGATTTTTCATATCCTTTAGAGAGGAAAAAAAAAACAGATCCAACGTCCAACATTTCTCATATCCATCAGTACATCTCATTCGTTTTTTTTCTTTTAGACATTCACGTATATCACGCTTCCTACAAATAGAGCCAAACAACTTTCCTTCCCTTTATACTCTCAACCTCACCTCCCACCCATAAACTCCGGCTTAAACGCCTTGACGCCCCCAGCCTTCATAAGCTCTCTCAGCGCCATGGTGGCATACTGACTACTTCCAAGCTGCAACTTGATAACAACAGCGATTTTCTTCTCGTGCTCTCCCATTTCCTGCTGCTGCTGCTGTTCTCCCACATCCATCTTCCCACCACTCTCCCTCAGCCGCTGCAAATCCGTCTCAACAAACTGCTCATCCACACGCTCGTACGCATGGACTTGGTACTCCAGCGGACACAGCGGTCTAGCAAGCACCTTCCTGTATCCGCCGCTGAGACTGACTTCGCGCCAGGCGCGGCGCATGTTGTGCGGATCGAGGCCGCCACCTTTGTCGCTGGCCATGAAGGACTTGTAGAAGGCGCCGATTTCGTTGCGCGGGTATTCGACGTCGAAGCCGGGCTGGGGGAGGACAATGTCGTAGATGGTGTAGGCGCCGGATGCGGCTTCGGCGGCGGACAGAGGTCGCGCGCGTTCGAAGTTTGCTTCGGGAGCGTTTGCGTTCTCGGTTCCGAGAGGGTTGATGATGGTTTCGCCGTCTTGGTCGAGGGTTGAGTCGGCGGGGGCGGTGCTGTCACCGCCGGTTGTCTCCTTGTCGCGGTGTTCGTTGACGAGGACAAGGTCGCCTTCGACGACTTTGTCGCCGTAGGTAGCCCAGCGCTTGCCGGCCACAGTGTTCCAGACAAGGGATTGGTAGGCGTGCACGTACATTAGGCGGAGAGTACGTGGGATTGTCATGAGTGCGCCCTGCCAATCTGTTTTGCGGTCGTAGCGCCCTGTTTTGCCATTGCGCGAGCTGAGATGCTGGATGATGTTGCGTTCGGCGGTGAATTTCCGGGGTAGCAGGTTGAGCGCTTCGCTGCCGTTGCCTGTCGTCTTCCAGATGTGAAGTGCCTTGGCACGGTTGCGGTCGTCTTGAGAGACTTGAATGGCTGGATCGGTCGAGGACCCGTCGGCGGCGGCGAGGGCAACATCACTGTATGCGAGGAGGTCTTCGACTGCGCCTTTGAGGTCGTCTTGCAGCATCTTGCGGCCGATGGCGTCGGTGCTGGCAGCGAACGAACCGAAGCGCTGGAGACCGTAGTAGTTGATGAATCCTCGCTCAGAGAAGTCGGTGATCGCCTTGCGGACCACGTCGTTGGCAAGCTTCTGCCGTTGCTCAAAGTCTAGGCCCTCCTCGCTTTGGAAATGGCAGTCTCGTAGTGTGATTGTGAACTCGTTGCCCAGCAAATCGCCGAGCTTGAGCTCACGATGAGAGTGCTCAAAATCACCCACTGCAGCGTTGAACAGCACTTTGTTGAAGCTCTGGATACGCTGCGCCGTTTGACGCTTGACGCACACTCTCTGCACGGTACACGCACGCCTGTCCTTTGTGCCTGCAAAACCAAAGCCTTTTGCTCCACAGTTGAGCTTGCTGCCGAGAAAGCCTACAACCTCCATGGTGTCCTTGTTCTCCTTGTAGAGGTTGAAGTGCAGGTATTCACCACCTAGTTCCTCCCAATCCAACCCACCTCTCCGCCTGCCCTGGTCCTCTCGGTCCCGGCCGCCGTTCTTCCCCTTCTTGTTCTTGCGCTCTGCTGGGGGCGCAGCCTTGATGCGGATCGTCTGGTCATTCTCCATTGCACTCTCCAGCAGGTTGGGAAATATCCGACGTAGGCTTTTGTGGGCCTGGGTGCGCATATCCTTGTCTGTGATGGGCGGTGAAATGACAGGCTTGAAGTCCTTTGCCTTTTTCGATTCGCGCTTCCGTATTTGTTGCACAAGTTTGATAATGTCGTCTGTAGTCTGGCGACCGAATATCGACTCTAGCGTTTCGCGATCCTCATCTGCAAGCTGCACTGTATTAGCACTTGAAGAGGGTTCAGCCTTGGTATACTCACAGATTCTTCTGGTTCTTCTTTTGCCGCTTTGACTTGTCCTATAATTTGCTCGCCCTCGGTTTCGGTATCTTTCGGCCCCTCCTGTACTGGCGCTGGTACAGGTAGCGTAACCTCTCCAGATCCCGCGTCCTGCATGTCTGCATCGGCCTTCTCATCTTGTGGGCTTGTCTCAGTTGGCTTCGTTTCTTCGGCGCCGTTAGTCGCTTTTGAACTCTCCGGCGCTTTTGAGCTCTTCTTCGCTTCCACTTCTGTACTTTTCAGGTGCAGTACCTGCCCATCGAGCCCAATCTCATTGACCAGGAAATCCGTGTACCTCTGCTTCAGTATGCCTGTAAATCCGAGATTCCCTGGGCACACGTATTCTGTTATTCCAGCGCGCACTTCCCGCTCAAGATCGGTGTCAATTGCTGCGGGCGCAGAGGGAATGGGCTGTTCTTGGGAAGCCGGCGCGGAGGTGTTTGCGGAGAACGAAGGAACGGAATCGCCGTCAAGACGGGCGCGTTTCGCGGGTCGCGCGCCATCATCCTGAGGATTCGACATGGTGGCACACAGAATCCACAACTGTTGAGTGTTGGTTCAAAGTCGCGACTAGCAGTCAAGTTGAAGCTTCGACCTGCGAACTTTCTAGCGGGGAAGTTTTTCGCGAGGACGTGCACGCGGGGGTTACTTTTGGCGAGGTAGCGCATACTTTAGCCCGAGCGCCATCTACAAAGTTGCTGCGCGTCTATACAAAACAGCAGCGAGACAACTATTTAACGTATTGATAGAATATATAAGTGAAATGGAGCTATTCATGCTATTCTATGCGAGCTTCGTGTTAGATTATCTAGCTAAGAGCGATCGCGATATAGTCACAAGACAGTATTTCAGTTGAAATTTGGCATACGAGTTAGGATATTCCTCACTGAAAACGAGTTCCTTCGTACAGGAGGCAGCATACCTGAGCTTCTACTGGCTCAGCATGTACGAGGCGTGTCTAGAACGGAGACAACACATCCTTGGAAGCAGCCCAATGCTAAGAGCTAGCTATCAGCAAGCTACTTCTGAGGCCGCACGTGGACCATAGGTATATCGCCGGTATCAGGTATCAAGCCGAATCCTTGGGCGAATGCAACGTACTGGTCGCTAGAGATGACCAGACTCCATATGAGTGGAACAGTACACCGCATCCACAACCAACGGCAAGAGAGTGGCCGATTGGTTCAGTAGCTTCTCAATCAATGCCTTTGTGCATGCGTCAGCATCAGGATGTTGGCACTATGCACCAGGCATTGTCCAAAACCTAGTGAGCCGCAGGACATCGATGAAGCGATTAACATCTGCCACGACGTCAGGCACAGCAAAAGCGGCGGAGAGGGCCAAACCGCGCCTGTGTTCCTTCACTTTGCAATTGTCCACATCAGGGCCACGACAGGGAGAATCCAAAATATCTAAAGACATGATTATTTGCAGCAAAGTCATCCAGGGAAAGGAAGAGACGAGCTGGGCCTATATGCTATTAGCAGCCACGAGTCCTCCACCGCCTGGGTCATATCGCAATAGCAACGCCATTGATGCGTAGCGGTGTGTGAGAAGCCTAGGAGATCATGGTAAGATCTGATCAAGGTCAGGTTTCCCCACGTACCGAACAAATGAAAGAGCCCAACCGCCCTTGGCCTTTGCTACCGTTTTGGTACGCAGCCATTACCAATTTCTGAGATCGTTGCTCGCCGATGCCAATAAACCCATTGTCCGCATGAACCAGTTTTTCATCCATCAACCGCCCGAGATATCATCCCGATCTGCAACACAGCGTCGAAAGCTGACGATGTATCGCAGGACAAAACCTCCACTGATACGGCTCAAATGTCGTCCATTCCGCCAACGCCATGCATACATACCAAATGAGTAAAATTATGCCGCAAGTTTAGGCCGTAAGAGAGAGTCGCAGAAAAAACCGTGGAATTAAGGCTGATCGCATGCTGTGCACATATGTTAAGTAACGGGGGCACTCGGCAGAGGGTGGGTACCGAGCGCCCCTTCTACCAGTGTTTGTTACTAACCGTTAAAACTTGCTGGCAGCAGCGCCCCAGAGGGAGTTGTAGATCTTGTCGACAACGTAAGACGCGCGGATGACGCGGTGGTTGAAGTTACGACCGTTGAGACCCTGAAGAGCCTTTTCACCGCCAGAGACAGAATCGAACTTGACGTAGATGTCGCCCTCACTGTTCGCGTCTACTGCAATGTGAACAACCTTGCCATACTTCTTGTCACACTCGGTCTTGACGTCGACCTCAAGTTCTTTGACCCAGTTGACACCAACGTTGCGCAGTTCCCTATTGTAGTGTTAGTGGCGTTGACTCATGAGGAGAAGAGATAACTTACTCATCAGGATCGAAAGCATTCTCAATCTTGATGCATTTCGAAGCCATGGGCTTATCGACGACGGGTGTACTGGGCTTGCTGATGACGGCGTGGGGTCCATGCTTCGCAGGCTCGGGGTTGTCACGGCGCGCAAGAGCGTCCATAAGCTTACTGCGATCATAAGTCTTGAAATTGACTCCGGCGACATCAGTGTCGTCTAGAGCAGAGGCACCACTGACGCCACGATCATCCTTGCTGTGAGTACGGTCAAAAACACCACCACTGCCACCTGCGTAAGCACCGCGACCACCGGCTCCGCTAAAAGCTGAGCCTTGGTAAGTCTGGGCCTGCTGGGAGAAGGTACGGAGAAGGTTGGCGGTCGATTCGGGAGTGAACTTGTCGTTGCCGAGGCCAACGCGGATCTGTCGGCCAGCGAGCTCGAAACCGTTCATCTCTCCAAGAGCACTCTTGGCGTGCGAGGGGTCAACAAACCTGAGCCCATGTTAGTGATGATCTTGGATAACAAAATCAATGGCGTCACTCACTGGACGAAACCATATCCCTTGGAGCGGCCAGGGTTCATCTCATCGCGCTGAAGAATGACCTGCTCAAGCTCACCAAAAGGCTCAAAAATCTCCTGGAGGTCCTTCTCGGTGACACTAAAGTGAATGTTGCCAACATAAAGGCGATGAAACGGAGCGCCGTTGGCACCAGGCGCGGCACCACCCTCCGAGGGGCGAGCAGCACGGTTCTTCTCGGCTTCAGTAAGCTGGGCAATAATGGGAACACCTTTCAGTTTCTGGCCAGTCAGCTCCAGTGCTTTGGGGACAGACTCTTCATCCTTGAACTCAACATAACCGACGCTGAAGATGTTAGCTAGGGTCTCGAAGGTGGGGCGAGGGGAGCATTTACCCTTTAGAGCGACCAGTAACGCGGTCCTTGACAATCTGGGCTTCGACGACAGCGCCCACTCGTTCGAAGAAGGAGCGCAAATGGCGAGTCTCGGCACGCTGAGAGATCTGCTGGACGAAGATGGTGCGCTTGTCACGGTCATCTTCCGTAATCTCGGGCTCAGGCGGGGTGTTGTTGCGGCGGCTGTTGCGACGGTCGTCACCACCGTTGCGGCGACGCTCGCGGGACCTATCACGGTACCTGTCATCGGCACGATCACGACGAGGGGAGCGGGAGCGCGGACGTCCACCTCCGCTGTAAAAGTCGCCTCCGCGGTCACGGCCACGGCCTCCACGGCGGTCTCGGGAGCTGCTACGGCGATGCCTATCACGATCTTCATCTGTGTCAGCACCTTTGCTTGATCGAGGGCGGCTTCCATCTCTTCGTCGATGGTCTCTGTCACGGCTCCTGCGCCGGTCACCATTAGACTCACGATAACGATCACCCCGGTCCCTGCTCCTATCGCGGCGGTCGCGGCGGTCTGGGTAGCGGTCGCGGTCGCGGTCGCGGTCGTCTCGGCGGCTGTCGGGGTCGCGCGCTTCGCTGCTGGCGATGCGCTCGCGGTCCTGCATTTCGACCTCGCGTGCCGTCTCCTCGAGGAGTGCGTCGACTGCAGCTGATGTAGACATGTCGTTGATGTTGCCTGGCTCTCGATAAGTGTGGTTGGTCGGAAGTGATGAGCTTGGTCACTGCAAGAGGCGAGGTTGGAAGAGGCGAGCTTTGGCTCAGATAGTGAATTTAATTAGGATAGTGCGTGTGTGCGTAAACGACTTTCACTACGAGTTGCGTATGACGTCTTCACTGTTTTGGGTGAACTGCACTCGGTGAAAGTGCGCTTGATTGAAGCGTTATTGTTGTGCAGTGTTAGCGAGGTGAAGGCTGGCCCGATGGAGGCAACCTGAAAAGTTGGAGGCGTCAAGGGTCTTGGCAAGGGTCTGCCATGACTAAGCAGGCAGCTGCAGGCAGCAATTCACGTGCTGTCAAACGCACATGGACCGCCAGATGAATGTGCAAGGGCAGAACGGGGATTTTCATTCGACATTATTATTACTATGTGAAAAAGGCTTTGTAGAAGAATGCGAACACATTAACACCAGCAACCAGTACTGTGATGGTCTGACAATGATCTTGCAAACCTGGTTGAATGCCTCTTTAATGCTAGTCTTCGTAACTCGTGTCAACCAAGGGTGCAATAGCCAACTGCATTTACAAGTCACCATTTAGTTGGTCTTGACGACCTTGGCAGGGCCCATGTCGAGCTCTGTACCAAATACCCAGTCCCAGAAGCGGCTGGTAACACCGAAGCCGTTCTGGTAGTCGGCAAAGTGGTGCTTGAGATGGTACTTCTTGAGCTGCTGATAGTACGCAGGAAGCCTTGTATCCGTCAGCAAAATGTTTGCGCTGGCAGTTGAGTATACGTACTTTTGGTGGTGGAGGAAGTAATGCGTCATGTCGTAGCACGTGTATCCGAAGACGCCACCGCAGTATGCGGCCACGGCAGCATGCCAGTTCCAGAAGATGACGGCATGAGCAAAGGACCAGAATGGAATTGCTAGCGCTGTAAACAGCGTAGGCGGCATCACGAGGCGGTACCTGTCCATGGGAAGGTAGTGGTGGATACCATGGAGGAGAAAGTGAAGAGTAATTGCGACACGGTTGTCCGGCAGGTGGCTGCTTGGTGTCAGAAACAATCGGGGCTGGAACAAGACGTTGTACTTACTCGTCCAAGTGGAACAGTCCCCTGTGGAGGACGTACTCAATGATTGTCCAGAAGGCCAGACCGAAAAGCCAGTAGCCAGCCAACTTAGGCACAGACTGCAGACCGCCGAATGCTACCACTGTTCCATAGGCGATGATAGGCCACCACAGGGTAGGCACAACCCACCACGGCGTCTTGCTAAGGGGCTCCAGGAAGTTGCCAAATAGTGGGGCGGAGTCACCGCCTTTGTAATGCCGTGGTCGATGCACTTGCTCGAGGTAAAAGTCTTTGCTGAAGCCGCCATTCCAGACTTGCATCAGCAATGGCTTGTTGAGGTCCAAGAACTTGTGCTCCTTGTAGTCTTGGTTGGGGTCTGTCTCTCTTGAGAGATCCTCTTCGGAAGACATGCCAGTCGCGGCGTACAGCGGCTTGCCGTTCTGCGACATGCCCTTGAGCTCTTGGGTGCCAGCCTCTGAAGGCGGTAAGGGTATGATTTCTCCTGGCTTAGAGCTCTTCACAGCGCCATTCATAACGGACTCGGTAGCCATGAAGCCAATGAGGTTCTCCTCAAGTATCTCGTATGCCGAATCGGAGTGTGCGTGTGAGATCTCATCCTTCAAGATAGCCTCGACATCCTTGCCTGCGTATTCCAGAATGAGCTCAGGGCCGCCGGGGTGGCCATCGAGGAAGTCGGTGATGTCGTAGACTTTTGTGCCAATGGTAACATAGCACGACTTTTCGGTGTTGTGCGCGCGCACCTCTGCGGTGGGAATCGTGGGGAGAGTACGGCCAGGCATTGTGGCGGTGGAGACAGGATCCTTAGTTGTCACCGTATGGTCGAGCGGAGCAATGCGTGTAAAAAAAAGGGTCTAGTAGAATTGGGTACTCGGGGGCGACGGATGTGGTGAAGACGACACGGGTTCTGCGGGGAAAGGAGGTCTTGAGGCGGCGGATAGAAACAGAGAGTCCGCCAGACGCCGGTATACAAGGAAGGAATGTATGGGGTCGGAGAGTGGGCGCAGCAGTGACAAAGGGACGTCCGGGTCAGGCAGAGAGGAATAATGTATCTGGGCAGTGAATTGTCAGGAGAGCCAAGAGATCGCTCGCCGGCGGATCTCACCACCCGCAGCTAATGGTGGCGAGACCGGCATCCTTGCCCTTCCGCTTCCGAAATTCCACTCCACGTCCAAATCTCAGTCGTCGAGCAAGAAATGCAATTTCGTTTCGTCCCAAAGGGTTACAGTGGACTCTAGTGACTTTAGCTTTTTGTTGTTGCTTTTTCATTGGCCTCTAGCAGCAGCAACCTCACCGCCGTGGTCGCCCGCACTGCGCAAGCTATTACTATGTCCATCTTCGCCCAGTTGGCCATGCCAGCCGTTGTCGGCGAGAGATAGGCAGAAGAGACCAAGCCAGGCCCATGCTGGATAGGAAGTTTTACATAGCCACATCGCAATGGTTTTGCACCGGCTCTATTGCGCTAGAGTCCGAGTCTTGAGCTGTCCTTGAATGCAAAGGGTCTCGTCTCCAATCCCCACACCGCCAACGTGGGCGCCAACTCTCCACTAGCCGCTGGGTATGGCAGTCTTCCAGGGTTTCCAGCTTTGCGTCTTCAAACTCTCTGTACAGTAGGTATCGACAACGAGCCGGACCGACCGTTTGAAACGGGCTGGCGTGGCGGCCACGATAGGCTGTCAAGCGTGCCTCAGCCTTGGTGGACCCCTTGTCTGCCATGCCAGCGACCAGGGGCAGGCACGTCCTATGGCGTCACCAGCCGTTATCGACTTGCAACTTCTCGCTGGCAGCAGCCAGCCGGCCAGCCAGCATCAGCCAAGGTTTCAATATGTTTCTTGATTTCCCCAGCCTTGCTTACAGAGCCCTCTTATCCTCCACTTCATCTTCGTCTCCGCAGCATTATCCCTCTGGTCTGCATCCTTGGGCCTTTGTATCTTGTTCCTACATACCATTCTCCGAACACGAATACTTGCATTGTGACTGCGCACATTGAACGCACAATCACAGCTCACTATGCCTTCCAGCAACGCCAGCAAGGGTTGTACCCAACCTGCAAGGCCCATCTCGGTCGCTCGCCTGTGTTCCGCATTCTTCCTACTGGGCGGGCTGCCTTTAGCACAGGGTTTGCACCACATGGCAATCAAGGCGCCTCTGAAACCCAACCGAAGAAAGATGGACATCACGCCATTGATAGTTACCAACCGCTGTCCTGACAACATCTGGCCTGGCATCTCGACTCAATCCGGTTCGGGTCCCAGTCAAAACGGCTTTCAGCTGAAGCCCGGAGAGACCAAAAACCAGACAGTGTCAGAAGACTGGCAGGGCCGAATATGGGGAAGGACAAATTGTTCCTTCAACGATGACGGCTCAGCATCAGCAAATGGGGTGGGAAAGGCTTGCGCCACGGGAGACTGCAATGGTGCCCTAAACTGCAAGACTGGAGTATGTGCCACTGCGGGTTGCAGCAAGCCTTTGCTGACTGACTATAGGGCGACGTTCCTGTCTCGCTTGCTGAATTTACATTGGACGCTGGCGACGGACACACATACTACGACATCTCATTGGTCGATGGTTACAACCTCCCCATGGCCATTGTCCTTCAGCCACTCGAAAATGCTACGCTAGATGATATCCCGCCCAATTTGACCAATCCATCATGCCAAGGTACAGATGGCCTTCTCGCCCCGCAAGGCTACAATCCCTACTCGGATAACCCAGACTTCCTCAACACGAACGCCTCATTTCCACTTCCATTTGACCAGAATGTGGACGGACATAAGATTTCCAGGTGGTGTCCCTGGGACCTGCAACAGAATCCACCAGAAAAACCCGGCGATGGCGTCTATCCCTACCCTGATGACAATATCAAGAGGCCCCTATTCAACCCTTGCTTATCTGCGTGCGCAAAGAACAATCGACCCGAGGACTGCTGCACTGGAAAATACGGCTCCCCCAGCTCGTGTCGACCAAGCCTCTACTCCAAAAACGTGAAGCAGGTTTGCCCGGATGCTTACAGTTATGGTAAGTTACGTGTACACTATATGGAAAAAAGCATAATTGACCTCTATCTTAGCTTTCGATGACCAAACTTCGACCTTTATTATTCCCTCGGGTGCTGGCTTCGAAGTTGTGTTTTGCCCGGGCGGTCGCTCTACGACTATCCTCACGACCAACAAAGACCAGATGCAGCAGCTGGCACAGCAAGGGAAAATCAGCAAGCAAGCCCCGATGAGCGTGGTTCGTAGGAGCTCTGCAGTGGGAACGTATCAGCTAGACCGTGCTATGCTGGTGGCCAGTGTCATTACCACAGCCATCGTTTCAATTGCGCGATTTTGGTAGCGAGACGCTGTTGCAATCGACTATGTGCAGGGCCGAGAGATGCCCAGTGTTGCTGCTGCTGTTCCATGCTTGGATAGTTCTATACCCTGCGTCGCGATTCAAATATATTCTTCATCATCTTGCTGCATCGGTCCTTTTCTCGTTATGCCCAAGAGAACTAATGCAGATTGTGTGCTTGGAATCGCCGCGAAACACACCGCGCATGAGAGGAGAATAGAGTGCATGCTGGATGTAAGGTGCATACCGGACTATTATTACTCGATGTAGACTCCGAGTATTATGCTTGGCATTTTTGCTTATAGCGACGGAGGGTAACGTCCGCGACTACAACAACCCAGTGAACATGTGTCTTTTTTGTTTGTCAAGCTATGCCAATCGGATATTTAGAAGAAGCTGAACATGCAGTCTGCAATAGCATCAGTGTAATGCCCGATGCAAATATGATCCCACACTGAGTGGGCTACAGCCGCCTGGAGCACTACCACTACAACCCCCAACAGCCCCAACATTGTCCCATATGACTGCGTATGACACGGAACAGCCAAAGCCGGGCTTTTTCTGTCATTCGCATTCTGCATCTGTACCGCGTGGCCGTAGGACGGCTGGCAACGCCGGTCTAACGCTGCGTTTCCGGCCGTCAGGCCCACAGCAAGCGTTCGTCTAGCCACTTTGAGACCGGAGCGTCACCTCCGCATACCTAATCCGGACCGCCGTCTGGTGTCATGGACTGCTCGTAGTGTCTCAGCACGGCACATTATACTCCGCTCAAACCCACTGTTTGATGTTATATGCTGAGAAGACCCGTTGGTATTATTCAAGAGGAAAGCGCGTCCCCGCCGTATCACTGTCCACCCCGCCCATTGACAGTTCCAGCGGCTCCCGAGGTTGGTGATCAGTTCGATCAATTGCTACTGCCTCGGAAAGCGTCTACCATGGCCACAAACCGTACTTTCAGTTTCCATCAATTGGCCCAAGGATGGACCTTCAAGGAGATTGACGGCACCGACGATGGCTGGATGACGGTCAAATCAGTTCCCACAAACGTCCACTTGGAGTTGATGGAACATGGCAAGTATGTTCTAACATGAGCAAGACAGGTCACACTCTGCAACGACTAACCGGATTCAGAATTCCGGATCCTTTTACGGGCTTCAATGAGCTCAGAGCTGAGTGGGTGGCAGACAAGGCATGGAGATACCGAGTCGAACTGCCCAAAGTGCCTGAAGCACAGGAGGGAATCATGCACGTGCTTGCATTCGATGGCCTGGACACTTTTGCAACGGTCAAGCTCAATGGTGTAACCATTCTTGAAAGCGACAACATGTTTATCCCACACCGGGTCGATGTCACCAAGAAGCTTGATTCCGACAAGAAGAACCTTTTGGAGATTGACTTTGCATCTGCCCGCCTCGAAGCCATCAAGATCAAGGACAAGCACCCAGAACACAAATGGGTTGGCTTCAATGGCGACATGGCCAGACTGGGCGTAAGAAAAGCTCAGTACCACTGGGGTTGGGACTGGGGCCCCATTCTTAATACCTGTGGGCCATGGCGCGAGGTGCGACTAGAAACGTACACAGCTAGGATCAAAGACCTCAGGGTTGACTACAAACTTGATGACAGCCTGAAGACAGTTCAGGGAACCATCTCCGCAGTCATCGAGGGCGCCTCAGCTGACAGCATCTGCTTCAATGTGTTTGACGGAGAGACAAATGTCTTTAGGGAAGCCACGAAGATCAACGACAGCGTGGCCAAGGTAGACTTCCATGTCAAACACCCAAAACTGTGGTATCCTCACGGCTATGGTGCACAGCCTCTGTACACCGTCACTGCAACAGCCCTCGCCGATGGGGCAGAAATTCACCAAGTATCACGCAGAACGGGCTTCCGAAAAGGCGAGCTTATCCAAGAACCAGATGCGATTGGTAAAAGCTTTTACTTCAGGGTCAACGGGGTTGATGTGTTCTGCGGTGGCTCGGACTGGATCCCCGCAGACTCATTTACACCCAGAGTGACCAAGGACAAGTACCGCAAATGGCTGGAGATGATGGTGGATGGCTACCAGGTAATGATCAGGATATGGGGTGGTGGTATTTGGGAAGAAGATGTTTTCTACGACATCTGTGACGAGATTGGCGTTCTGGTGTGGCAGGACTTCATGTTTGGCTGCGGAAACTATCCCGCCTTTCCGGCCATGCTGCGATCAATCAAGGAAGAATGCACGGCCAACGTCACGCGATTACGACACCATCCTTCGATCATCATCTATGCTGGTAACAACGAAGACTATCAGGTGCAGGAAGCATATGGCTTGACCTACGATTACGAGGACAAAGACCCAGAGAACTGGCTCAAGACGGATTTCCCTGCCCGCTACATTTACGAGAAGGTGGGTGCGCGACCGATGATGGCAAGCCCGAGTAAACTAACCAGTACGCGGCCAGCTGCTCCCTGACGTCGTCGCTGCGGAAAGCCCGCATGTACCGTATCATCCGGGCTCACCATGGGGAGACGGGCTGCGAACATCGAACCCCACTGTGGGTGACATGCATCAATGGAACGGTAACGATGTCCCATATTGCGCCATATGTGAAATAGACTGACGATGCATGTAGTGTGGCATGGAACGCAGGAGAAGTACCAAATCTTCGACACCCTTGGCGGGCGCTTCAACAGCGAGTTTGGCATGGAGGCGTTTCCGCATATCGACACGGTCAGGTACTGGTGCACTGATCCTACTCAACTATACCCGCAAAGCCACATGCTTGACTTTCACAACAAGGCGGATGGTCACGAGCGACGAATTGCGACGTACCTGGTGGAAAATTTCCGCACCAAGACAGATTTGGAGGTATGCGCCGCTGTCGACGAATACCTGGTTCATGGTCGAGAACTGTGACCAAGTGGGCCCTCAATATAGGCTGTATGAATGCTAACAGCGAATAGTCGTTTATCCACCTGACGCAGCTTTCGCAGGCAGAAGCGCTAATGTTTGGCTATCGAGGCTGGAGACGGCAATGGGGGCAAAACAGGCACTGCGGTGGCGCACTGGTGTGGCAGCTCAACGACTGCTGGCCAGTCACCTCGTGGTCCATTGTCGACTATTTCCAGCGGAAGAAGCCGGCTTACTACGCGATGCGCCGGGCTCTTGCGCCCATTGCTGTCGCGGTCAAACGAGCGCATTTTGATTGGAGCGTGGTGCACGCCAGAGTACCAGACACTAGTGATTACGAAGTCTGGGTTGCCAGCCAGGAACTCGAGGAGGTGACGGCGACAGTTGAGCTGCGGTATATTAGTATCAGGAGCGGGCAAGAGATTAAGGAGAAGGTGGTGAAGAGAGACATCAAGCTTGTGCCCAACGGTACGACGGACGTGTTGTCGGGGACAATCGACAACCGGAACGAGCAGCCGCATGTCCTAGCCGTACGCATATGGGTCGATGGGGAGATTGTGTCCCGGGATGTGGATTGGCCGCAGCCGCTCAAGTACCTGGACTTTGGAGAGCGTGGCGTGGAGGTGACGCCGCGGGGCGAGACGATTGTTGTCAGGGCCCAGAAGCCGACAAAGGGCCTTGTCTTTGAGGAGCGCTCGGGCGTGCTGGTGCACGACAGTGCCATAGACATTGTCCCTGGCGATGAACAGGTCATCAAAGTGAGGGGGCTAGGTAAGCAGGATGCGCCGTTGAAGTGGACATATCTGGGCAAAGATTAGAGAGCCAGTATACGAATTGGGCATGGCGGCGACGGGTAGAAACGGTGGCAAAACGGTGGCCTCATGCAGTGCTGTCAGAATTACCACTGTATGGGGACTGCGGCTACTTGAAGGCGAAGGAGTGGTGTCCTTGCTAGCCAGACATGGGGTCACGCAGTCCTTGTTGATTTCACCAGACACTTGCATCTGACGACACTGTAGCTTAGACGTGCAGTCGCTATAGGCCAGGGGAAGGGCAACAACGTTTTGGTCGAGTAGAAGTTTTTACTGCAACCAGTCAAGGCTATATATGTGAGGGGTGTTATAGACCTTGTCGTGTTGCCCATGGCCAAGCAGCCCATACGAGGGTGTCTATCAAGCCAGTGTGGAAATTTCCAAGATTAATTAAATGACGAGAGCTAGGCACTAGCTGGCCGGTAACCTGCTTTGGGAGGAGGCAGAGGCAGAGGCAGAGGCAGAGGCAGAGGAGGAGGGGCAATCTAGCCGCATACCGTGCGCAGCGAACGGCGGACGGGGTGTTGGTCGGCCCAGGCTTTCATCTCGACCCGGCCGCCGGTATGCAATGGTAGGACTTATGCTTACTTTGCCGGCAGAGGGGTGGCGGTAGCGAGATGGAGAGGCGGCTGGTGTTGTCCCGAGCCTGGTGTATGGGCATGCTGCGATTACGTTTGAGGCCTCGGCCTGGCGCGCTCTCACGACGACGGGCGATGCCATTCGGGCTGCCAAATACAAGCAGAGTGCCGCCACCGTGTGCTCATCTTCTTTGCTGCGATCCAGGGCGCCGTGTGCTTCATCGTGGCGGGAAGGATGATCCGCACCACCTTGCTGAAACGACGTGCAGTGCAGTAGTGCCGCCGCCGCCAGAACCGGTTCAGGTAGAGGAGAGTAGAGTAGATGGCTGATCACGGTGATGAAGCGCTCTAGAGGATCTGTTCATCGCCGCCCGTGCCGTGCCCTGTCTTCTCTCCCTTCTGGAGCGCTTCTCGAAGGCGTACAAAGGCCATGGCATGGCTGGGTGGCGCGTCCCTATGGCCAATCTCGCTTGGCTGCTGCACCGACGCAATCGTTCCCGTCCGCCCCGTGTCCAACGTTCGCCTCTTTTCCCTCCTCCACCAGCCCAACCCTGTCTGCATGCGTGCAGGGATCCAAGGGGGGGGGGTGTGGCTCTCAGGGTTCATGGGCTATAATGCGGGGATTATATCCTCGCCCAAGGCCTCTTCTGCACCGTCCTTCTATCATTCCGGCCCTATGAGCTCCGCTGCCTGCCGCAGACTACACCCTCTCTCACGCGCGCCCGCAGGATCATGACGCCGCACGCCTAACCAGCGTCAGATGCACCCCCGGACTCGACCGTCGTGCGTCTCCAGGTAATTTTGGCTCAGTCTGCGCATAGCATAGCATGCCTTGTGCAAGGCTGCCGACATACATCGTCTCTGGTATATCAACAACCCCGGCTTCAGCGCCCTCCTAGGCCCACTCGAGCTATATTGCATATCGACTGCTACTCATCCTCGTATTGCACCACACGACATATTTGACTGTGCCTGGCTCCTGGTTCCTGGCTTCACAGCCACTTGACGCGTGCACTTTTGCCACGCTCCTCATCTTCTCCTTTTTTTTGCTTGCCGCTCTGGACCATAGCTGCCCCGACTGGCCAAGCTATCGTCCACACCACTGTTAGCATGTTTCATACATTCCAGTCGTCCGTGGGGGTGCGCTCGCCTGGTGCAGACAGTGACAGCCCGGGGAAACCAACACGGCCGCCAGGATCACGCCGCATATCTACCAGCAATGCCTGTGTCGAATGCAGAAGACGCAAGATCCGGTGCGATGGCTTACAGCCATGTGGCCAGTGCCAGTGGTACCAACACCCGGAAGCATGCGGTTACTCCAAACCTGCACAGAGAGTCGTGCCTAGTAGAAAGTGAGCACGACAGAACCTTCTTTTTTACATCGGATATGCCGTACTGACTCGTTCGATAGGCTGGTTGATAAACTTTCCAACAATATTGAACAGTACAAGAGCGTCCTGAGCAAGCTCTATGGGGTAAAGAGCCTCGAGTCATTGGCCGACCTTCCGCGTGAAGAGCTGCTGCAACTGGCTCTATCTTCTGAAGCAGCCAACTCGACAACATCGCCATCAGCAGCAACGACGTCCGCAACGGAATCACGGGCCTTGTCCGATGCTCAAGCCGGATCTGAGGGACCTGAGAGTCTAGAGGTGCTTGAACAGGCTCCGCCTGAAGATCCGTACTGGGACGAGGCACGCAAGCACCAGCTTCGAGTCCAGGGCATTTCCGATGATGTCAACGGTCTGTCTATGTCAGTCGACCGTCTTTCTTCCTACGTCGGTATCTCTTCCATTACAGCAGCACTCAAGGTCATTGTTCGATGCGATCCACAGACGCGGTCGCTCATTGCACACAACCGGCAAGAGACGGCACTCCCTAGCCGTGCAGGATCCCCCAAGCCTGAACTGGCAGACACCAGGCCAGACGCCTTGCCGTCTCTGGAAGAGGGCCAAAAGCTGATCAAAATCTATTTCGATCGTGTGCACCCCTTTTTCCCCATGATTGACGAGGCCAAGTTTTGGTCTTGCTTTCTGTATGGCAACCGCAAAGACTCGGCCTGGCTAGCACTACTGAACATGGTCTTCGCTCTGGGATCACTTGCATCGTCCGGTGCAGACAACGAGGCACACTATGTCTACTTCAATCGATCGCGACGGCATTTGTCCCTAGAGTCGTTTGGAAGCGGCAGTCTGGAAGTGCTCCAAGCCTTGGCCATCATGGGCGGGTACTACATGCACTATCTGAACCGGCCTAACGAGGCACACTCGCTCATGGGCGCCACTCTCCGCATGGCTACGGCACTGGGGTTACACCGCGAGTATTCCGAAAGAAGTGATGGGGCCAAGCAATTTGGGGCCTTGGGCGAGGAAGACTCAATCTCCCCTGAGATGAGGAGGCGCATCTGGTGGAGCCTTTTCTGCCTCGACTCTTGGGCATCGACTACAACTGGTCGGCCTTCGCTGGGGAGGATGGGTCCTTCGATTACTGTCCTTCGACCTGGGACAGTTTTGAGTGGTGTAAGAGTTTATCCCCTTACTCGACTCTGTATCTGCTAGCTAATCTTCTTTTCAGACACAGACGATGCCGCCACCCAACAGCCCTCAGTATCTTGAGCAATTGAAGGTCCTTCCTTTGGTACATGCCTCTGCATTTTGCCAGATAGCTACCGCAACACAGGATCGTCTTGTCGAGTGTCCGATCCTTCCTGCTACAGAGACAGCAAGCTACGATGCCCAGTTAGTGAAGTGGCATGATGAGCTGCCTCTGATCCTGTCCAATCCCAACGAGCCCTGTCCGGAATTCCTGCGTCGAACTCGGCTGGTTATGAAGTGGCGCTTCCAGAACATCCGCATCGTCCTCCATCGACCCTATCTGCTCACCACAGCGCTTCGACGCGCACCATGGGCCGCCTTGAGTGCAGAGGAGAAGGTTGCCGTCAGAAAATGCCGGCAAATTGCGTTGACGACTATTGAGGACATCAATCGAGAGTGCATGCCCGATCTGATATGTTGCTGGAATGCAGTGTGGTTCTGCTTCCAGGCTTGCATGGTTCCGCTTGTATCACTCTTCAGCGACGCGAGCATACCCAGTGAGACAGACAAGTGGAAAGCCAGCATCGAGACAGCATTGGCCTTTTTCGAACAGGTCAAAGACTGGAGCATTGCTGCCAAGCGGAGCGGAGATGTTGTTACACGACTATATGCCGCATACAAGACCCATGCCTCGACGGCATCCCATCAGTCCCCGACCTCCGCGTCCCGAATGGGATATCCGCAGCAACAGGGTCATGCCCACATGCATGCCCAGTTTGGCGTGACGGGAACGCAACCACCCTCAATGCTCAACACGGATGCCGCTGCCTACACACAGCAACATGCCGCTGCGTTTGGCCACTTCAACCCTGCAACCCCGACTTGGTCCAACATGAGAAACGACCCGGCCATTTTGAACAACTTTTGGGACGACATGGTATGGGATGCAAATATTCCCGACATGCTCGAGACGCCATTTGGACTCGGCAATGAATATGATTATGCGGGCGCTGTGCAGGAGTCTGGATCTGGTGGGCCATGTTGGATGAATGGCAACTAACTCTCTTTTTCCAACTGGCAGGCAAACACTTTGGCTGGTCGATCAGCCGAACTGCATGAGGGGTTGTCTGCTAGGGTAGTGCTGTATCCCCTGGCTGACGGGATGTGGCACATGGCTCAGCAAGCAAGCAAAAAAGAGTCTATACCACAATCAAGTTCAAAGTGTGCGGGATAATACTTGGTTCCGTGGGAAAACGTTCCAGCCGCCCGACTCGGCCAGATAAAACATCACAGACATGCACAGGGCAGAACTCGGTGTGTTGGGACGGCTTTTGCCGAAGTGACAGCTTATGTGTGCTCACCGGGGATGATTCCGTTCTTCAGGGGGGTTTGGGCTGGAAACCACAACCCTGGACAAACTTTGCTTCAAGACATATGCACACACACACACGGCTGACTAGTGTGTGCATCGTGGACCCACGTGGCCAACGGGGAACGTGCGGGACATCGGCGCAAATAGAAATGTTTTGGGTAGAGTTTGACACCTTGATGCACAGGGGTCTTTTTTTTTCTTTGCAGCTAATGGCTTTCGGTGTGTAACCGTGTTCAACGGTTTGAGGGAAAAGCTAAGCCGCATTTCTTTTCTTTGCAGTTCGGTGCGGTGAACATCCGGCTGGTTGGTTATGCCCTTTTCTTCCCCCTCTTCTTCTTCTTCTTCTTCTTTTTGTTCTTCTCTTCAGTTCATACCTTTCTGCTGACCTTTTCTTTTCGGCTTTTATCCTGCATGTTTTTACGTTCTCCACGTCGCATTCAACGGCCTCTTCTTCATGTCATTTTCTCCTTCACATCCATATGCCTAGCAGCATTTTTCCTTTACGTCTTCTCCACTGCTTCCGCAGTGAGCATGTATGTTTATGCCCACACCCTTTCTTTCCTTTTACTTCTACACGGTCACTATTCATATAGAGACGATAGGGTTCGTTGCATCTTGATACCCGAATTCACCGGTTGGAGCTGAATTGATATCGGAGACTGGCCAAGGGGACAATGAGTATGGTCGTGATGTGTGGAGGGATGGCAAGATACTTGTGTTGTTCAGTGTACAAAGAGGTTAGAGTAGACCGATTTCGGTTCTGTTTTTAGGCAGACATGTTATACACATCAATCACTCGTGGCTTTTCATACATGTCTTGACCGTGGTATTCTATCTATCTGTCAGGAACAGCTCCTGTTCCGCCCAAGCTGAGCTCAATCAGCATATCTTAGTCAGCCTTGGGTATATATATACCAGCATCGCTAGAGTATTACTCTAGCGATCCGTCTCGTGTTCGATATAGACTATTTACCTAACTTAATATTTATATAAGCTAGGTTTAGATAAAAGTTATATATAGATATCCTTGAACTTAATAAATATCTAAGAGAGCTCTAAAGGTTACTCTTGGCTTAGTGTCAAGACATGTGACACTTATACAGTCTTCTTAATTCCTTTTCTCTTTCTCCAGATTAGGTACATATTGAGATAATAAATAAAATAAAATGGGACATAGATGAAAACTTCAACCCAATAGGAAACGAACAAGGAAATAGTAAGGGTGAGATATATGACCTCTGAACGGTATTTCCAAAGACAGTAGGGAATGGTGCTTATATTTGGCCTCGTTTGGAAGCACCAACGAGATGCCTTCATTATTTGGAATGCAACTGGAACTGAGAGAATTAGGAGAAATATAAAACGGTATGTACTCAGAAGGAAGTCGTAGTGTCCAATTACCCATAGGATATCATCTGCAATGTTGAGTACCAACGACAGCGCAACAATAAATTTGGTAAGGAACCGGATGAATTTGTTGCGTTCTTGCATGTTTCGAGCGAGGAAGGCTAATACCTCTATGGAATAAAGAGGCACTGCTACTGTGAGCACAGCTAGTGGCAACGCGACTATCCAATAATATCGCAATGGCCAAGCAGAAGAGTTGATTTCTTTCGTGTTCATTCCGAAGAAGGTCTTGTCTAGTTTTTAGTGGAGAAGAGCAATAATTTGCCATGGTAGAAAACTTACAGCGACAAAACTTATAGGGATGAAAATCGACGCGAGAACAGTAAGAATAGTACCCTTTAGCGCTTGCATCAATGAATGTTGGTGAGAAACCTAGTAAGTGTTGTATTAGGTCAATATATTTTTTTGAAAGCGATTCGATTTGTGCTTGCGTACCATGTCGCGCATTCTCCGAGTCTCGGAGTAGGCTTCGGAGATTTCTGCCTTTACTATTCGCAAACCTGCTTGAGTCGCATCGAGCCAATCTGGAGGTGGCCATATCGGAGGGCGCAACTCCCATCCAGCAGGAAATTCGTTTATTTCCTTTTCAAGCAAGGAAATGAGTCGTTGGAAGTATTCAAGATGGTTCATGTACATAGCACAGATGCTCGCAAAGGTTATCGTAGGCTCAGCGGTGTTCTGGTACTTCTGTACGGATATCAGTTACTAGCAATTGTTATCGGTGATGCCCCACCCACCAAGGTATCTAGCTGCTTCATAGCATTTCTCAGTGAGAGACGAACGTCATTGATTCCAATAGCGTATATATATCGAAGTAGTTGGTTCCAGTGTGAGACGATGTCGGCCATTTCCGAATGATAGGTACGTAGGGTAAAAGAAAGGTTCTCGTCGAGTGTTCTAGCCATTGCTGGATTGGCAAATATTGCAATGGCGGACCATGATCGCGCATCACTATCGAAGGAGCCCCAAAGCGCGGCTCTAGAGCTCGTATCTGGCAGCTTTCCATGGGGTTTCCACATCTCCATGTGAAGGAATTTGCTGCGAATGTCCGGAAGCCTACCTGGAAAGCGTATTGTCTTGGTGAACAAGGAAGGACGTTTAGATAGACCAACTAAAGATGATTCGAGAGTTGTATACAACACGGGTGGGACTTCATTCAGTCGCTGAGGTGATATTGAGACTCCAATGTGATCTAATAGCATGGGCTATTTAGTTCAATTGATATATGAGGAGGAAGTATGAGTCTTACCTTCGGGTATATCAGGAAGCAGTGGAGAAACGTCGCCCATTGGAGAACCGAGAAAAGCTTCAAGAAGTGAGAAAAGGTCAGTTGAAGAGATTAGCTTTCTCATGTATATTAGAGTCAATGCTGCTGTCAATGCGGATTGACATATATCCTTGGCTGTAGGTTGAGAGACATTTGAAAACATCGACTTTACACGCTTCAATTGCGCCACTTGGGTGCCCGCTTGCCGATTTGGTTGAATATCTTGGCACACAGAGCAAATCCTACACGAAGTAAGTTTGTGATTTAAATGATTCAAGAGATTATAGATTCCATACAACTGAACTCCTTGCCGGCCGTCAGGAAGGACAGCCTCGCTCAGCTTTTGGACATGAGTATAGAAACTTTCCAAGCTAGTCATGTGAAGTCGGTCGAGCTTGAGATCGCCTATTTTTTTTTGGGGAAAGTTAAAAACCCATCGGCCTGATTCAAATCACCATGCGAAGTCTGAGTGACGTACCTGTATTGTCAACGATAAATCGATAGAATACAACATTCATGTATTTGGGAGAAGCTGCTGTTGAGTATAGGTCGAGATGCTCCCAGAAGTAGACTAAATCGGATACAGATTTTTGAACAGATCGGACAGCCCAATCCACCGTGTCGGAGTGATTGAAATCGCGGGGTGTTTTGCCTCTCGAGATATTGCGTGAAGCATTGAGTGCTTCAATTGACTTGTGCAGATTGTCCCGAATTTCCCGTTGTGATTCGTTAAGTCCGGTAGGTCTATTTCTGGAAGGCATTGCGTGATAGGTGCAGACAGGACGTCAATTGCGGAAGGCATGATAAGTATATAGGTCCGCTATGTGCTACACCTAATATATGACATATTAGGCTGTCTCTCCAGGCTACAGCGTCACAATGTTCGCTCGGTGGCGATGCATTGTCGGCTTTCGTGTGTTACTATCTGATTGGCTGGTAAGAAAGTGCGCCTTACAGCCTTGTATACACTGCCTCCGCCACTACAGCTAGCAAGGTACTTACTCTATTATCCAATAAAACCGACTTAGTTTCTTTAGATTTACTACAGGGGTAAAATATAAGATATAGAGAGTTAAGTTTAGATAGATACCTTATTATCTATTCTAGTAATATATATTTGTTCTTCAAATATATTTGGAAAGTCTTTTAGTATCATAACTAGACTACATTATAAAAAAGTAGTGAGTTAGCTTTTAATTAGAAATTGTAGTAAGCGAAGTGGCTGGGCGGGGAAGTGGCATACACGCTGTTAAAAGACTAGAATGGTCTCCAAGCATCACTCAACAATGCATTCCAACCTATCACCGCCACTATCGGTGACACTGTTCGTTCTCGTAGGTCCGACTCAGCCGCAGCATCTCCCAGCGCGGTTGGTGAGATAGGTGGCTCGCTGAGCAGCAGAGCCGAGTGTTGCGTCTGCCATCTGCAATGCCTTCCATAGGGATTCGTGGCGCTGCGGGCCGCCACTTCACTGCCCAGCGCCATCGCCCGCATACACACATCGACCCCCAGTGAAACGCTTCAAGTGCCAGGAATATAGACACCCAGGCTATCATTGCCGTAGCGAGGTCAGGTGTAGCAGATGCGTGCAGAATGAACATGCTTCGAAGAACCCGGTATAGCTGATTAATTGTGATTTCAGACTTTCGTATATGTCAAGACATCATGGGATAGCAGGGGAATGTGGATATCGGCAGACGAACGACTCACAGCCCTTGATAAAACCCGACTCGTCGCCAGCCCCCTCCAAGCCATTGGCGGCCTAGTGTTTACGTCTTATAAGGCACTACTTTCGATGCACAGAAACCCGTACCATGGCGTCAACGCGTCATCAACTTGAAGGACTCGGCCAAGAGTAAATTCAAAGGCTGGGGTAAAGCCATCAAAGCCAAATGCCAGTTCAACATGACGGAAACATTGATCCGCGGCTTTGCTGCTGGCTTATCTCTTGTTATGCCCGTCCTCGCATGCATAACTGCAGGTCAGCTCTGGGCAGATCAGAGCCCCGTTGAGGAGTTTCTAGCGGTTCTCAACTTACTAGTGCAATTCGCCAACCTCATCCTGGAGGTCGCGGCAATATTCTGCGCTGTACCGATGTGGATAGGGCTTGCGGTGATGCTAGTCGGGCTAGGGCTGACACTCCTCATCAATTGGATCGTCGGCGAGCTCAAACCTCCAACACCGCCCGTGGTGAGCTGGTGGCAGGCCAATGACCCTTCGATTAAGTCCGGACTTTTCAGTCGTATACCAGACAAGTGTAGCACGAGACACACCTACCAGATCAACATAACAAAACTGACGCCAGACAATGACACGGCTTTGGTGATCACGTGTAAGCCGCGAGATAAAGTCGTTGATGACGGGTTCAAGCGGTTGACATCCATCCACTACCAATTTGCTGGCTCAGTGGGAGAAACATCCTCACTCTTTGACGAGAAGAAGCGGAAGATGAAAAATGAGATGGACTACGCACAAGACCCTCAGCCTGGATCATGCGCTGTGGTACTGCCGGCATCGTTGCAAGCAACACGAAAGAATGCAACAGGTACCGACAAGCGCGCTTTCGTGGCCGGAATAACCTCAATTGGAACAAGCACCAAGGTTAAGACGTTTGACCTCGGAATTGGCGTTGATGCCGATGACCTTCCCACCGAACAAGCCTTGCCGTCCATCAGTCTCTGCAGATGAGCAGATCGTCTTCAAGCTGCGGGGCGTTATCGCTCTTCCAACTGCGAAGGACGAGAAGGACAAGACCGATTACTCAAAAAGCATACCGCCTTGGAGAAAGTATGAGCTCCGGATCGTGGAGCCATACGCTGATGACAAGGACGAACCGCAGGGAGTTCTAGACAGCGTAATTGCTTTGGAGAAATTGGAGACTAACACATAACTGCTGCCGCTGCGTGGGGTACGAGCATGTATAGTCGAGCCGTGCTAGCGTTTCCCGAGCAGAAGAAACCAGGGAATCCCTCTTGCAAGACAATCGGTATTTAGTCAACTTTGTAAACAAAATGCCCAAAATATCCCTAATAAGAGCAATGCTCGTGAACTGTGCTAAAAGCGTGTAGCAGCGACGAGCTGCGTGTGTATCCCCTCCATGTACAGCATGTCCACCACCCACGTGCTGAGTATCCAAGATCCAAGCGCGGCCCGCACGCCGTCGATCCTCCTCCTAGCCTAGCAGCTTGGCCACCCTCGGGCCTATTCGACCGCTGCCTATCTGTGAAGGGGGCGCAGTTGGCAATCGTTGGCAAAAGAAAGGCTTCCTGACCGTCTTGCTGCCGACTCTCTCTCTCCTTCATCATTCTCTTTCTTGTTCTGCATATACCCGCCCTTGTCATAGCAACGACACTACGTCACCGAAACAATGACGGAGCCTGATCTGCACCATGCTATATCGATGAAACCGCATCCTTTCCACACGCACCCGGACCGCATTGAACGCACATCCAGCCCTCACGTGCATCTCCAACCTACTACACACGCCGATGGTGCGGGACAAGGCAAGGCGGGTGCCAGCAGCACCGCCGTCGAACGCTCCCCATCGACCGCGACCGACCACCATGCCCGCCACGTCCCCGCTGCCGCCGCCGTCCAAGACGTAGAATCGCAATCCCCACCGGCCTACACGCCCGACACGGACCCGTACAGACTGGCCGCCGCCATCAAGCCCGAATCCGAACTCGCCCTCATCCGCGCCAACACATCGCGTAAGCGCGACGGCTGCGGGCCCATCAGCCTCAATGCCAAATCGCGGTCAGCCAAGAAGCTCGAGGAATTCTACTCTGCGCAAAATGAAAACATTGAGCGGCTGCTCAAGCCCGTCGACGACCACCGGCGCGCGGCCAAAGAAGAAGACCATGCCAACCACCTCAAGTACAAAATCGCCGTCATCGGCTCCTTTGCCGCAAACATCCTGCTGGCCGTGCTGCAGCTCTATGCCGCCATCTCGTCCAAGTCGCTCTCCCTCTTCACTACCATGGCCGATTCCCTCTTCGACCCCATGTCCAACCTCACCCTGATCCTGTGCAACCGCGCCGTCGCGCGTGTCGACGCTCGCAAGTTCCCCTCAGGAAAAGCCCGCATCGAAACCGCCGGCAACCTCTGTTTCTGCGCCCTCATGATCACCGTCTCGGTCGTCATCATCGTCGAATCCATCCGCACTGTCGCTGAGCACTCGGGCCCCGAAACAAACACCTTCTACCTGCCCTCTGTCCTGGCCGTCAGCATCGCCTTTGCCACCAAATTCAGCCTGTTCCTGTACTGCTGGGCGCTGCGCAACAAATACAGCCAAATCCGCATTCTGTGGGAAGACCACCGCAACGACCTCTTCATCAACGGCTTCGGTGTCCTCACCAGCGTCGGCGGATCAAAACTTAAATGGTGGATCGATCCCATGGGCGCTATGCTGCTTTCCGTCCTTATCATCTTTCTCTGGTCTCGTACCGCTTACTCCGAGTTCCAACTTCTCATTGGTGTCACGGCGGATACGAATATGCTACAGCATATCACGTATCTGTCCATGACACACTCACCACATATAAAACAGATTGATACCGTGCGTGCGTATCATAGCGGGCCCAGACTCATCGTCGAGGTAGATATCGTGATGGATCCCGAGGCGACGCTGCGCGCCACGCATGATGTAGCCGAGGAGCTGCAGATGAAGCTCGAGAGCTTGCCGGATGTCGAGCGTGCGTATGTGCATGTTGATTATGAGACGGATCATCGGCCTGAGCACTTTTTGAAGAAGGAATTGTAGGGTGGCTTGCACAGCGACAGATGTGAAATGAGAGAGACCCCATGCTAGTGGGGGGTCAAACCTGGAGGATAAGAAAGATGGGTTAGAACACGGGGAAAAACGGGCGGAGCTTTTTCTTTTTACCCTCGTCATGCGTTTGTGTATGCGTGTCCTGAACTACCCCTGTGTTTTTGTTGTACATATAACTGTTTAAATTTTCTTTGCGGATGATAACGATGAAACACGCTGTTGTGAAAATCAACAAATTCCTATCTTGTTGATAGATCAAAAAGACAACCATGAAAACAAGCATATCCTTCTCTTAAGTTTAGTAATTATTGTTATAATAACTACTCTAACGTCTATCTACGTGTTACGGAATGAGCGCCGTAGTAGAATAGAGTATAGGTACTTTGGCTTTGATGTGATGGAAAGATTGTGCGCGTTTTCTTTCTGGGGATTTTTTTTTTCGCAGATGTGATACTAAGGCTACTTTTAGACTTGTATAATCTTGGTAATAGGAAAGTTTGGCTCTCATAGATGCCTTCTCGCCTGATGCACATACAGTTCCAAGGGGGTCACCGGTATACGGTTGAGGTAGCAAGAGGAGGCGAAGCAGCTTGGTAAGATATAAATGGCAGCGCCGCAGCAGTTTGGAAGATTCTGGTGGTGGTCTTGCGGGACCTGCGAGATCATTCTGAATCACTGTTGTTGTATCACAGAGTAGGCAGTCTGATAGATAAAAACTATGAACAGAGGCCTGAAAAATGATCGTGACTATATTTGGCCATGGCAGAAATGCCTCAAGCTGCTGCATAGGTAACTCCCCTCTCCCACCACCCCTTATTAAATCCAATCCATTCCGACATGCATGCAGATGCACCTTCTGCCCAAGCATGGCCCTAGCAATCCCATCAATCACAACGGGCTTAATTCTGACCAATATGCCTAGAAGAGCAGGTCTTTATTATTGACATCCCTAAAGTACCAGAGCAAAGCATGGACCCAATTATCCTATGATCCGGTCAAACGCTTAATCATCAAACGATGGGCGTGAAAGGGGGGGGGGGGGTGGGTATCATACCTGTTTCGGCCACATGTAGACGAGGCTACCAGGAGTAACAGCGGCATTCGCGTTGCACAAGAAAGCATCGTCAAACTCCAGACTCTTTAACCTACGTTTACTTCTAAGCAAAGCCAGCACATTAAAAAAGAACAAAACTGTTTCAAAAAAAAGGTTTAAAAGAGACCTTACCAGAAGGATCCAGGCGCGTGACCCCGCTCCGCTCGCCAAAACTGCTTTCCGTTTGTAGTGCAATGGGTATAAGAATTGCCTTTAGGAGCGCCCAGATAGGCGCCCGTGGCGACATTGCGAAGCGCGAATTCATGTGAGTCGTGTGCATCTTTACGCTCGATGATCCATTGCTGGGACTTGGAGTCTGTGGCTTTTTGCGTCTTGATTTCCTTGCCTGAATTGACGACATCGACGACGTGCCCGCCACTGATGGCGATGATGTAGACAGGGTGGGTGGATGACATGACTTATGTAGTAGTTGACAAGTTTTGGGGGGTTTTCTCGTAAGGGAAAAGAAGGAGTGGGGATTAACTCGAGATGGTCGACTGCTTTATATATGCTATTGGAAGCTGGAGATTTATCTCTGAGGGATGCATCATGGTGATGAGAGATGCAAGACTACCAGATGAGGCGTCATGCTCTCTACAGCATGCGTCGTCAGCTGCTGCATTTCTTGGGGCCCGAAGCTGTGGTTATGTAGGTGCGCACGCAGCATCAATTGCGCATCTCTCGATATCCAGACTAGCCTTGTCAATCAGCCATGCGGCTTACTGGAGAGAAATGCCCACCCCTTTATTCAGGTATCGCTATACCCATATACATTCGAGGCCGCTAGTGAGTAAGGGGCTATATTTGGGCATGATAGCAGTTTAGCTGGCTTGTTGCCATGTATGGTTCGGACGACGAATATAACTAAACAGACATGGTGTAACCATGTTTGCAGTGACGTTGAGTGACACATGCGAGAGCATCTCTAACATATGGCACTAGAAACTTTCAGCTCTGGTGATACACGGTTCTGGCTCCTGAGATGTATTCACATGTCTATCGAGGGCTCGATAGAGTGGTTAACTAATCACGTCGCTTAGTACCAAGGTGCCCGGCATGGTAATCACACCCTAAGGCATGCGAATGATTTCAAGATACCTTTGATGTGCTCCTCGGACAGTTAGTATGCGTTAGAGCTCGCATGTCTGTGCCACTGTCATGTACGAATGATGCCACTCTACCTGGGTAGCATCACCTCTAGTCAATCAACCCCTTGGCTCTACTACTGGGACTGGAGAGACTTTATGTTCACTCTAGCCGTTTGTAAGGGGCTACGCTCAGGGAGCTGCCACACAAGTGTACTATTGATTGTGTTTCAATCAGGAGTTATCTCATTTGCTTCTGCAGTGTTTATTTACTTATTCGAGGAAGGTTACGCTAAGCCTCTTAGCGCACTACCTAGCGTAGCTTGTAGTAGTGATCAGCTACTCTGCAGTCCATACGCAGCCAACGAGTCGTCTCAACTTCCACGCGTCATAACTCAACAACCATGGAACTCATTCAAGAAGCAATTATATACATAAAATCGCGTAGTTACAGGATGCGGGGACATCTGCAGCGCTAAGGCTTCTTCAGTCGCTCGTGCTACTTCAATATCTTCGTAGCTCATCACCCTCGCCTTCGCCCCCCAATAACCTCCAATTTCATCTTGCGGCGAGTTCTAGCTTCGTCATTCATCTTAGGTAGGAGCTGGATCTAGTCCTAAACCAGAGCCCTACTAGACAAAGAATACTTTAGCAGCGATGACGAGTTTCTGCACGAGCTTCCGATGTCGCTTTGTCCTTATCTCGTCGTGAGGATTTTGCTTGATTAAAGTAAGTAGCGATGCAAGAGCCTCTAAAGATACTCGAGTTACTAGTTTTTGGACGACGTCGTATTGTGGTTGAGATCCCTTCTTTTTAAAGATTATACGAATAGACAATAAGGTAAGTGCGGCGGAGACTGGCTGTGTGATGTCCCCAAGTACTCTATCTAGGTTCAAAGGGAACAAACTAGATTTGGCCTATCCTGCGAGGGTGTTTTTCTTAATCATTGCTCGCTGTCTTGTAGGGTAGTATAGAAAAGTACAGTGCTTTTTTATCTACTATAGCTATACCGCCTCAGTATAGCCGTTCTACCTAGTCGCGATAAGCGGTCTTCAGTAAAGCAAAGACCTAGCAGGGACAAATAGCGGAGACACGAATGATCGTCGCGAACAGAACCTTTAACAACAAGCTCAAGAATGCTATCATTTTTAACTTTACATACGACAAGGTATGTGAGACTGACTAAACTATTAATTCATAATGTACACACTCTTATATGATCGTGTTAGCACCTTCTACTTAGCAAAGAAGAGGATTTTGTTCTGTTACGGCGGTTGTTCCGTTACGAGTGGATGGACGTTACACACACAATCACAAAATATTCAAATCTATCATTACAACTATAGAAGAAAATTCCACCACCTCCCAGCCTGCTCCGTGAACTACACAGATAAGACTGGTGTAAAACGATTAGTGAAAACAAAGAGGACGAATAATCTATTCCTTCTCCTGGCGAGAGCATACTCTCTGCCTTACAAGACTTTTGGTGCTACATGATAATGTTGGAGAATTTGGGCTATGCGATTCGGATTGGGGAACTTGCGCATGGTGTTTGGGGAAGTCGGGTGTGCCGCGGTGCTAAAAGGGGGATGATGCTGTGGGCTGGTGTACAAAGGGGGTTGGGAGGGGGAAGAGGTTCGTCTTCATCGGCTTTGGTTCCTCTCGTTACCGTGAGCAGTCCGAAGTACGCCGATGTGTTGGTTCATCCGTATCGCAATCGTTCATGCTCTGGCAAGCAGTCGTTGCTATATTGTCTGGGGCGCTCAGTCGGTTGTAACCCTATACATAGGGTCGGTTCGTGACCACGACCAATCCGTTTCATATCTATGTATGCCTTCGTAAACATCTGGAAGCATCACCCATGCACCCAGAACAGTACAAGAGTACCTTGGTGGAGGGAGTACCGATTCTAGCAAATTGAGGTTCTGTCCACGGCGTTGTGGTTCTGGCCGATCGTCAACGTGCTGGGAAACGCCAGAAGGAACGAGAATCCACGTTTTAGCCATGCGCTAGACACCGCCTCGATGAAGGCTATGTAACAACATGACTAACACATGCTTCAAACCCACGGCGCTGGGGAAGGGGGGAACAAGTCTAAGACACTCAGGCCATGACGCCTTGATTGCCACCTGAACAAGGACAGTGGTCAGTGGGCTGGATAATATATATTGGGGGAAAAGAGAGTTGTGGCGTGTCCGTTCTGGTAGACACCAGAAGGACGGAGGTAGGGATTGATGTAGAGTGACCTACCAACTTGGCGCTTGATCTGTTCACGTGCCCATCGAGCAGTGTCGCGAGTGCGGCTGCTGAAGTCTGCGTTTGCGCGAGTCTCCCTGGCCAACGCAGTGAGGAAGTCGTGGCGGAAGTATTCCCTGAAGTCACCTGCAGGGAAAGCGTCGGCAAGATCACTGGAAATGTCAGTATGTGCTCTTGGGAAATGGCTTTCTTGATGCTTACCCAATGACACCGCATGAAGATCGGAGAAGAGCTTCAGTGCGGTTGCTGTCTTGCTGGATGGTGCGCAGAAGATCAAAGATGGAGTCCATGTAAGGAACAATGAGTTGAGTCTTGTTGCTGCTCTTCATGGCGACAATGCATCCATCCCATGCGTCCATGATGCCCTCACGGAGGGAAGTGATGTAGTCAATCATCTCGTAGTTACCCTCAGTTGTGAGGGTCACTTGGCCAGCTTGTTGAAGCACCTGGGCGACTACGGGAAGGTACGTTTCAAAGGCACCGTGGATGGCGTGCGCAATGTCGCCGAAGCATTGCAGAATTGCAGGCTTAAGCTGGTTGCCGAGGGCAGGGCTGCGGAGGTTGTTGAGAAGAGAGTTCATGAAAGCGTCGCAGTAGGGCTGAACCTGCTCTCCCAAAGATCGATTAATGTCGGAGACCAGACCAATAGCCATGGAGCAGAGCGCGGGCTCCTCCTGGTTGTTGAGTGCGTTGTACAGGAAGGGCGAGAATGCTTCCATGTACTTCTGGAAGTCCTCCTCGAGTGCGGTCGCAATAGATCCGACGGCAGCAAAGACAGTATCTGGAACACTCGACTTTGGAGGAAGCGACTGCAGCAGACTCAACAAGGCCTGCATGATGCGGTCAGACTGAGGCCTGATGTCGCCCTCGAGTCGCTGGATGATGGTCATGATGACACTGGCCAAGCTGGTCTGCATTTCCTCAAGAGTCAGCTTGTCCTCAACATTGACAACCTGAGTCTGGAGCGCCATCGACTTGTCCAGGCGCTCGAGAATGACGTTGGAGAGCTCGTTGACGAGCGGAACGCTATCACCGGCAGCGTTGTTGACAAACGAATTGAGGACTTCGTAGGCGGCAGTGCGCAGCGTGTTGTCGGCATCGGCTCGCTCGGTGACCTGCAAAAGGCTCTGGACACTCTGTGCAAAGTGAGGCGACAGCGGGTTGCTCTGGCATCCGGGTTCTCCAGCGAACCTATCGGCCAGATTCATCAGAGACCAGCAGCAAGAAGCGGCCATCTTGGGGTTGCTGGCGAGGCCGTTGAAAAGTGCGCCAATGAGTGGTGGCAGGTGCTGTTGTGCGTCCAGGGCGCTGGGAACAGCCTCGCAAATGCGGCCCAGGGCATAGGCAGCCGAGTCCTTGACGTGAATGTTCTGGTCGTCCATCATTCCAATCAAAGTTGGGAGCGCCTGCTTCACAATGGGGTCCAGAACCGATTCCTCGGGACCCTCCATAATGGCGCCAAAAGCGGAGACGGACGCATCCCTGTAGTGCCAGTCCTCTGCGCGAATGTACTTTTCAATAAAGGCAAGAACTGGGGGCATGACGCCGCTACCGACACACTGGGCCCACAGCTGCAGACACTGGTATGCGGCACGCGATGTGTTGTACTCGTTGTCGTCGGCATCCTCGTCCTGCTTGGCCATGAGCTCCAGCAGCACGGGGACGACTTCCTGGGTCGCGACACGGGCAAAGTTGAAGTACTCTCGCAGCTCAGTGGAGCCCTCTGCTTGTGCCTGTGTGTTGTCGTCTTCAATGGCGATTTCCTCCTCGCAAACTGTGCACCAGAACTCTACTGCCAGCTTGGCGACATCCTCTTCATCGCTCTTCATACCCTGAATCGTGAGGCCGAACAGCGCCTTCTCCATGTAGAAGCGCATCTTGTCGTAGTAGAGGCCCATTATGCGGTTCAGACATCCGTACGAGCCCTGCTGGATGCGTGTGTCTTCGGCCTGTGTGGCCTCGCAGATGACCTGCATAATGTAGTTGCGCTCGCCCTCATTGTCAAAGTTGGAGCGGACGAATTCAATTGAGTCGCTGAGGGCGTTGATGGCTGCTACTCGGACGTCGTTGTTGGTCTCCTCCTTACGGGCACCCTGGACAACGGCTGTCAAGATGGCATTGGAGTGGTGTGACAGGGCGTCTCGCAGCTCGACATCGTCTGTATCGCACACGAAACCAATTGTGGTGAGCGAAGACTGCTTCTGGCTATCTGTGCCCTGGCCGACATTCTCGACTAGTGTGGTCATGAGCTCCGGCCACTGATTGCGGGGTATCTCGATGGCGGCGATGGATGCTATGAACTGGGCAGCAGCGGAGCCGACACCCTTATTCGGTGTAGCCAGGGTGCCGAGGGCCATGGCCTTGACCTGCTGCTTGATCTGGGGGTCGAGGCTGAGCCATCGCTCCTGGACCTGACGTAACCGGGCGTATTCGCGGGCGGTGAAAGCGTTCTTCAGGGCCAGCGCGGCGGCCTGACGAATTTGCGGCGCGGCCTGTTCATTTGCGAGTTCGCCACCAAGGACGGTGAGATATTGAGGCTGGAGCAAGGCATCGAGATTAGTGCATGTGGTGGCAAGGCTGTGTGCAGCGACTTACAAAGTTGGAGTCGGCGGCCTGTTGAAGCTGCTGCTCTGCGCTGTTACGAATGCTGGCATCTGCACAAGACCAGTTAGTCGGCTTTTTTGGCAGCAAAGCAGGGCCGGGCAAGGGAGGCAAGGCAGCGTACCGGCAGCGTAGGTTCCCTCCAACACCTGGTTGATATCCATACTGGGTGAAGGGGCGTGTGGCCGGGCAGGCTCGAAGAGGGGTATCTAGGGCGCGAGGAGATTAAAAAAAGGCCGCAGCGGCGGGAAGGGCAGAAGAGAGATGCGGCAACGGGGTCTTGAGAGAGAGCGAGAAAGAGGCGAGAAGGTGCAGTGGAATGGAGGGTCGTCAGGAGGAATTTGAAGCGAACGAAGGTCGAGCGTAGACAAGCCTAGTTCACGTGTTGTTTTCCTTGTTAAGGGTCTGTCTGCCCCACTACCGGGACGGGCTTTTGGTGGGAGAGTGTGTGGGAGAGCAAGGGCGGCCGATCCAGGGCAGCAAACCGGCGAGCAAAAAGCAAAGCTGCGGGTGGGGGAGCGTGTGAATGTGTCGGTGGGTGTATGTAGAAGGGTAGGGGAAGAGAAGCCGAGCAGAGGCTTGCAGGCAGACGCTGCTTGTCCCCCAGGCACCGTCGACTGTTGCGCGCGCCGCTGTCGAGGCAGGAGCGCCCGCCTGGCAACCGCGCATTGGCTCGCTTGTGCATCGTGCTTGCCCGCCCGCATGCAGCCCTGTGAGACAGCCGGGCAGCCGATGTAGAGTGTATCAGTATACACTTCTACACTATACACTCCAACACCTACACAAGCCCACTCGTCTCTCCCATGTACATATACCATCGACACATGCCTGTCATGCACCGACTCGCTGCCAGCATGCACAGTCCGCCAAGCCCTTCCATGCGTCTACACACGAATCACCTACGAGGCTATTGGGCACCACACCGCAAATCATCACCATGACGAACCCGACTCGGCCCATCGCCGTCCCGGCCGGCTTCCCATACCACGGAGCGTCGTCATAGTGGGCCGCTGCACCGCTGGAGGCTGAGAAGGCGACGCCCAAGGAAAAAGTATTGTACATGTACATATGTGTACACGTGATATCAGTCCGCATACTACATACTACAACCACACCACACAGCTCCGTGGCATGCAGTCTACCGGTGCCACTATATGCAAATGCCGCGCCCTCCTCCGCTCCACTACCCGTCCAAAAGGAAACAAAGAAACAAAGAAACAAAGAAACAAAGAAACAAACAAAGAGGAGAAAGAGGCAAAAAACAACTGCGCCAAAAATGCAGCGTGACCAGCTTCCCACCCACTAACCATCCACTCATTACATCCGCCCCATGGCCCTCGGGTTCTCTGCCTCCTGCCTCCTCCAATCCCGCATCTCTTTGGTGCCCAAGCTGCCCAGCCCTCCCTCGCCTCGTCTTTCCCATCCCCCCAGCCGCACCACGAGCCCCGTTGCATTGTCTGCTCCCTCGCTGCCAGTCGACGTCTCGACAGCAAAGCTCACCACATCCCGCGCCGCCTGCTCCGGTGTCTTTGCCTCCTTGACAATGTCTACAATCTCCTGGTCCGACAGATGACCCGACACTCCGTCTGAGCACAGGACCAGGAACGAATACTCGGCTGGCGACAGCTCCAGCCTCCGAATCTCCGGCTCCGCAGACACGCCAACCCGCTTCGATGCCATGTCCCCAAACGACCGCGTGTTGGCCAGCCCAGATATGCGCTCCTCGCCAAACGAGTCCGTTGCAAACGACGCAGCATACCGTCGGAGCCGTGTGGCTTCTTCGGGGAGCGACGGGTGGTGGTTCGACGTCAACGGCACAGCCTGTCCGGTTGCTGTATTACACAGGAGTATCCTAGTGTCTCCCACATGTGCCGTGATGAGCGATGACGGCGATGAAGGATGCCAGAACGGCGAAGCTGTAGGTGTCGAGATGAGCGCTACACTGCATGTACTGCCCCCCTTGAACCGATTCTCGCCTCCAATATGCTTGCTTGTTGTGCGCGATGGCTGGCCGAGGATGTCATCGTCGTTGAGAGCCTTGTCGGCTCGCACAGGATCCTCGTCCTTCTTGCCCACCTGTGCAGCAACAAAGTCGTAGTCCGCCTTGAGGAAAGCATACTCGAGCACTGTCTCAATGCCAATGCCCTCCCTAGTATTCTCTGATGTAACCGATGCACTTGCCTGCTGCTTCTCGCCAGCATGTCCTTGTCCGCCCGCCGACAGGGAAAAGTGCTCTGGCTTGAAGCGTCGAAAGTATCCCCCAACCAGCTCTTTCCATTGCTTGACTAGCTGTTGTTCTAGCTGCTCTGCCTTGCGTGTGCTGTCCGATTGCTTGACCGACGGCGCTCCAGCCACTGCCGTCTCGGTCGACTTGGACCCTGGTGTTGGCAGCTTGTCCTGGGTTCCGGGCTGTGGTGGCTTCATGGCTTCTGTGCCCGGCGGCGTGTGGGTTTCGATGGCGTCCAGACTCTCCTTGTCCCTCTTTCTTAGGTCTCCAGACGAGGCTTCGCCTTTTGCTCTGGGGCTGCCTGCATGTGTCGCAGATGTGCCCCTTGAGAGGCTGCTTTTCAACTCGAATTGCTTCGTCGCTTTTTCTAGATAGTCATGTAGCTGCTCCCGGAGGAATCCAGAGCATTCGGCACCGCCGTGCCCGTCAAAAACACCAAAATAAAACACCTGAGGGTCGCCGCTTGCGCCGACTTCTGGCGTCACTTGGCCATCGCCCGCACCTGGGCCCTTTCTGGTAAGGGAAATAGGTCGCCGTTTCGCGAATGCGGGGAGGTCAATGGTGCCAGCCTGAAATGCATCCTCGTTGTATGGCCTTGCTCCTCGCGACAATGACACGCCAAAGTGGTGCTTTGCGCTCTTGAGTGGTATTCGCACCACCGTCATGTCCCGCGACGGCGGGCCCACGACGGCAGCCGGCGAGCGGTTCGTCTGATTGGCATTGTACGGCGTGCTCTTGTCGCGCGGAAGTCTGTGGTGGAGCGCCGGCTGCGTTCGCGAGTCGGGCGACAGCGACGTCGAGGGGATATGGGTTATGAAGTAGTCGTGAAAGCAGCGGCGCTGGTGATGGTGGTAGTATGCGGATGGGGGGAGCCTGCGGGCGTGCGCACGTAAGCAGGCAACCCGAGGCCTTGCACTGGCTTGGGATCGGTGGAGCGTCGGTGTCCACATGTCGTCTCTAGCTGTGAGGGACACATGGCGCGGACATGCAGGTGGTTATGCCATGGTGTGCTTGTGCTGGGGGATAACCAATTCCAAGCCTCACGACCGCAGCATACGCCGCCGCTGTTCCTGGGCCGCTCTGCCGAATCTGATTCTTCCGCTACGTCATCTCATTGGGCCATGCCACTGGCTCATGCAATAGCCTCTTAGTAACGCCCCGGCTAGCGGCAAGGCCTTCTCAACTGTCCTGATTACGCAAAACAAATCGTACCAGATGCCATGAGTCGCTGGCGTTGGGTAATGGGTAGTTGGTCTCCAGGTCACGTGCACTCTGACAACGATGCATGTCATGCTGCTCTCACCTCGCAAGGCCCTGAACCAAAGGGCAGGAGACACAAGCTTCTGGCGTGACTCAATTCATTCTATCAAAATATCTGACAAATTTCTGATACTGAAAGGCAAATTTCTCGTCTGTGGTTTTACGTGTGTTCTCGCATCCCGACATCATGGCCCATCGTCTCTCACACAGCCCTTAGTTCTGGTGTTAGACTCGCCCTCCCCGCCTTTATTACGACCATGTGTTGCACGTCCGCCGTTGCCACAATCCCCGGACTCCATGGCGAGTTACTGTACTCACTGCGGATGCTCTCCATACTCGTCTTCTTCTTGTCCACAGTCTGCGCTACCGATTCGCGACCCGTCAACGCGATGGAGTCATCTGGCTTCGATGCATTGCGGGATCTTGAGCGAGTTGATGCTTGTCTGCGCACTTCGCAAGCAACCTTACGAAGGACAGGACGTAAGACAGCAATGGATGCGGCAATGATTCCAGTCCCGGGCTCGGCAGTCGCCCATATGGTTGCCTTGACCGACTCCGCTGTGTGGATATCAGTATGTTTCGTAGAAAACGTAGTTCTAAAAGGGAATCCTACCGCTCAAAGTGTCCAGCACGTTCATGCTTAGACCGTGCAAATACACCAATCTCATTATGGAGCTGATGCTGCCAATGGCTCCCAAGCCCATGACCATACCCACACTAACCTTGCTCCAGTGATCCAGGTCACTGTCCATCAGCACGGTAATGGGTATCAGGACAAACGTCCAGTCTGCCAGAATGTTGACAACGCCGTATACGTAACCTGTGGTCAGGCGGAGTGCTTCAGGCAGGCACTGAGCCGGTTGTTTTGACGTGAAATTGTCGGCAATATGTTTAGGATCACCGCACTGGAAGAGAACTATAAAGAAATAGAACAGGCCGGTAAATACGCCGACACCGAGTATGACGTGGAATATGTGCTTTTGCCATTTCTTGGTAAGTACCCTTAGGAAGAAGAGGCCAAGAGATACTTTCAAGAGGGTAGTGGTAAGAATGTAGAAGACCTCGGAGAGTTGGACAAACTGGCGCTTTGTTAGCATGCGAGCTGGGAAAAGAAGGCATCTCCACGTGGGAGCAATCTTTAAGTGGCGTACAGTTAGAGTGATATGGATGTCCGCTTCACCGAAGAACTTGAGATCTCTCACCCGCATGGTAATTGCGAGAATAAAGGCGCAGTAAGTGGTGAACAGCAGCAGTGTGGCCACCATGGCAACATCATCCCAACCAGGAGACTTCGTAACATGATACCGAGCCCATAGCCGGAAGCCGACGCTCGCGTAGCTGAGAACAAGAAGGGCTATTATCAAGCGATACACAATCAAGCCGAGAAGCTCCAGCTCCTCAAATCTTGGGTTCGCCATTATTTCGTACAAGTAAGCATCGGAAAAATAAACAAGAATTAATGCAAGGGATGAGAATAAGAAAAACAGCAGCAGGCCTCAAACTCTGTGCAGTCATTGTTCCATTATGAATACAGCACCTTGGACCTTCCTGCATCGGTGGGTGACCATCCGGAGCAGGGGCCGATTCGTGTGTGATGTCGACTGTAGAACTTTGTGAATCGGAGCCCCGGCCTCGATTGGTTCGTCAAAGGCATGGTAACCCAAACGGTTTTGTGATGCGCCTGGATCTCGTGCAGAAACAACCCAAGACGTTTTGCGTCTACCCAGCTTTGCACAAGGTTTTGTCCGCTTCACCACGTGGTTTTCTTACAGATCGATGACAGTGCATTTGAGAGCTCAGCATGAGCATCTGAGTAGTAAATGCACGTCCCCTAGTGAATTGGACTCGACGTGATGGCGAGGAACGGAGAACATCTGCAAAGGATGTTTGGCAGCATACGCAAGCTTCTACAAGGGCTACGCATGAGCCCCTAAACATGATTGCTGTTTGACGCCATCCTTAGGGTTGGCTGCAATATAGTCGTATCGTCATGGAAAGACCCTTGTAGCACGGTTCGTCAGAGAAGTTGATTTTGATACCTGTTTCAAAACCGGAACCCTGCTGATAGGCTGCAACCCCAGTATATGTATGCAGAACTTCTCTTGACTTATGCCCTGATCCTTGCCGGGCACTTAGTCCAACCATGTATGTGCCGGAACCGTGTATGCCAAGGCGCAAACACTTGACTAAACACGTCGTGTGTGATGGCTGAAGACTAGGTGCGTTTCACGGTTGTTAGTAGCCGAGAACCCTGAAAGTCAAGACATACAGCGACACAATTATCGCGTTTCGTCATTCAGGCATCCGAAGGTAACAAAATTTGGATTCCTTGGGCAGACATACCTTTTGAGGTGAGGTCCATGAGAGTCACGTGATGTGATGATAAGAGTGGTCCGTGATGCTTGGACATTTCGGCGAATCAGATGTTCCAGGATTAGCGCCTGGGCGTTTATTTTTCTTTGTCTCCAAGCTTCAACTCAATCTTTGCAACATCTCCAATGCCAAAGCAGCGGCAATCCACGTATGCCACCTCCGGTCTTCGGGTCTGTCGCCCGAAGCGCTATGTAACAGCTCTGGTACCGGCGCTCTCACCATCGTCTTTTGTAGAATGAGACGTGTGAGCTTGCGCTGTAGCTTCAATTCACGACACCAGCCATGTCGATAGCATCTACTGACCTCCAGTATAGCTTGTGTGTCACAGCGACTGCTCCTTGTAAGTTCTTAAAATCTTCTTGCCTTTCTTATATGATGAACAAAAGACAAAAATTCACAGACCTGTTCGTAAAAATAGTGTCGAAAAATTTGCTTAACATCTTCTGATTTACTTCACAATCATTTCTTGCTGCGCTATTACCATCATATAAGTTCGAAGCTAACAGCCAGCAGGTGAATAAGTGTATTTATATATTGCGAAGGTTGTTTGAGCAATCGAGCTAGGGAGTGTTCCAGAAGAATAGTGCCTTGGTGGCTTTTGGGGCCTTCATGTTCATCCTGTTCAAAACCCTGGTCATACAGTACCTAACAAGGGCAAAAAGAACGTTGATGTGGCTGATCCTCATCTGTTGGGTGCTCTTTAATATGCGCTTTGTATACTTCGCACAATGACATATGTTCTCAACACAATGCCCTGTACTCTAGCATGAGGTTCCTTTGTCCGCTCAAAATACGTAACTGCATCAATGAAAGAACCGTGTGTAACCATATATCTAGGATGCTGCTTACGCTGTACACTCTGTACTCATTTCATTTTTTATCGAAATTACAATGTCCTCTAGTTCTACATCACGAAGGTCTCCAATGTCTCCAGGGGCATCTTTGTCCAATCAACAATCAAATCATTCTAATGGGCCAGCTCGCAGATCATCACAACCAGCGTTTGGTAGTGACTACTGCAATCAAATATCTTCTAGGACGACGGCCCAGGGTACGGACTCACAAACAAATTATGTAACAACACGACATCCCAGCCTGGCGGGATCCCAGAAGTCGAGTGGTTCTAGTGGTGTGCTTGGCTTGCCTAGTACAATCGACCCTTTGCTTCTTGGTGATATCTTCGACCTAGGTCAGCCGAATGCTAACGATGACTTGGCGAACAGTGCGCTCGATCTCCAAACTCTTGATTGGGTTGCAAATAGCAACGCGGACTTGGCTGCCGATAATTTTGACGCTAATCCTGTCCAGTACACTGATCCTCTGCAGTATGATCAATTCGGAGTTGATCTGGGCTTACCACATACTCAGCCAGAGCAATATAGCAGTCTGCAACAACCATTCGAGCCCAACTATGGCCTTGGGCTTGATTTGGGCTCGTCCATGCTAAATCTCCAGGAGTCGTATGATGACCGAACTTTCAACATCAATAACTGGGACATTCTACAGCCAACATCCCTGTATGATGACACCACCTTGGGACTCTCAGCGCTTCCTGGAGGCACTTCCTCAATGCAGGACCTGTCACAGTACCTGATACCCAGCGAGCCGCAATATAGGTATCCTGATCCTCTTGCTTCGCTCTATCCGACCGATCCCTACTACCCCTCAATACAACAAGAGTATCCAAAATATCATACTGGAAATGCCCTTATACCAGCCAAGCACTATGATGTGGCAAATGAATATGACGTGCAGCCAGTGCAAAAGCGGAAGCGCTCACAGTTGAACAGCTCAATCATTGAAATTGGTGCATCTGTCATCAAGCGGGAGCGGGAGGGCAGCGACGAGAAATCCACCGCATCACCGGTTGGTACTCGTACCCATTCCTTGGTTTCCGACGACAGCTGCTTGAATAAGCCCGTTAAACTAGGCGTCTTGAAGGCCGGAGAGAAGCCCAAGAAATGCGAGGACAAGCCCTGGGTCCGCATCAACCCCACTACCAAGGGAGAAACAACTCGCACAGCTCGCATAAATCAACACGCCGAGGAAGGCCGCAAGTACAGGGTCAAGGATCTCCCACATGGTGACTGGACGTCAACCCGCTATACATTCGAGTATAGCCAGAACAATGGGATGCATGAGTTCAAGAAGCGTACCATGTCCGCCCGTCAAATCCATGAGTACATCACTCAATACCCTGGCGATAATCTGCGCGTCTGGATACAGCCGGTAGCTTCGGATTCGGCACGTCGTTATGCATCTGCATCTCACAGCCACTGCAGGTTCGAAAAGTGCCCAATGCGCAAGTACACTGGCAAAGGTACGGCTGAGGTGGGTAACTACCGCGTTGCGTTTGACGAAAAGTACAAAACGTATGGTCCAGGCGTCGTGGACCCTTATGACTGCGTTGGCTACGCCCACTTATATTGTATGGAGCGCTTCCTGGACTTTGCATACATTTGCCAGGCTGCCGACGTACGAGTGGACCAGCGCGTAAGCATGGAGAAGGAGCCAAAGGGCCACTTTGCATCTGCGTTTGGATCCAAGCACCACCATGAAGCAGCTTTAGCAAAGAGGTTTATCGATGCCGCCAGTAGAGGCCGGCTGGCCGAGACGCATGAGTTTTCTGATTACCCTGTTCACAAAGACTATGCACGGGGCGCGCCCAAGCCGCACGAACGTACGCTAATCTACGCGTTATACTGCATGAATATCAAGCATCGTGCCAGGTCTCAGATGAAGCAGTTTATTTTGCAGCGTACCATTCGGCCTGGCGCTTTTCCTGTCCACCGCGGTGATATGGAGGTGAAGCTTGTAGATAAGAAGATTGAGAAGCTTCCTGATTTCCGGGAGTTTTTGAAAACTAGGTCGAAGAAGGATTTCGACTACACGGCTTACTACGATGAGTTTCATCCTGAGATTAAACAGCGTATTGCAGAATGTATGGCTCTCCGCGAGCAGTTTATCGCTGAAGACAAGTTGCATGCGAATACTAAGCGCTCTCGATCTCGCAAATATGGGGCTGAGCACAACGAAGAAGATTCAGTCGTAGTTACTTCTAAGCCGTCAAGGAAGCGTCGGGGTTATGTTAGCGATTCAGAAAGTGAAATCCCATCTCCAAAATCCAAGTGCAGGAAGCACAAGGACAGCCATGACATCTCCAACAACGAGGAGGACGATCATGATCAAGAACCGCGTCCCGCTCGCGAAGGTCTCCGCCAGAAACAACGTATCAACTACACCGAGATCCAGGATACCCCGCTCATCGGGCTCGATGCGCCCACCTCCGGCAATACTACGGGAGCCGCTGTCGTACCAGGCCACCAGCAACCCCCGCATGAAGTCGACATCCGGAAAGAAAGCTGCAGCAACCTCTTCCCAGCCGGCGACGACAGCACATGGAACAACCTTGATCTCCCGCCGCTAGAAGACAACGAAACATGTATGACACAAGATCAAATCGACGCACTAATAAATGCTGCGCACCGCCGCAAGTCGAGCACGCTGAGCAATGGGCCGGGCGTCTCAGCTGTCAGGTCGCCGTGTCGCACGCGTGGTGGTGTGGCGCAGCAGCAGCGCAGAGCAAGCTTCAAGCCGCAGCCGGTGACGCAGAGCAGAGAGTTTCGATTGGATGATCCGCCCATGCGTGTTGCGGCTGCGCAGGATGCTGGGCAGAAGACAATCCGGCGTAGTACGCGTTTTGCAGGCAGGGTGAGCAAGCGGAGTGTTCGGTAAAATGTGTGTGTAATTTTTTTTGTAATAGGGAGAGAAGAAAAGAGACTGGGCTGTGCGTTCCGATCAGACTCAGGTGTGAGTTAAGATTCTACCATACGAGAATGGTGGATAGTACTTGGTTAGGCGTAGATGGTAGTGTGTAACGCTGAAGACGTTGGAAACTGTTTTGCATCCTTGTGTCCCTCATTGTCGTTTGGTAGATGTATCTCCATTATCCAATCAAGTTCTTTCACCCTGAACGTAGTGGCCTTTCTTCTTTCATGCTTATCTCGGGCCCATGGCAGTTTTTCTATCACAGGCGTCTGCTGGATCTTTTGGTTGATTGGTAGACTATACCCAATCGTGTTTCCTTGTGTGGTACCAGCGCCACGGGCCGAAGGGTTTAAAAAGACTCTGCATCATGCGTTTTCTTCTTCTAGGAGCTCGGCCACAGCTTTTTCTGCGAATAGAGTGATGATAGGCGGGAGCTGGGTGCTGCCGAGCTGTGTCCCAGCGCTTCAGCCTTGCCAAGCTAACGACCCGAGCTGTCACGAGGGGAAAAGACGGCCCCTCTGCGGGGCCTGAAAGAGCAATGTGTAAAGAGGAAGAGAGTGATTGGATGTTGGGGGTGATCGACTCATCTGTAGCCGCGCGGACATGATGGGACGCCAGCCATGCAGCTTGCAAAGGTACGGGCACGGCTACCCGGCGTTCCACCTCAACACGTTCTTGATTTCTGTCCTGGTAACCGGTTCGTCTATAAACTACGCCCGTCGTCGTGCAGATGGCGGCCATCTGCTTGTTGCAGACGTCGTGTTTCTAGATCACGGCCTCCAAGCGCTCGGCTTACCCCATGTCCGACAGACTACAGACAGCCCTTGTCGACTATCGCGCCGCACAATCGCATTGCATCACCGCCCCACCAGGCTCTCGACCAGCCTTCTGCTCCCCTCTCTAGTAAAAGGCCATGGCTTCGCGCAATTCCACACCGTCACGGTCGCGCGCTTCTTCCAACAGCACCTCGTCTGGCGACGCCACCATGATGGACGCACCGCTGTCTCCGAGCCGCCCAGCACGCCTTCGCAACCCTTCGCATAGTGCTCTCCCCACGCCTACAGCACCACACACGCACAACCACAACGCCCGGCCCGGCCCTTCCTTCTCGCTCCTCCTGTCGCTACCGAGAGAGCTGCGGGATCGCGTCTATGCGTTTGCCCTCGTCTCGGAATCGCCCTTCTGGTGGCCGGGCAAATCGCCCGAGTCTGGGCTGAGCGACCGCGACAATGTCAGCGTCAGTCTTCTCCGCACCAGCAGGCAGGTGTACAAGGAGTGCGTGGACATCCTGTACTCGCAGAACAAGTTTGTCTTCACTCATCCGAGCGATTGCAACATGTTCCGCGTCGTCGCATCTTCCGCTTCCATCAATATTACGAGCGTATATTTTCGCATTAGGCAGAAAGACTTGAAGCTGTGGATCACGTATCTGGGGAGCAAACAAGTAGAGAGGAGTCTGAAGAGCGATCTTCCCAAGCTGAAGAGTCTCTGGGTGTTTTTAAGATGTGGAGCAATGGGACTGCCCGCGGCCTTTGGGAGCTTACAAGCAGGGCCTGTCGGTGCCATGGGAGGGCTGGGAGGACAGGTCCAGGCTGTCCAGAATGCTCTGGGACAACAGATGCACGCCCTCCAACAGCAGGTGCAGAGTCTGACACAGGTCATGGCCAACACCGGCGCACATGTCGTTGGGGGAGGAGGTAACCATGCCCAGCCAGGCGGAAGTCAGATTCCTCCACCACCTCCACCTCCACCACCAGCACCGCCAATGCCCTTCCTACAGTTTGCTCAAGGGGCTTTGGCACTTGGTGCCCATCACCAAGCGCATCAGCCTCAACATCACGCAGATAATACAGGACCGCATGCCCACGGCCAGCAGAACCACCCGTTGAATGCTAACCTACTGGCGCAACAATACCTTCATCATACACAGATGCACCAGCAACCGAATGGTCCTCCGCTCCCACTGTTCCATGGTCAACACCACCCTGGACCCATGGGCAATCCCCAAGCACGACAGACAACAAGCGGCACCAACAGACAGGACGCACACGCATTATTCTCCACTTTTCTCCGCTTCGAGCGGGAGCTGGGCATTGAGTCCCTTTGCTTAAATCTACGGGATGCCCTTTATTCCCAGCCTCATACCTCCCTGGGTTTTGAATCGTCCTCCAGCAGCAAAGCTTCATCTCTAGCGGGGAGCCCCCCTGCAGCATTCAGCAATAAACCCCGGCCAGAGGTCAAGATCGTGTGCATCATCCATATTCCGCGTAGAATCTTGGAGCGGCTAGTCGCGGTTCACCCAGATGAACTAAGCGTAGACGTCAGGACTCAGGATGCGAGGACACGATTTAGAAGATTGCATGGCATAGAGGTCAGTTTGGAGTTGAACGGATGCCCTCCAATACGCCAGGAGCAAGATGCAGACCATGATGATGCGTTTGTGCACGAGCACTGAAAATTCGGCATGCTTTGAAGCTGCCAAGTAGTGATGATTTCTGGTTTTGTCCCTATGTTATGTGTAGATTTTCTCAAGTTGTAATGCAGGATACCCATGAGAAGGTGCGAACATCTCGCAAGAACAGAACGGAATGGAATCTCATCTGTGTGTGAAGGGAAATGTAGCTTCTGCTCACTGTCTCATTCACCCGTGTTTGCGCGTCGTTTGCAACGTGCTACTGGCTGTGATAGCCTTTTGTCCTTGCTATAGTATGCACTTGAGATTTTTTTTTTCGAGAGCAATCCTTACGACTGGACTATCAACTCAACTGCCCATCGAGCTCTGCTCAAACATGGACTATACTGATGGGCTCCTACGTCTCTCTCAAGTAGAATCCGAACCGCATGAGCCGACCAGTGCCAACTCGAACTATACATGCAACTCATACGGCTTGGTCACAGTAACCCCCTGCTCGGCCACTACCAGCATCCACGGTGTCCCCGAACCCAGCCGTTTCCACCTCCTCAGCTGCGGGCACATCATCGCCGTCGACTCCCCCGACCGGCGCTGCGGCCGAAACTGCCATCACGCCGTCGAGCAGCCTACCCTGCACTCGTCCCGCATTTCTCCAGAGCCACAACCCATGTGCGTATCCCACTCGTATACAATCCTTTTTCTGTATCTAATACACCTTCCTCACAGTCCCAACCCAACGCCGCCCAGCTTCGTCATCATGAGCAGCTCCCAACACCACGACACCCTCTTCTGTGAAGTCTGCACCGGCATCCCTTTTGACAGATACTCTGCCATGTTTCCGCCCCCAAACACAACATCTCACTCCCCATGTAACACCTCATTTTTCCGCCGCTGTCTCGCGCTCTCTAGCGATGTCATCGCGACGGCAATAGCGCTTCCCCCGTCGGCGGTCGAGTTGGTGCTGTGTCCGGTGCTGTATCGTGCGGGATGCGTAGCACATGATTTGCGCTGCGGACATCGTGTGTGGAGCCGGAGCGAGCGGCCTTGTGGGATTAATTGTAGGGAGAGCGGCGTGTGTGGTCGAGCTTGTGGGGGGCAGAAGATGAAGGATGTTTTGTTTTGTGGGGAATGTGTGAAGAGGGCGGAGTGGGTTTATGAGAGGTATAGGACGTTAAGGTCGCAGTGAGAGAGGATGGCCTTTTCTCTCTCGTGTTTATGGCCTAAAAGCCTAACAGTGGATTTTATTCTAAGTTTTTTGTGTAGTGTGGATTAAAGGCAATACATGTATCCTTAGTTCGTGCATTGTGGTGAGACCCGATCTCGTGTGTTTATGGAAGGCTGTCGCTACGTCGCATTGTGACAGAACTTGCCTACTGTACTCTCACAGAAACTTAGTATGGTTCCCTGGTGCGTGATCGCCGACTCACCTTCACTTCACCGTTAACAATGTTCTTATGTCTCACTTATAACCCAGTCTTCTACCGTCACTGGGCGCTGATGCTAACCACAAGTAAAAACTCAACCCCGATCACAGCCAATTTAGTTCTGCTAGAAACCATCGCGATAAAATTGACAACTACGCCAATGACGGAAGAAACGAGCGCCACTTCTAGGGACTCGTCACAAGGCTGGCAAGGACGCAGGTCGTCGCAGTCAGCCACACCAATTCCCAAAGCCGTGCAAAACGGACCAATGCCAAAATTGACGCTCAAGCTCAGATTCAACACCAGTGAACCAAAGGAGGAACCGCATTCTGGCGTTCAAAATGGGCGGAATGCAGAGTCCAGTTATCGTCTTCCACAGTGCACCACGTTGCCGCCGCCTGTCACGACTCGCACTGGACGGACGGTTCATAAGCGGCAGTACGCAGACGTCGTACAGGGCAGTGAGTACGACCAGATGATGGGTCTGAGCTACGAGAGCCTTGGAGACGACGATAAGAAGTTTCAGCCGCCTGTTCTGGGCGACCAACGTATGTACAAGTCCTTGGCAGTTTCGGAAGATGGCAATTTACTAACACATGGTTCAGCTCGCAACCGAGGAAGAGCGCAGAAAAACTTGCCACATAGCTTCTCAGATGCACACCAGGGATACCCAAGCGTGGGCCATCAGCAAAGAACCCATGTAGTTGAAGAACGGCCGTTGGACACACTCCGAATCCAGTCCCCTACCTTGGAATATGCCAGCTTCAAACCAAGCCCAGACGTCTACGCTATTTTGAACAGTCTCCAGAACACCACCAAAATTCAACTCGACCTCCCATTCCTCAGCAACGTCACTGATCCAGACTACACCCAGCCCTATAGCGCACAGCTGCTGACTCACTTGTACATCGCATGCTACCAACGCGAGTTGTGGAATCTCTGCGACATGCTGGCTGACACGTGGATCCGCGCATTCCACGACCGGCGAAAGAAGAGCCAGATGGGCGCTGAACATCATCTCTGGCGTCCTAACAAAGCACTGGAGCAGCGCAAGCGTAGGGCGTACGAAGTATGGCGAGACGGTCATTATGTTCCATCAGAGTTTGACCCGGAACCACGGTACTACGATCTCGAAGCCAGTGACCCAGACCTAGCCCCCGACGTGACAAGCATGCACATCGACCTCCTCAACACACTGTACGAACACACGAAGCCAGAATGCGGTGCGCGCATGCTATGGGCGGATGCGCTGGCGCTGGCAGGTGACCACACCGAGAAGAGCATCGACGTTGCGTACAAGCGAGGATTGCAGTTGCATCAGGACCTGCTGTTTAATATCATGCAGACTAGTTTGCGTATGGTGAGGCGGAATTTGACGCTGAAGATTGAGGAGAGCACCGAAAGGGCGTGGTGCAAGAGATATCATGAGCATGCAAAGCATGGGCTACCGTGCTATCGGGAGCTGGCGGCGAAGAGTAAGGAGGGAGGCGGTGATGGGCAGGTTAAGGTTGGTGAAGAAGCATACCATGAATTTCTGCAAGAGGCAAGTGATGGGAAAAAGAGTCATGTTCATTGGTTGAAGCGTGATAAGAAGCATGTTAGCTTTGGAAACGATACGGACGCTGAGGGCGACTCAGTGATGGAATAGTCAGTAGCGGCTCGGAGGAGCCAGTCGGATGGTTCTGTATTCCTGGGGTAGTAGAATTTTCGGTGCCTGACTCTTTGTGAATATGGGGATGCATGGGGTTTTGTGCAAGTAGTCAGTTGATGTTGTGGATGTGAATCAGTGCGCTCGGAAAAGGTATCCGAGATGCATTGTTGCTCCATCCTGGCGAGTATATAGTCAGCGCAAGTACACCAATGGCATAGGATTGAAGAAGCCTATCATCTGCTGTTGTACTAATGGTATCGCACTTTGACATTTTGTTGCTTCCCGAGTACATTCCGGTTGCTTGCCATTGCGTCACGTGCTCGTGACTGACTCAGTAAGCCGTGAAGCGACATGCACAATCTCTGCTTACAGGTTCTTTGACAGCAGTACACCGATATGCTCTCCAATCTCATGAGCGAGACCCGTCAGGCGTTCTACACAAGTGCATTCCTTCTCGTAAACCGGAAAAACTGCTTGACTCACATGGACTCAAATTAAGCCGTGTCCAAGACATATAAACGGGTACCCCCCAACATTGGCGTCTTGGACAGTACCCACCTAGTCATGCAACATGCCCACCACTCTGTCAATTACGATAAGCGTGTTCTGTCAGCAACGTTCAACCCAAGTACCGGGCTCTCAACAAGAAGCGTATTCGGGATTCATCCCCTTGGAAATGGTGTGATGGCCGCAGCCCGACACATTGCTACTGCAGACATTGTGGTGTAGGCACTGGAAGATATCGGAGTCGCACCGCTACACAAGCAAGAGGAGGACCAATAGACCCACGGTACTCGTCATCAGCCGTTGCGGCCGGGCGTTGACTTCGACCGCGGCCGCAAAGCTGGAACTTCGATACAACGCGGACAAACATCCGTACACGACACATACTCGTACTAATTGAAACGACACGTTATTGACGTAGCGATGATCTCACACAGGCAATGAGAAAGAAAGTGTCGACTGGGTCTGAAGAGAAGCCCCAGGCTCTTGATGGACGCATGATGAGCTTGGTTTTTCATCAAGCTTGATCGTACCCTCTCCCTTCCAGTGTAGGAAGGAAGGTAAAAGCGCTTGCGGTCACACCGATACAGTGGAGCCCGATCAGCCAAGGAAAAACCCGGAAATACTTCTTATTTCATCTCAGGCCGTCCACTGCCCTGCATGGGGACGGATTGCGGAGCTTTGCGGAGAAGCACTAAAAGTGGGCGCGCTTTGGAGGCTTTACCAGGCGGCTGCACCAGATGATCCAGCCAGAACGCTTGATATTGCCAAGCTTTCCACTATCGAGTCAGGGGCTGCCGTTCCGACGGAGGATTCTTGTTGTACTGTACCTGTCGGATAGTGCATTTCTTATCGTTTGCCACTTTGCACAATCCTGGGTATGAGCCGGTCACGTCTTACATTACCATCGTTGTCAGGCCAGGAACCGAAGAGAATGACATATGGCCTCAGAGCCGGTCAACTCACGTTTGCCGGCTACCTCTACTCCGCGTTTGAAACCCTATTCCACAGTCCTCGTGCCAGGAGAAGCCTTCGCAAGTCGGCATTTGACTTTCAAAACGCTAAATAATTAGCGTCCCCGAAGGATCTGGAGCCGCATCGCTTCACACCACACCGCCGCCATCGGGGTGCGTCCGTCCGGGAGCTTAAATTTCAAACGCCGAAGTTTTGCCCCGACACCCGTTCCTCGGTGGTATTTCTGCCGGCGAATAGAACTCGTCACGAGGCACCATCAGCACGTCTTTCCTACATCACCCGTTCAGCCCGTCTGTTTCGTATTTTCCCACAACATGATAGGACAGCACGGCAACTCCCCGGCCGCTACCAAGCACTGCAACCATGTTCTGTTAGACTGGCCAAGATGTGGGAGGTGGGATCGTTTGGGGATTGATGCGGGGTGATGCCAATACTTGACTCGGTGCTTGGCTCGGCTCGAAGCTCCACAAAACGCGCCAGCAAGGAAGCTTTCTCCACTCAAGCATCAATCAGCTTTCCAGTGCTTCTGGGCATGCAACCTACCGCCAGGCGGGCTACGCGATAGGTCGTAGCCTGGGCGCCTGGGCGCTGTGCTCAGATGATGAGCGGCTTAATTACCACATGGAGCCAAGTTGTAACGCCCGTAAATGTCGAAAACGCGGGTTAGCCTATCGAACGTTGAGAAAAGAGAAGGTTGGGAATGTCATCCGGTAACCCTTCCATCGGGGAGATGAAGCGCACTGACGAAGCCACAACGTGGAGTTACCCGAACACGAGTGTTCTTTGGGTTGTATTGGGGATGGCGTGGCGTGAAAGCATGACTGAACCTGGCATCTCCGCATGTCGTACCCCACCATCACTTTTGCATATAAGAGGCAAGAGCATCTTCCTGGGGTTCCAGTCTGCACTGCTTCTCCTCGCTGCCGGACAGACCCAGGCTTCGCAGTTTCGGAGTCACAGATCCCCAACACCATACGAGCAACTGCCAAATCTTGCCCAGCATGGTTAACTACTGGCGCGAGAATTTGAAGGACACCCCTAAGGAGAGCCTTAACTGGCGTCTCTGGTATGGTGTCTTTGGTAAGAAGAACTTCTGCGTATATTTTGTAGTCGTGTAGCTGACCAGGCCACAGTCTTCGGTCTCATGGGTGCCGCCCGTGGTATTGATGAGGGTCTGATCGGCACAACAGCCGAACTCACTCCCTTCAAAAAGAAGTTTGGTCTGAGTGATCCTACCAAGAGCAAACATGAGCAGGCAGAGCTCTTGTCCAATATCACCTCAATGGTGCAGATGGGATCCATCTTGGGATCCCTGATCGCCTTCTTCATCACCGACAAGATTGGTCGTATTTGGGCTACACGCCAACTCTGTCTCATCTGGGTCATTGGTATTATCATTTTCCTCACCAGCTCCCTGACTGGATCTGTCGGTCAGATTTACGCTGGAAGGTTTATTGCTGGTATTGGTATCGGCCAGACTACTGTCGTTGCTCCTACCTACCTTGCTGAGACAGCGCCAAGGGCCATTCGCGGTCTCTGTGTAGGCGCATTCGCTGGCGCGGTTTACCTTGGTATCATGCTTGCCTACTTTGCTTCCTGGGGCTCGTCTATCCACATCTCTTCCAAGACGGACACCCAGTGGCTGGTCCCCAACAGCATGCACATCATGTTTGCTGGTGTTATCTTCATCCTCTCCTTTTTCTGTCGCGAAAGTCCCCGTTGGTTGATCAAGGTCGGTCGCCACGAGGAGGCTCTGCAGAACCTGTCTCTTCTTCGCCAGCTCCCCGAAGATCATCCCTACGTCACCTCCGAGGTTATGGACATCAATGACCAGCTCAACCGTGAGCGCGAAGCCACCATGGGTACTACTTGGCTTGGACCGATCCGTGAGCTATTCACGAGCAAGGCCAACCTCTACCGTATTCAGCTTTCCATCATGTCACAATTGCTCGCGCAATGGTCTGGTGCAAACAGTATGTATTCTCTGTCTATAATCTTATCACTATAGTTACTAACTCTCTCTAAGGCATCACTATCTACGCACCCCAATACTTCGCCATGATGGGCACGACCGGCCAAAACGAGAAGCTCTTCGCAACCGCCATCTTCGGAGTCGTCAAATTCGTCAGCTCCATGATCTGCGCCTTCTTCCTGATTGATTTGATCGGTCGCAAGCGTGCCCTCGGTGCCGGTATCTCGCTACAACTCGTTTCTATGCTGTACATGGCCATCTTTCTACTCGTCGATACAAACGTTGGGGTTAAGGGTGCCGTACAAAGCGCTAGCCAGAAACACGCCGCCATGGGCGCCGTCGTCATGATCTACTTCTCCGGCTTTGGATGGGCTCTGGGCTGGAACTCGATCCAGTACCTGATCAACTCTGAGATCTACCCTCTGCGTCTGCGTGCGCTCGGTGGCTCCATCGCCATGACATTCCACTTTGTGAACCAGTATGGAAACTCAAAGGCTGTGCCGCTCATGTTCATTTCCATGACCACCGGCGGTACTATGCTCTTCTTCTCGTGCGTCACGGCTCTGGGTCTTGCTTGGGTCTGGTTCTTCCTCCCCGAGACGTCTGGCAAGTCGCTCGAAGCGCTCGACGAGATGTTCAATCTACCCTGGTACCTCATTGGCCGCAAGGGCGCGGAACTTACCAAGGGAAGTGGCGCCATGTCGGAGATTCTGGATCATGCCGGCGAAAAGGCTACCACGTATGAGATGGAAAATGTCGACACGCAGACTCATAGGGCCGAGCAGAAGGTGTAGACATGCAACGACTTCGATGTAGCATTGGTTGGTCTAGTACATAGCATCTGCGTGCCATTACAATGGTGGTGCGCAGCTAATGAAATGAATTTACGAATGTAACGAGATGAGTTTGTTGGTCCAATAGTGCGTGTGAGTGCATATCGTATGAGATGTAACCTTGCGTCATCTTGCGTGGGCGATCATGCAGCTGTGTAACCTCTTCCCTGAAAGAGCTAACTTGAACGGCGTCCGCATGTGCCTTTGCTTGGATGGTTTGGACAATTAATTCCTGAGTAGTTTACATTCTCTATCTCTCTCTGCTGTCTTTCCTATCATGTTCCCGATACCATCCTACACATTCCGCTTCCTTCGCCTCACCTGACCTTCGCATTCCCCTCTCATTATCCCCGCCCTCTCCCCTACCCCAGGATCCTTCAATCTCCTGATCATTTTTCGTATTCCTCATCTTCCATAATCATCCTTCTCCGCCAACGCTGACGCGCTACCAACGCCTGTCGCACACGCTTACACTTAGTTGTCCCAGACGTCTCTGTAACCTTCTGACCACCACCGCTACCACCATCCCCACTTCCCAACACATCTTCAAAGAAATGAACCCACATCTGTGACACTGTGGTATCGAAAAATGGCGCTCCTTGCTAGGCGTGTATTTACTTACTGCTTAGTGTCGCATTGGGCTGGCAAGGCATCTGAGTAAGTTTAAGACTAATGTGACGTGTTCCGATATCGCAACTATCTACTCAGTTTTCTGGTGTACGCGTTGCGCATATCGGCATGGAGTTTACACTTTTTTTTGCTATTTTGTCAGGCAAACGAGCATGCTTAGTCGGGAACAAAGAAAGGGAGGAAAATTCTTAGAGAGATATGCCATCGTTCTTTTGTTTTTCATCCTTTCTTTCTGCAAGTACAAGCAAGAAACTTAAGCTGAGGGGACATGTGTCTGCTGCTCCCCGTTGCTATGGAAATCTTTCTTGAAATGTCAAAAAACAATAATCCCAAATCCTGTTTGAATATGCGTCGTCGTAGTAGAACCTGTTGTTCTTTATCTGTTTAGTTGGCAATTGTACTATTGATTACTAGTTTAACTTTGTAGCTACTAACTACTGTGAGAGGTTTGGCAGATAGAAATAAAGACGTTACAAATAGTATTCAGACAAATCCTTGAGGTTTTCCCTAAAGTTCAGATAAAGGTTATATACTCAGTACGCTAAGGCCCGAGGGCTTCCCTTGGATCCCATGTCCAATTCATGTGACAATCCAAGTGAGGGAACGTGCCTCTGAAGAGTTTCCTCGAGGAATTGACGGACTTGAAAGCGGTTCTAGAAGATGGGAGTACTGTGGGCCGTTACCGTGGCCTCTGAAGCCGAAGGGCCGATAGGGCTAAAACTACTCTCAAAATACTCGCGTACACATCATCTGTCCCCACCAGCAGGGGTCTTGGCTGCTCGTTCCAATCCGGGACGTGCTGTTGGATCTTTGGGGGGAAGCGGGCCTCCTGGACGATTCCCACCCAGAACACGGCAGCTACACACTAAGAGTACACCACTAAGCACTTCGTCAATACCGTTAGACTGCATCATCAAGCATAGGACTTCCGAGCATTAACGCGGTCCCACTGATTCGCTACTTTGGCTGAGTCGTGCTGCCGGCAGTGGAAAAACTGTGCTATGCTGGCGAAGACTCCAAGACTTCCAACTGAAATGTGCTAACAATCCGGACATCGCGATTTTGTACTTTTACATTAACGGCTCTGATAATCAACTATTCGGTCTCAAGGATATCTTGAGCAGCTTCGTTCACAAGCTAGTGGGGCAATTACCTGGCATTCTACACTAGCGTGCTGGCTATTTACACTGCTATCAAACAATCAATTGTCTCATGCCCTGATGCTCCGATGCTCCGACCCTCCGATTAAAACCGAGCCGATCTGTGTAACGTATTCATTTTGAGGCTCGTACGAGGACCGTTCACCATTTGTATTTATACTCATCCTTTGGCGCTGCGTCTTAGGTATTTGGAACATCTTTGGGCTAGCCATTCTGACACGTCGAACGCGTCGCGAACGCACAGCTTGGATACTAAATCTTCACTATGGGGAATCCACAGCATTCTCACTATCTTTCTGCCTTTTTGCAAATTAAGCATATACCAGTGCTTATTGGCTTCCTCCTTGGAGTAGTAAGAATACCTATCATCACTGCATTTGGACGACTTGTTGACCAAAAGATAGGCTATCTTAAAATTTGTCCTCACCTGTTTCTACAATGTGTATTTCCACCCTTTGCGCAAATGTAGGTCAGGTCTCCCGGTTTGAACGTATTAGCCCACTAAGTCGCTCCGATAGTTCCTGGCCCAAAACTTGCCGCAGCTACTGGATTGGTGTTCTTTTACAAACTCGTACGTGGCGAAGAGGTCTTATGGGAAACAGAAACACATAAGAAATATGGTGAAGTTGTGCGGCTTGGACCTGATCGATTAAGTTACGTAACACCTCGAGCTTGGAAAGATATCGCTGGCCCTGGAGCGGGCAAGCGCCTGGAGAACACTAAGGACTCATCGACTTTCGGACCGGATATGCACGGTATGATGTCTCTAGGCTCTCAGCCCGATACACTAACCCACAGGTCGCAACGAAGGGTTTTTGCACCGGCATTTAGCGACAGGGCTTTGAAGCTGCAAGAGCCGTTGATCCTCGGTTACCTTAATTCACTCGTGAGGATCATTAGGAACAACGCAACTGGCAACCCAGTTGCTGGATTTGATATCGTTAAGTTACTTAACTGTGTTACCTTTGATGTCATGGCGGATTTGGCTTTTGGAGAGCCTCTTGGTCTTCTTGATCAATCAGAGCTAACACCTTGGGTCCAGGCAATCTTTGGAAATGTTCAAAGAATGTCAATCTCACGTCTGGTACGCGAGTATAAGGTCTTGAGTTTGTTGGTCAAGACGTTCACTCCTAGAAAGGTCATTGAAGGCGCGCAATTCCACTACAACCACTCCTATGAGCGAGTAGAGAAGCGGCTGGAGCGAGGCATCGACATTGGGAAACCGGACATATGGAAGCTTGCCATGGAGAAGACCGACAACGTATCAGACTTGTCAAAGAGGCAGATGACGGCTCATGCACAAGCATTCATGATGGCTGGAACAGAGACTACTGCGACACTACTGAGTGGCCTAACGTTCCTCTTGCTAAAGCATCCACATTATATGCAGAAGCTCCAGGGCGAGGTGCGCGCGCTAAAAAAGGAGGAGTTAAACCTCGAGAACTTGGCTCGCCTGCCTTTCCTGACCGCGTGCATTCAGGAAGGTCTCAGGATCTACCCGCCCGGTCCAATTGCATTCTTCCGCACCACACCTAAGGGTGGTAATTTGATTTGTGGAGAATGGATACCAGAAGGCGTACGTATATATCAGAACAAAACAAACTGCATGACAGCTAACTAAGCCATCGCTTCAGACCCGCGTGGCCGTCCCTCATTTTGCTGCCTACCATCACCCTTCCAATTTCAAAGACGCCGACTCCTTTATTCCAGAGCGCTGGCTCCCTGGATCTGGCTATGACAGCGACCGCAAAGATGCACTCAACCCATTTTCAGTTGGGCCGCGCAATTGTATTGGTCAGAAGTGAGTTTGCCTAGTATTCGAAAGCTTTTAGGAAAACAGATCGCTGACGCTCGGGGTTAGCCTGGCTAACCATGAGATGCGTGTCATTCTTGCGCATCTTACATGGCACTTCGATTTCGAGTTGTGTCCAGAAAGTATGGATTGGCTTAATCAGAAGGTCCACTTCCTGTGGACTAAGTCCCCACTCATGGTCAAGGCGAGATATATCAGGTAGATATGTAGAAGTGTGGTTGAATTAGAGTGCTGTCTTCACTCTTGATCTGATATTGACGTGCATATAAGCATGCCTCTGGCCCGTCCGACGCCAAAGTCTCCTTTCGTCGGCTCGGCTCGGCTCGGCTATTCCAGCAGATATATAGAGGAAGGAATACTCCGCACGAATGGTAGTTATCGATATTTCTCCGCGCAAGTAATTCAAGCGTCGGGAGGCGTGCGGCAAAGCGGGTGGCGCCTTCTATATATTTTCAAAGCTTCGCCGTAGTGAACATCATTAAGCGCCTCCATGCTTACATCGTCAGGGCCCTATACATGTCCGCGTATATCACATCACATCAGTCATATTTATCCCCGACACCCGCAGGCACAAACGATGCAACTCGGATACGCTCTTGCGCACAACATTCAATACCAAACCTGGATCCGACACTATACTCAGTACTGTATACCTTTATTCAGACACGAACATTGATGATTCAAACCTCCCAGTGACCCTTGAAGCTTAAACTAAAGCAGCCCTTTACAGCTCTAGAGATTGCAGTGCTTATGTAAGGAGCTGCTAGTCGTTTGACCGTACCACAGCTGTATTGCTAGAACATGTAGAGCCTTTGCGCCTTCATGTGCGCTTGCAATGACGGCGTTGCACCAATGACGCTCAACCCACCTGCCGAAGCACGGGCTTCGGTTTCCAGGGCTTTCACATTTTGCCTTATCTTGCACCTCTTATATCGCATCATGACCTCTTCCACGAGCCGATACTATATCTCGGCTGCTGCTTAGTCTTGGTGGGCTCGCAAATGGATGGGGACGTGGCGGGTTTGACCGGGTCTTTCGTTCGGCGATCAGCGGAGAGGACAGCGGCGGATTTTGGAGCTTGAGAGCGACATGAGTAGTGTGTCTTCGTACCGTACGTATCGTCGGGTGTTGGACCGCATCTGAAGTCGTACGATGGCTGTATTGACTAAACAAGCACCGACCCTTTTGGAAGTTAAAACCGCTCATAATTTTGAGTTTAGATGCGATGAAGTTTTAAGCGCTTGTGCAACCTGTACAGCTACATATCTTAACAGCAAAATACCTGCGTATTTGTAATGTGAAAGGTGCAAGGTCGCTGATTAGCGACAATCGGTGACTCTCTTCTACTGGAGGTACTGAATGACGCCGCGGTCCTGCATGAAAATTGCGCCCCGCAGCGCGCATACGGTTGATAATGACTTCCTCATATCTACATCAGTACAATACTGAAGTTGCACCCTCGCTCTCGGCAACACCGCTATTTCCGCGGTCGCTAGCCTGAAACCCGACGCCAGTCTTGATGCTGAACCATGCGATCTGTACTGCCGGTTTCCACCAAGTATCGACTACCCAGTGAACGGTAATGTTCACATTACGAATAACACCCTTATCGACGCACCTGTTCATGCCGGTGGAAGTGGAAATCCCATCGAGTCCAGCGCAGCCAATGCCGCTTCTGGGCATTGCAGTACATCAAGGTTTCGTAACATTCCTTACTGGATTGTAAGTTCCTAAGGACGATTAGAAATTTGAGAAATTTTGTATTATGATTTCTACACTGACTTTGGATTTGGAGAAAAATCTTCCAAAATCAGCTGGCAGTTTGTATCATGGTCTGGTATCTGACGGTACCTTCTACTTTTGTGCTACCATGTTAGGAAGGCGTAAATCTGGCTCGCCTGATGTGTGCAAAGAAAATCATTAAGGGCTGCAACTTTGACTTTGTAAGCGGGAAGACCTAGAAGTATCGATCGTTTCAAAGATTTTCCTCATCAGGCTCTTTTATCATCTTCCTGCAGTTTGCCAAACGTTCTATATCAAATGAACCGTTTCTGATGCGGATAGCCCTATCGAATGGAGATATCATCATGAAGATCAGAGCCCATACGATACCTGGGGAGCACGTATAGTGACAGATGTTAGGTTTGTACCAACATCACCTTAGGCACGCCATTCCAACGTTGCGGGAACACGAACATGACTCACTCGGTCCCGAATTGCTTTCCCAACGGAGACGGCAGATTAGCCATTGTGTTATCGACTAGCTGCTTTTTCCAATCATATAAGCATGACGCGGAACGCCGATCGCTCAAGCAAATCAAGGAGTTTGGTCTTGAGTAGTTGACCAGAATGATCTCAGTATGAGCACCACGAGTGAGAGCTCTCAGTAGTATGTACATATTTATGAAATGTCTATCTGTATTCTTTGTAATGTTTGATTTACTAAAGCGGTGTTACCAAAGGCTCACCAATGCTTATACGTCAAGTCCTTGTAGTCTGCAGTTTTCCTGGACAGTGCGTCCTGGGAAAGTATCGGCGTTGAAGGTGCACACCGGAAGGTTGAAGATGCACTTGGCGGTGGCGTCAATCGGTAAGATATCTGGGGTAAAAAGCTGCTTGCCGCTTTCATCAAAGCAATCCGAGGGTCCTTGCAAGAATGTTTCCTTGGAGATATTATACTTGGTTATCATCGTATTTGCAATGTCAAACATTGAGTCGTCGCCCATTCGCAATTGAAAGTTGTTTGGTTTATTGGTAGCCGAGGTGCATAGTTTCTCAGGCTGATCTCCGTCACCGCATACGTCGGTGGTGCCTCTGTAGACGTAGAACTTTTGTCCTTGCAGTAAGAGAGCGATAGAGCGAAGCTTCATGCTATCAGCAACTTTTGTCTGCATATCTGCTTGTGTGAAGTTTTGGGCGACACCTAAGAACCCGCCGCCGGCCAAAATGGAATTAATACCGGAGTTTGGATCATCGATCTTGGTGTCAAGTGTATTTCGGAGAGAAGTCGCAATGGTAGATTGGTAGTCTTTGACGGCAGCAGCGATGCTCACGCCAACGTCGCTCCATTTTACAAAGAGATCTGGTTCCTGCGGGGGCTTCATTTGCTGAGTCAAGAAAGTAGCAACCCCCTTACCAACGGAGGTCACTTTGGCCAGGGCACCAGTGAAGGGAACGACGCTCAGGGCGCCGGTGATGATGGAAACCACTTCCTTGACAGGAGTGACATTGTCTGCGGGTTTGGGCCAGAAGTCTGCGACAACACCGGGTATCTCTAAGGACATAATGGCGGCGGCGAATGAGACGGCAGTATTGAGCGAGTTCATGTAGCTGTTATAGTTCTGGATCGCAACTAGGCCATACCTGCATCGCTTGATTAGCCGAATTTTTGAAAATACAGTTATATTGTAGAGAAATCTTTGATGTGGATCGTGAATAAGCTTACCATGCGGGAAGAGTGACTGGAAGACAAGGTTGGCCAGCGTTGCAAAATTGGTCAAGCCCACTGAGAGAACGATTGTTAGTCCATTACTCTATTACCTCGTATCTCAATAAATATATCAAACACTCACCAAAAGAAGTTGGGGGCTCCTAGCGAGGCAGCGAAACCCTGGACGTTGTTCGTGGTGAGATTCGAAGCGGCAGTCTTGAGAAAATTATCGAGTTTAAGTTTGGTCCAGGTCGCCTCGCTCAACTCTTCGGAGGGACAGGAACTACTTCCTTGGGGGAAGGCTATTGGATTTGCCGTGGCGAGCTGAAGCGCTGGAAGCAAGGCAACGAGGCGGACTTTGCAATACATGATGGCGGTTCGTGTTGGGGACGAAGAAACGTATTGTTTCAAGAAATAGGGCGGCTAGTGAGTGGCGAAGCGAAGTGGCAAGACTGAATCAAGTCGATGGTTACAATAAAAAAACTTAAGTCCGAGGAGAGATGTACCGGACCAAGCTAGAATGAAAGTAGAGCCAGTCTAAGTTAATGAAGGTAATAGTTGGGGGGCTGGCAAAGAAGGAAGAAGAAGAGAGATTTAAAAGACAAGAAAGTGTCTTTTGATGTAACTACACGAACTGTATCTCGCCGAGTGAACGTATTGCCAAGGTAAACCATGAGAAGAGATGTTTAAAACATGCTAGGTTTCAGGTTTACACTTGTTTTCTATGCGTGTAATGCCAAGTGCTGAATCAGACATAATAAGGCCGAGTTAGTGCACAGCAAGGAGATTGGATTGATCTATTCATAGGAAACATGAAGGGACTTTCTTACCAACGTAGTTCGCTATTAAACCGCTCATCCCCAACGAACCGGTTAGAAGCTATAGATATCGGGTTAGATGATTCGTAATGGTAATCCTCGCTAATGTATTATTTGCAGCAGCCCTACCGGCCGTATACCGGCACTACTAGCTGAACAGATCCCTGTTCCCTCATTAAATGTGGTGATAATGAACAGGATTATGACAACGAAATCAGGCATCATTGTCTGGTGTGTACGCTTTCAACCTAGATTTCTACAAGGCTGGGCCAAAAGAGCATAATGCCAAGGGCAGTGCTGAGTATAACAAGATTGTATTCGCTGGAGAGCTACCAGCTATCTACATGGACGCTTACATGCAATGCGCATTGAAGAAATATGTTCTTCCGTTGGTCTGAGCGTCGTTCAGATGTGCAGTCTGACAGCATCTGGGCGCGGCGTCTGAGCGCGGTTCCGATGGGCCGAGTTCGGATCTTAGGCTCTATACCTAGAATCTGCGGCCACACACCGATACCCTATTAAAGAGCTCTACGGGAGGGCGTCCAGCTCATTACGTCATCCTTCGCTACTTACTCTTCGTGTTATGAAATGAGAGTATTTCAAACCACAAACTAAAAACATAGCCCTGGCGAGGAAGACCCATGATCTGTCATGAACCTTTCACTTTCCGAAGTACTTGCAAATTGAGACATTGGTTACTAAAGCTTTCGGTGGTATCGGGCGCATTAGTATTCTCAGGGGCTTGAACGTCTCGCACAAGGTCCGGTGCTCTCTCCTTTTCCCTTCTTTCCGCAACATCCGGGCGATTGGAATGTGGCGTATCTAACGACGTATCCGAAGGTGTACCCTCCGTCTCAGAAGTCGCGATCATTGCCCCATTACTACTATTACTTTGTTTCACAACCCAGCACACTCTCATACTACGAAGTTTAGGATGCAGGAGTATCTCCTATTCTGGTTTGTATGGTGTGGCTACCTGATATGGCCCGTCTACCCGCCAAACATACACATCATCTTTACTCAACCGACGAGCTCAAACGTTTCGACACAATAATGGCAGGTGTTCCAGAATACTGAATAGTCAGTTGCACACCCACGAAGGCCAAGGAAGCTTGCCGACAGCCGGCAGCCAGCTTCCCTCACTCCCAGATCTTGGACGAAATGAAAATCTGACCCAGCTGAGGATTTTCCAGCGTACTCCTTACGCTTTACATGCCCTTGAAGACGGATTGTATCTATAGGAATCTATGCGTATATTTGGCGATCCCTCGTCGCAACTTGGCTAGAAAGACGAACGTGAGAAAGTATAAAGGAACCACTTTTGGTTCATTAAGGCCAATAACATAAGACTACCACACACCACATAACATCGTAGGTGATTACATCGCTAATTACACTCTTGGAAGTAATATAATTGTGGAGGAAAACAGCAGTTGGGAACGTGGCTTAGGTGATCTTTGTATTTGGATCACTGCCCAGTGTATATACTGAGCAACTCAACTTATATACCATGAGCGTTTCCGCTAGGCTCAAGCTCGTAACGCGTATCTACATAAGAAATTGGCCAAATAGGCTTGGCTAAGCCGTGTACGGGTGCGCGACAATAATAGAATCTGAAAAAACTTGAGTTTGGCAATCTGGGAGATGTGGCTAACCGACAAGATCCGTTGCTGACTGCAACTAGCGGCATACAGAACTGTCACCAATGAAGCGAATTCGAGTTCATTCTTATCGATAGTTGCAACAGATTAGTTTGGTATCCGTGCCGGGTACATACGAACGTGGAACTTACGCAATTGATAACATCTGAGAATTTCACAAGCAGGAATTCATGTCATGACGTGGTACGAGGCAGTGATTTCTGGATCAGAAAATAGCTGTCTTGAAAAACCGATAGGACTAGAAACAGGAATTCGCTGCTACGATCAACATTTGACGTTCGCCCTCCAACACTAACCTCATCACAGCAGTGTCCAATAGGGGCGACTTGATCCCTAGGTTGGGGTGGTAAGATCTACGTTGGAAGGATGCAGGTATACAGGGTCGGATCCGTTGGCTATCTGATATCAGATCTCATGAGGCCGAGAAACGGAGAAATGCATGTATGCCGAAGCCGAGCACTCGAATTGTCCTTTTTAGGTCAGATGAAACTCGGACTTCGGACCTAATCGGGACCGAGAGTTGGAGATATGCATAACTCTGGCTGGGGTGGGGAATGCCATGCCTCGCTAGTGGTAATATCCGAGCGGGTGCGAAACAATCCAGAAATAACGCTAGTTGAACCCTCCGCAGCTAGACAATGTCTCTCACTACTTGCCAACTGCCGTGGCGATCCCTCAGTTCATCACGGCATGGCAGCTTATGCAAGGTGTCTGGCTCACTAACTGCGTCCCTCAGAGCTGTCTCGTACCATACTCCAGTGGTACCGGACAACTTCGTCTTGGAAAAGAAAAAATATTCTTGCCATAGCCATTTCGATCTTCTCCTCGTTTAGGACCATTTTTCCTATACTTCGTTGTAATCGTCGGTGCGTATTTTAGGCTTCTCCCCATGAATGAGTTGAACCATATTTCTTGACCAGGCTCTAAAGAAGGTACTCCAGGCGACTTGGCGCAACAAGGCCTTTTCAGTCGCTCGCAAGAAGCACGCAAGAGAATCCGGCCCGCGCAAGATGCCCACGTTCGTCAAGTGAATATCAGCGTCTCCGCCACTCCTGACCCAATTGTGAACATCTTCTCGGTTAGAGAGTTGATCGAGTCGCACGATACGCCGCGGCACTGTGCGTGGTCGCGCAAAGTTAATGTCTGTCGATGTCTGTGACGGCTGCAACCCCACTCGCTGTTGCTCCATGTAGAGTACGATGTAGCAACTAGCAACCCCAACACTGAACATGTCGTAGCAGGTAAGGCGCCGCATGGTCTGAACTGACTTGGAAATGCACGCGGCGTGCCACAGGCACTTCCTCGACTGGGCTCCGTCATGCTCTACAAATTCATTGAACTTCGTCTTCAACTTTGTCATCTGGGCTGTGTCAGTTCGCCAGCCGGTGCCTGCGAACAAGATCTGCAGAGAGACGCAGCGGAGGATAGCCAGAATGTGGGGAAGAGATTCATGACAGTGCCCTGGTTCCTGCGTCGAAAACACGACGTGATCGATGGATTCATCTAGCAGCGGGTTCTCGATTCTCTCATCATCATTTTCCATAAGATTGTGCCCAACGGGAGTTTTAGAGATTCTCGGGCTCATGGCTTTGAGATGGGAGCCAAACGAGTTCATTACGAGTCTTGACGTGCGACGTTGCCTTTGAAGATTCTTTTCGTTAATGTACAGTGCTAGTAGGCTCATCTTGGTTAAAAAGGGGTCGTGATCCGCCTTGGGTGGTGAAGTTTCCTGGGATGCTCTTGGCTTCAATCGGACAGCTACATGAATAAGTCAAGATGTGATCCCCTGGTACCCTGCGAGTTCTGACGAACCTTGAAATTCCACCTGCTTCGACTTCCAGTCGTTGAGATCTTTGGAGTACCAAATACGACTAGGACAGGGAATATGCTGCGAGATATCAAAGTGACTGAAGTCTGTGTGGATACCACTAAAGAGAAAATGAATACATTCGAACACTGTCATGCATTAGCATTGCCAAATCCATGCGAAGCGAGATACATAGACTGACTATAGACGCAGCAAACAAGGCGTGTTTCTTCTTCCGTCGCAAGCCAGTCTGCCCACTCTTCACTAAGAGTAAGTGTATTCTGCCGGGCTGTTCTCTCGACGTCCCTTCGAAACACCACATTGTAGCACATATCGATGAGCATGTGCCTTTGATATTGGAACCGGATGATCACTTTGTGCAAACCGCAGAATGAGAGGTGAATATGGTATAAAAAGGTGCTTTGGATGAGGGGCTTGCTGGGTTGTGTGATCTGTAAAATGGCCTGTAGAGGACGGTCAGTACATGTCAGAAAAACGGTGAAACTGGGATAGCGAGGTACTTCACGGTCAATTGCTCTACCCAGCAAGTCGCACAACATAGAGGTATATTCCTGTATATCGTCAAGTTCAGAGTAATAGCTTCCGATAGCCGCCGTCGCTAGGAGCAACATCCAAGGTAAGTCTTCAGCCTCAAGATGTGATACATGTAAGAAAGGGAATTGTGGGTCGAAATACTCAAAGTAAAGATCGACAAAAGCCTGAACAAGGGGAATAGGGACAAAAGATAATGTACTCTCCTGGCATTGGGTTTCGTAGAAACTTCGTAGGTCTCCGTATGCGCGAGAGGCAACGTTGTGGACGTGACCAAATGTCTCGGCCTGGGCAGTCTGCATCTGACTGTCTTGCGTCTGTGGAAATCGCCGATATAGGGGCTCGCAGTGCGAACTGAAGCTGTTCACGGCTGGATAAGTCGGATCTAGATCCGACAAATGGTCTGACACAGTCTGGTGCAAGCACTCGACTGAGGGGACCGGCGCTGCTTGACCCTGCATATGGTAGTCTGGGGAGTAGCTGTGCGTCTCGATGCCGCACTGCTGCTTGTGGTTTGTCATGTCACGTGGAGCGTCAAGCGCATCCCCCAGTTCTGCGGGCACTAGACAGAACGGAAAGTAAGCTGTCATGGCATTCCACCCGGTGGCGAATTCGTTCACGACTGCGTCCCCATGAAGGGACAGGGAGGACTCCCATTGATTAGATGTATAGAGGGTAGGATCGCTATGCAACGAACAAGGGGTGAGGGCAGTGGGTATTGAGGTTAAGTGCTCGTCTGTTGAAGGAGAGAACGAAAGGTGACTTTGGCGGTTACTGGTAGAGTCGCTGGTAGGGTTGCTGATGTTGTGGTGCAAAACAGACTCCTCAGCGACCTCTAAGAGTTGGCTACTTGTCGCGTGAAGCCTGGTTGCTTGACTATCAGCATCGCTAGAATGTTGATCGGACGGGACCGAGCTGGTCGTCACAGCGGGTACCTCGCTCGTTCTAGGGGAGGGATTTGTGACACCTGTGGCCTTTCCCGGACTGTACATGCACTCGGTCCCGGTTTCCTGACAACGCACGCATGGCAGACCCATCCCACAACGCTGCTTGAGCCGGGCACAGGAAAGACAAGCCTGAACGCACCGGCGTGGCGTGCTGCGTGTCTGATCTCCATGGCGGTGAATGCTGTTGTGGCGCACGAGGGTGTCCCTATGACAGCCTTTCTGGTTAACGAGATGCCGTGTGGGGACAGGTTCTGCAATGCTGCACATGACGCACCTCCGAGCAAAGGACTTAGAGCAAACCTCGCACTGAAATGGCTTGACGCCAGAATGCCTCCGCAGATGCCGGCGCCAGTGCTCTCGCCGCAGGAATGTGTCTCCGCAGTGATCGCATGTGAGGCTTGCCGGGTCAGACGCCATGCTCATCACGACGGGCAAACGGGTGGATGGGAGAGGTGACGGTCGACCTTGAGAGCGGAGGTGTCTGGACCGACCCACCGGCTCCATTTTCGCCCCACCCCCGTCGGCGCAGAGGGCCAGGATCCTTCTCCGCCGGGAACGGTAGTGAAGTTGCCTACGTACACAACTCTCAAAGCACTTTAATAAGGGTCTCCATTATGGCCGAAATGTGGATGGACATTAATCATGAGCTAGTAGGGACTGGTGTGAGATTTCTGATTTTTTTATGAATATTTATTTCAGGGTTCAGATCATACATCTTGACTGCGCGGCGAACGTCCTGCATTCTGACAATCACAATGGGGCGCACGGCGAGTTCTACCGGCCATGCAACCATTGAGTGGTTTGGTGAGGTCATCCCTGGCCGTTGCATGCTCGTGTATACTAACGCCATCCAGGCGCCACAACGTTTCGGCTTCGTACCAAAGGCATCACCATCTTCTTGGACACCTGGCTGGACAGGCCCTCCGTCCTACCCAAGTACCTTGCGGTGGATGACGTGACAGAGGCAGACTACATCTTCATATCCCATGCTCACTTTGACCAGTAAGTCAATGGCCTCTTGATCCACGCGACACTGTATGCCGACGACTTAGGAAGTCTACCTGGAGCCGACCGCATCGCCATAAAAACCGGTGCCATTGTGATCGCCAACGGCGAAGCTATTCGCTGTCTCCAGAATGCTGGAGTCCCAGAAGAGCAGCTCATTCCTGTGGCTGGTGGTGAGCGGATACCGCTTTTCACGCACGCAGTTCGCCAGCAAGCCCGACAGGACCCGTCTCTGCAGGCCAAAGGGCTCCCAGGCGCCCCCATCTTCCCAACGCATACACTGGCTAGCCTCGCTGTGCATGTTTGGCCCTCCTTGCACTGTCTGATGCCCGAGGACCACCCCCAGGTCATTGATACGGCCACAGTGTACACCGGCTCGGCAACCCCCTACACCTGTTCCCTAGACATCACGTTTGGGATGAAGCATGGACTCTTGAATCTTGGCGAGCTCATTCCACCGGAGAAGCTGAGCGATGGCCAACGCTCATTTATAGAGTATATTGGTGATCGAGAGCGTAATGTATTCTCCCACTGTGACGGTGGCCAGCTGATGTTCAATTTTATCATTGGGGATAAGGCTGTGCTCTGGAGTGCCCACCTTGGCGCTTACGAGGGAATCATGAAGGACATGCAACCCAAGCCAGATGTTGCCATTCTGGCCATTGCAGGACGAGCCAACCTGAACGGACGACCGTTTGATGGTTCGGCGGCTCAATTTGCTGCTAAGGAGGTTGAGTGGCTTGGGAATCCGTCGACAGTAATCTGGGCTCTTCATGATGACAGGTTCGTGGCCACCTCTTGAAACGCAACATGGTCACGCGAACGACCTACTAACTTACTTTGCTCAGTTGCATCCCTCCTTACCGAATCGACACGAGAGCAGCCACAGCCGCAGTAGAGGAGTTGACTGGATCAAAGATTTTAGACCTGAAGCACGCCGAGGTGGTAGTGCTGGACTTATAGTTATAGGATTTGGTCATTTACGAGTCATGAAGCTCAGGAATATACAAACACATCGAGCCCTGTATAAAAAGATTGTGTCCATTCAAAGTTGTTTTTGTCTCACGCACGAACACAGCCCAGCAAGGCTGGTCAACATATCAACCAATGCTGTGGGTAAATCTGAGTCCAAGGAGTTTGAAGTTACCGAAGAAGAGACGACGAAAATGTTTTTAAAGATTGGTGAGAAGCTTGGCTTGTAGTCCTAGGCGCATGGTGTGTGTCATGCTGCACCTCTGACATTGTTGGTTGTGGCGGAGCATTCGTTAAGTATGACGAGAATGAGCCTCTTGTATCGCAAAGCGCTGGCAACTTTGGTTGAACGAGTATGTAGGTATACATCCAGGTCGACAGCATGTACATGGGGGCTTACTCAGATGAAAATCATTTAAGCCCAGGAGATGCAAGCAGGCCTGTATGGAAGCTCTCTCGTCATAATCGTGTCGTGTGTAACGTAACGATTTTTAAGTCAATGAATGAGCGATACACACACACACACACACAAGATCACAGAAAAGTGGTGGAAAAATCTCATACGATACAAACGTGATTTCATGGCTCTAGGCCCCATCAAGCTGAAAGCACGTGATCCTTTCCCTCACTTGTCAGGTCATTCTGGTGTTGTGAAGCCACATGGCGTTGCCACCAAAAGAGTGAGGTTAAAGAAGTTCAGGGGCTTCATCTTTGGGCTCCCAACCTAACTTTCTAGCGACTTTCATGACGGTGCCTACCACTGCTAGCAATAGGCGAACAAAAAGGATAATAATTTTGCCTTGAGTGCTGTCGAGGTCTGGCAACTGCGTACGCCCTCAGTCAGTGTGATCAGAAAAGAAGGCATCCAAGGAAAGAGATAACGTACACTTTGCTGAGCGCTCTTCTTGACCCAGCTCATAGCTCGGGGAATCATGGCATTCTCATAAACGGCTAGCTGAACGCACACTTCCTCGTCTGTTATTTTGCCACGTTCCTTCTTCTGCCGCGCCAGTTCGACTAGAGGTCCCAGAATGTCGGCTGCGTCACATATGGCATTGTTGGCACCCATGCCTCGTGTCGGGAGCATTGGATGGAAGGCATCACCCATGAGCCAAACCCGCGGATGGGCAATGTTAGGGTCCGACGCATGCATTTTGTCTGCTCGCGTCCGCCGCCGCCAATCCACAGGCGTATCCTTGGCTTGCCGCAGAGGGACGGCCTGAAGCGCATCAGGCTCCAGTACGTCTATGAGCTTCATCAAGTCAGGGTGCCACTTGGCTTCTGCCATATGCTGCCGCATGTAACTTTTGGGGTCGGCCAGCTTGACAACCTCGCGCGGAGAAAGGCCCCCCTTCCAAGAAAAGGCCACCATAAGCGATGCGTGTGCCTCGTCATAGTGGCTTGGTTCTTGCACACTTCCATTGAGCTGAAATGATGCCTTCTGCTGGGGCGAAGTGTTGTTATCAGGAAGGTAGACGGCGGCAAACATTTTCCATCTTCGGTTGGCGGTATATATTGAGCCTTTTTCCACCATTGCACGTGGCAGGTTGCGGAGGACAGACCATGGAACATGACACTTCCCCAGAACGCCGCCGTTCTCCGTCTCTGGCGGGTCGATTATGTTGTTGCATCCGAGCTGTCTGTTGATTCGGCTCCCACTGCCTTCGGCTGAGATCAAAATACTGCAATCCGCAATTGTCCCATCGGAAAAATGGGCCCTGATTTTGCTATCCTGAGCACCCTCGGGCTTGACGACTTCGTACCGCACGAATGTCTTGCCATGGTGTATGACATTCTTCTTCAGGAGCGGCGCCTGCAGGAGGTTGCGCAGACGAGCCCGTCCAATCGGTGCCGACTTCTGGTACGCCGGGAACTTGCTGAGATCCAAGAGGAGATTCATGTTAGTATCGAAAATGGCCGGTGCAGAAGAGACGACGCCTCCGGATCGACCAAAGCAGAGCAGCAGATTCGTGTATTGGCGCTCCGTCAGGCATGCCCGAAATCCGGTAAGTGCATATGAACCTAGGCGGATCTGGTAGCCATCGCGGCCAGAATCTCGCTCGTCCTTCTCGTAGATGGAGACATTCACAAAGTCGTTTGCCTTGTTCAGAAGTCCATTAGCCAGACAGCTTCCAGCTAGCCCTCCCCCAATTATGATGACATCTAGAGCATCCATCTGTGCTGGGAATTGTGAAACTTGATAAAGGAAAGGCAAAAATGAGGCCGGTTTTCTAGGTTTCCCCGTCCTTCTTGCCGCATATCTTCATTGCTTGCTGCGATGCTCTTATCACTAAAGTCGTTTGCAGAAGCATCCGTGTCCCACCGGGTAGCATGTTTGTTCAAACGCGGATCTGTAAGTCGGTGGCTTGAAATGGTTTAGTACCCCGCCGGCCCCGTCGGTACGGGGTCAGTACGTGCAGCAGATCAGCCAATGCAACGCAGCGACACTCCAAAATAGCCGTCTACAAAATATCAGGCTGTAGAGCCCCACACAATAGTGGCCGTCATGAAACGTCTTGTTATAGTGCTTTCCGGGCGCTGAATTTGGTTAATGTCTATTCATGTTTTCGAGCAACCTAGCGCTGTGGCCACGTGTGGTAGTTCTGGTTGGACGCTTGGTAGGAAGAGGTATGATAACCTCACCACTTTGAGCCCCCACCACTTGTATAGAACTGCAGAATCTCTACTAAGGCTTGAGGTAAGAATTCTCTAGTTATTAAACGAGATGCAGTACTATCGCGTAGAGATTGCCCTTGTCTCGTAGGTATAGTGCTTCTCCCTTCTGGAGTCCCTCAACATAGCACTCACCAACGAGACGATAACAGTCGGTCCGGGGAAGAGCATGCCTTTCCACAGATACTAGTGTACACTCTTTCGGTGTCTTCTTCTGAAACGGATTCCAGCTCTTCAAAGCGCCTTTGAAATGTTCGACTGAACTAGTTTAAAGACCCGGATCAAGGTCCAGCCACCCAGGACAGTCTGGTCCTTTCGTCACTTTCTGCACAATGAAAGGTGTTTTTCCATCATACAGTACGCATACCCCGTTTCCAACTCGTATAATCGGTGATCCATCATTTGGACATGTTGACCTCTCTCAAAGTCATCATTTTGGTTTATACAAGGTGAATCTACTCAGAGAAGACGGACTCTATCAGGTAGTCGCAAAGCTCGCAGCGCTTGTTCCAATGGTGTATGTGGAGTTCCGTCAAATTCTTGTTCGCATTGAGATTCATTCAGGCGGACGTGAATCAGAGTAGTGTCCTTTGGATCTTCCCATCTATAAGATAAGGCTTCGTATTCTGGGTTGCGATGTGGCGACCGATCATAGACATGGCATCTGACGTCGGTACTGAAGTTCTTAGAGGGTTCCAGAGCCAACATACGAAATTGACGATCGGCATTCTCCAGCTTTGGATGGTTCAAATCAATAGTAGATCCGACGATTGTTGTATTGGCCACACCGCCCTCAAAGGGAGTAAGCTGTGGAAGGATCCATTCTTTGCGCGAAAACTTACATTGGACTCTGAACCCAGTGGCATGGTAGCTTGGAGGTCTTGGTCTGGTGTATCACTAGTGGAATGTAAGGAACGTGTCTTGATTGAGTAAGCCAGTATGTTTACAGATTCTCACCATGAGTTTCTTTCCTTTCTTCTCCTCGGAAACGGTAGCAAATAGCGAGGCGTCATTCTAAGTCACAGCCCGGGAAGTGGAGCGGCATGGCATAGATAGGAGCGAGGGGCAACTACACTAGCTGCGGCTGTGCCTCGTCCTCTGTGTCTGGGTATTGCTTGTATTCTGCACCTTCATCCTTTCATGATCTGTTGTTGCTTTTTAGCTTAGGAAAAAAAGAATGTCGCTTGCCTAAAGCAAGGTTAAATTCTGAGATAAGTCCAGCGATAATGGTTACTATAGTGTCACTAAAAAACCAACCTTAAGCTCTCCAGCGGGGAATTGAACCGGTGCCCGCGTCATCACGTGACGACCTCAAGTTAGGTGATGCCTTTGATCATTTTATTTTCGTAATAGTTCTACTAGTCTAGAGAGATCTAGATCTAAGAGTTATGTAGCTGTTCCATCATGTCTATGGTCCATTAGTGTATATCGATATACCGTGACCCAATCTTCTACGCATCCAGCCCCGAGAAGTCTAGATCTAAGAGTAGGAACCTGCTGCACCATATCCGTGGCCTTACAGCTCATATCGAGAACACTTTCACCTAGTTCCCTTCTACGAATCAGATCCCATGGTGTCCCTCCAGTTGCCACTCATAAATCCACCGCCTCCGCCTCCTTTCTTGCCAAACCCGGACCACGACTTCTTGCCAGAGGGGGAGCCATCGCCGCGAGGAGAGCCCTGATTACCGCGATGGGAGCCACGACCGCGGGGAGAGCCACGACCACCAGGAGGCGGTCCGCCAGGCGATGATGCAGGAGGTAGGGCTGACGAGGCTTTGCTACGTGCGTCCTTGACAGCCGCGGCGATGCCATTCAGAAAGCCCGCTGCAAAGTTCTTATGGCTGGGTCCCCTCAACTGGATTGAGGTATGGTAGTACCGATCGCCGAACTCTTTCCAAAGAGTGTTGTCGTTCACGTTATCTGAAGGCCGAGGGCAGTAGGGTGCTGTCTTCATGAATGCAGCGACTGCCTTCTGGCATCCTGCATCGTCAAGCTTGATCGCATTGCATGCGTCAAAGTCAATGACCCAGAGGCAGAGTATACGACGAGTGAAGTCCTTGGCGTCGACTTGGTCGAAGGTACTGGTACCAGGGGCCATGTTGATGATCTCAGAGCTAGAGAGAGGCGCTCCGCCAGGTCGCATATCGGTCGGCGCACTTCCAATCACGAACTCGATGTCCTCACCGTCAATCTGTGCTACACAGTGCAAGATCGCCATTGCATCTGCCATAGCAAGAAGGAACTCCTGTGGATGCACCTTCATTTGCGCAAACTGGTCGAGGTGCAAGGTGAAGTTGCGAAGTGAGAAGGCCGAGAGAGCGCCGGTGCCATGTCTTCTACGTCCGAGAAGAGGTCTCACCAGGCAGTCTTGATTGGCTTGGTATGCTTTTGCGTCGGCTTTGTCTTGTGAATCACCAGGATGGAATTTGTCCACGAACATGTCACGAAGAGGCTGTGGAACTGGCAAGATACGCTCCATGCACACCACGTCTCGGGCCTTCTTTGGAAACTCGGGAGTTGAGGGGAATTTGTCCAGGTTGCCAGCCCAGAATCCAGATGTCTTGTTGTTCGCATACCAGAACATCTGAGGAATGTTCACATCAAGCTCACCAAGGATGTCCTCAGCCTTATCGAACGCTTCGCGAACCTTGACCTGCATGAGGTAGTTGTTCCAGAGCTTAGCGCGGCCTTGATCGCCATCGAGGAGAGGGAGCTTGTAGGCGCGAACGGTTCCCGGGTGCTCAAAGACCTTACCAATGGAGCCTGTTCCGATTTCTCGGAAGAGGACGTCCTTGCCAACTGCAGCCTGCTCGCGCTGAGCGAAAGCCGACTTTGTGGAGATCGTCGAACGGATTGAAATCATCCTCTTGATAGCATCTTCTTCGGTTTCGCCTTCCGCCTCTCTCGCCAACTTCTCTTCAAGTGCCATGGTATCGATGATCGCAAGGGACAGGGATACGCTCCTGCTGCCGCCTTCGGTGCTAACCGTCATGTCGGAGGCCATGTCGCGTCGGCGACGACCTTGGGGATTCGCTGGTGCGCGCGACATTGTACTTGACAGTCGATTCAGAATTGGATTTTTCGAAAGCAGGAGAGACTAAGCTGATAGAAAGTGAAGGTCTATAAAAATAACAAGAAGCAGAGCAAACGGAAAGCTATCTGATGGCGCCAACCATGGTCAATTGTGGTCATTTGCAAGCAGCAAACGGTGAGATGCATCGCTTTCACCTGGACTTTGCGCCTCAAGCGCTACATGACTTCTTACCACGCCAACCTACGACTTTCACTTCAGAAGGTTTTTGCTGTACGTCACGTTAGCCAAATTTACAATCCAGCACCTACCACGCTGCCACTATCCCAATCCAGCCCTATCATCGCGCCATTGACGTGTGGTCTGGTTCTTAAGCCCAGTCAAATTTATATCAATTGACTCGGGACTGTACATTAAGTTCGAAGGACCAGTTTTGGCATTGAAGTGGATCACGCTTTCACTGCTTCCATGGTTGAGAATGAGTCAGTAAGTCGCTTAATACCATCAAGCAAAACTATTGGATATGGGGTAATGAGCTAAGCCAAATTAGGCCGTGTAAGTTGAGCTTGTAGCCAGAGAACTCTGGTTTGCACGAAGACTGAGCCAAATTTGACTTTGTAAGTCGACCTTGTGATTGGATAAATGGGTGAAAATATGGGAGTTTGGCTAACAATGAATAGCTTGCTTCCTATATATATCAGAACACAGGGAAACACTTCTTGCGCATCTTTTCTTACCAACAATACTCAATTACCATTCCCAACAACACATCAAACATGTCTTCTACAATCACAAAGTTCCGATGCATCGGCAAGGGTTTCTGCGGCAGCGTTTGGACTCTCGAAACCACTGGCACTGCTATCAAACGTGAAGATGGTGGGCCTGGCCGTTCACTTACCAACGACTACAACATGCATCTCCAAGTTCAATGTGGAGCCCGTTCATACCCGCCATTGACTCCACTTTTAATTCCTCAATGTCAGCAGCTGGTCGAAGCAGCAGACCCATGGTGGGAGACGCGTTTACCTCAGTTTCCCGCCGGCTACTCTGCGTGCAGAGCTTTAGTTTCAGAACGTATCCCCAAGGTCCCTAGAGCAATCAGCGATAAGATAGTAGATATCTTCTGCAAGGGCAATACTAGACTATGTGATTTCGTCAAGAGCAACCCGGACGACGACTCCTGCCTAATTCGGCCATACCTAGGGCGCCGCCGCAGGCATAAACAGGGTGCAAGCAACTCGCGCTTCCAGCGCTTTAGTCTCCGCAACGTACCACTTCACGTGGATCAGATGGAAGTGCTTAGTCTTGATACCAATGCTTACGCAGAGACTATGGCTGATGCTCTGGCGCTCATGCATTGGGTAGCCAAGATCGACGCAAACGATGTCGAGTTCGTGCTCGCACCTCCTCGGGAAGAGCAATCTTCTGAAAGGCCTGTTTTCTGGTCAGAGTATCTAGGAAGACACAGCATGTGGATTCTCGATTTTGATTGCTGTCGTCCGATATCAATGGATGAGGCGGGTATTGAACAAGCTTGTCAAGCTTTCTTCAAAAATGACCCCTTTTATCCAAGGCCTGGGAGCGAAGAAGACGCTGACCAACAACTTTGGTCAGCCTTTAAAGAGAGATTCATTCAGACTAGTCGTGGGATGTTGAAGACTGAAGGCGAGGACAAGAGCTTTCTTGCAGAGAGACTAATGAGCAAGATTGAGAAGTGGAGGACGTAAAGAATAGCAGGAAAAGGAATACACTTAATTTTCAATATACATTGTACAGCCCATAAACGGCGCTGAAGATGGTTGCAGCTTTAGCTGCCTTGCTTGGGGTCCTGCGTAGCGATCATCCACCGTCTTGAAGTACGACCGCTTCTTCTTAGAGTGATTATAAGGCTGGTGAGGCTGTGAAGGATCTAAAGGCTGGTGAGGCTGTGAAGGATCTACTGGCCGTGGAGGATTTACTGACTTCTCGACTCTGGTCAGTGTCAAAGCCTCGGACGCGCAGCTGCTGTCTTCGACGTCAAACACCAGCGCCTCTCTAATCGGCTCGACGGAATCCCTCAACGCGCTCAAACTCGACCAGGGATCCAGAAACCTACTGCAAGCAAAGGGCAGATGATCTTCCGATATATCGTCAATTTCGACTCGTGAGGATTTGCACCCCAGCTGTGCGAGGTGGCAGATATAGCCGATATGTCGTGTTGAAGTAATGTAGCTGTCAAGGTTCGGTGTTCGGGTGGATAGCCACGCCAGGCACCTCGGTAGTGTAACAGTATAGGTTTTTAGAGCTTCAAAGCAGCAGACCGCTACTGACTCTCTTCAACCAATCAATCCACCTGGCATCAACCATCCCATACTGTGCATGTGATTCTAGTAGTAGTAGTCACAGATGCTTCCAAAATCAACTATCTATCTCAACTCTTTTTAGATATGTGGTAAATATGTAGACCATTGGATAGCCATAAACGCGCTAGCAGGAAGCTCTCTTAGTGTGATTATATCCGCAATTATAATGTATGCTCTAAACAGGCAATACAATGCACAAAGTGGTGTTGTCACCAGAAGGGACCGAAGGCGGATGTCTAAGTAGGGGTCTTTGTCCTCTGTCTTGTTCCGTGCATTTTGTAGGAACAATTGCCATCTTGTTTTTGGCTCGATGACAAGAGGATGGCTGCGGATCGGCACCGGTATTCCATGCAGTTGATGTTCTGAGCTTGAATCAGAATCCGGAAGGAATGGGCGACGCCGGTGAAGGTCGATTAGCATGCCTGTGACTTCGAAGACACCACCGAATACTACAATGCCCATGGTCCCTGCAGTGCATACCCGCCATATGAGTCTCTCATGGTCTGTAGGGAAATGGAAATTCCAAGCCGCTAGGAATATAGCCGAGTATATACAGGCGATCGTAAGTATAAGGAAAACGAATGGCTTATCGGGGGCCATGAAATTGAACGATGAGAAGTGCCGAGCAGGAAGCTCTTTTTCGTAGACGTAGATGATCTTCATCTTGCGAAGTAGACTGACATAGTAAGTCCAAAGTTTGCTGCCTATCCACTCTTGTCGATCGATGAAATCGAGCGGAGTAAAATGGTAATGTTCAGCTGCACTACGCCCATGGCGATCTACTATTGCTGCCAACGGAACTTTGCATGGTACTATGATAGGATCCTGGACGTCCATCGGTTTACACCTCCAGAAGAACATGCTTGCCCAAGCACAGAAGATGTATGCAAGTGTTGTTATCTCAAGCGTTGTTGTCGCATAGCCCTTGATGGGACGGCTGATCGTGCTCAGCGTAAACCATAATATTTGGAGACTCGCGATAAGCCTGCAGTATGCTCAGTGGTTGTCTCAACCATATTTCGCTAGACGTACCTTGCAAGCCCATCGCTCTTGTTTTTATCGTCTATCATTGTCTTTGTGATGTGTGGGTACGCGATGAAGTCATGTTCCGCGAGGAAGTAGAGTTGCTTGGACGTTATGGGAAAACTCTTAAGGTCCTCCACCTGCAAATGAATGCCTCCCATGTCGGCGAAGAAGCCATGCTTGACCGTCCAGTTGTTGTATTTCGCCTTGAATTGCCTCACTGATGCCCTTGCACTGCAATATTGCCCAATGGCAAGCAACACCGTGAACTCGGGCCCTAGAAGACCAAGACAAAACATGTGCCATCGATCGCGGAATATAGCCCATACGCCATGTTCAGGAGAAGGAACATTGACGCAAACTGTGGTCCATATGCAGAGAAAAATCGTGATGCAACTGGAAAGCACAATGTCTAGCGTGCCGCGATCATTGGACTGACCGACCCAACCGCGTGTTCCTCCACTCAGTAGACCAGGTACGGTTGTGGAGCAATTCATTAGTCTGCGTGGCTATGTAGGAGGCTGAGGGAGTATCAAGAGAGGTACAACAACAATTCGGTCGTCATGAGGAGGCAGTGAAGAGGCTAAATCACACCAGAAGATAAGGCACGGGAGACCATGTACATTGTTGGCGGCTAAATGATGGGTTGGATTGGTTAGAGACTGCAGCAGGAGTTGAAGGATGCAGCTTGCTACAAATTATACTGGTCTAACATTACCAAGCGCGGCAGCTCGACCGCACACTCGTTTCATGCTGGATAGCCGGCCATGCTGTCCATTCGCTGCACTGCAAGGGGGCGGCGCAAGGTAACGCGCGGGTTCAGCGGCTTGGCTCCGTAAGCGAGAGTGGCTCGTCGGCCCTCAGCCCCCAACCGTGCCTCCCGCGCCTGCCCGAGGTGGGCCGGGCGCCGCATGCCTGAAACTGTTCGCAGACCTTTAAATTCTCCAAATTCTGGACACCTGCATCCATCTGCCGTCACCAAAACATCACGTCTTCTTGCAATGCCGCCTAATTCGAAGCGTGGCGAGGGCCGCACTTTCCGTCGTCGATATGTGGGTGCATTCCTTATCTTGCTGGCTTCTATCCTGATTGGTATGTCTCCCTCCTTCATTGCTCCAGTCCGCGGCTTTTACTCACCCCATTGCAGGTCTGGTCGCGAGCACCGATGGCTCTCAACCGTCCGTCGAAGCTTACTATAGCTCACTCGAATCACGTCTCGGATACTGGCTTCTCCTCGGTAATGCAAGGCATTGCGGATTGTATGCGAAAGGACAGCTGTCACCCTTTCCCGTATCCAAGGCCCAGCGAGCTATGGAAGAGAAATTATACACAAGGCTGGGCCTGAAGCCAGGCGACCGAGTCCTCGATGCTGGTGCCGGCTCGGGATACGTCGCTATGACCATGGCGAGACACGGCCTCAATGTACAGGCTATCGACATCACGCCGCACCACATCGCTGATGCAAAGAAGAATGTTGAGAAATACGGCCTACAGGACAGGATTAAAGTTGATTATGCCAACTACCATGACCTGAGCCAGTTTCCCGATGCATCATTTGACGGCATTTACACCATGGAGACCTTTGTGCACGCGGACGACCCGATCAAAGTCCTCAACAACTTCAAGCGACTCCTTAAGCCAGGCGGTGTCCTGGTTCTACACGAAGCTGATTTCAGTCGTAATTCGGAGAAACTGCAAGACGTGCTGCGACTTTCTCACTGTCAAAACACACTTCCAGAGGGTGGTTACGAAGAACTCATGAAAGTGGCGGGATTCAAAGACTTTTCCCTCGAAGACCTGACTGATGAGGTGCTGCCTATGTGGAGACTCTTTGGTGTCTTAGGCTACGTGCCTTACCAGATCTTCAAACTGGTTGGGATACAAGACCGTTTCATCAATGTCATGGCTGGCGTGGAAGCGTGGTTGAATTGGGGTGATGGACGGTACATCTCAGTTAGAGCCGTGAAACCTTGACGCGCTGTACTGGTACCCCGGCACTTACCTCACCCGTGTCTTGAAATGAGGAATATGCAGCAGTGAGCATGGGCTAATGCTACAACAGCACTTTTTGACTTGATCGATATGATATCCTTCTGCTATCTCTAGTTTTGAATGTAAATTACCTGTCTGTGTATACCTCGAGGCTTGTCTAGCACTCAACGAAATACGACATTTCTGGTCAATTGATCAATGAACCGATTGTTCTTGTGGACCTTGGTAACAAGGTCGCTTTGTGCCACTACCTCTATACTGCTTAAAATAAGTGAACCGGAAGGCGACCTGAGAAACCTTGCTATACGAGATAGCTGCAGGCGTCTATGGACGCCAGACCTGCATACCCTTTTCCCAAGACATGGGTGGCCAGCACAATCTTCTAAAAGCAGGTCATGAACTAAGCAGTTTCCTGATCGCTTCGGGGTCTCAAGGACACTAAATGACCACTAGTGCATGCTCGGGTACATAGCCTATTACATGCTTAATCACGCGCTCTAATGCAGCGTATGAACATGGATATGCTGTCGTACACGTGTGATGCAACTGTCGCGGCAGTAAAACAGTTCGAGGCAGCAACCACACGCGGAACTATCACGTGACAGGGCGGGGTAATAGCTGGTCAGCTGCTTGCCGTTTTGGTAGCAGGAGGAACGCCATAATACTGTAGTCTTATATGCATACTCGACTTGTAATCCTGTTGTTTATTACAAGTAGGGTTAGTTAGTCAATACGGTGCGAAGACCTGTCTTCTAGGTTGCCTTTTAAGTCTATGTTACGGCCTAAAGGTATGTATGTCTAACGCATGCAGTAGATTGCATGGCTCCACGACTCAACGACCCGAGGGCTGCTTTCCAAGTGTAAGGGGCTCCGCTCAGGGCGCAATCGCGAGGATACAAGAAGTTGCATCCGGTAAGGAGTTGACTACGATTGCATGCGATGTAAACATTATACCAAACGGTGACTGCAACACTGATCAATGCGCATTATCTGGATTCTGTGGACGGCCCATGATCTCATCGAGAAGTGATTTCAAGGGCGTTTAGCCTGTTACATATTTTAGTACTTCAGTGGGTGACAAATCTCGGCAGACACTTTGATTAAGCTCGTAATGATTGAGTGTGGAACACGGCCTTTCTATTACTAGATATCCAAAGAAAAAAAACTCGCCTTGAGCCTAGTTGCATCCACCATTGTGACAATGAAACTTCCATGGACCGCCAAAAGATTAGAAGCTCTCCAGCGGGGAACTGAGCCCCGGTCTTCCGCGATTTGTCACATGACAAACGGAAATACTGACCACTATCTAACTATGCTATCTGTTATTGCCCATATTGTGTTTTCTATGTTAGGTTACTAATATCCGTGAATCTTTATGCTTTAGATCACGGTAACTCAAGTGTGGGTTTCTGTTTTGGTTATGTAGCCTTGTAGAAGTAGCGAATATTTTACACCTTTGTATATTGAGTTTTGTGTATACTGGTGGTGTTTTAAAGCAGGATCGCAGGATTGCGGCGCTTGTTTACAATCATTGAATGATTTATACTATTGCATATCCACTTCTCAAGGTCATATAGCTTGTGACTTGACCATAATATCGTATGATACGCTACGCGCCTTTCTGAGGGTTCACTTGTAGTGAAATACGTGATGTTCTATTATGTCGTGCGCCTACGCTATACTGAACATAATGCAGTTACCGACCAATCATGTCATAAACTCATCCTATTTCACTTGCTCAGCTATTTCGGCCAGTGTAGCCATACATGCTCACTCTCACAGTCAAATGCCCGACCAACTACACAACGCCAGCGCAAGGGTCGTGCAGACCAGTACGTGCTACTTTTAGAAATCTGCATTGCACTCCCGTCTATACTTTAGAAACTATTTTCACTCGAGCCTCCGTCTTGTGACACCCTCTTAAACTCGGTTGCATCCATTGAAACGCGGGGTTCACCTTCTACGCCCCGCATTTGTGTAAGCGCCAAGTAGAGTGGCTACCCACGAAACACAACGCCGTCTCACGCGCCTGCAAGGTTGTGGCGCAGTGATTGGGCGCGTACTCGATGCCACAATGATGATGTCGGCCTCACGCGAAAGATATCTTACAGTTCGACCATCTTTTGCTAAATCTCGTACGCTTTTTGTTCTACTTTTCTTTTAACACTCAGATCGCGCGCGGACCATGGACGAGCATCATCTGGGGACCGCTTTTGGCAGGCATTCTGATGTGTTGGCGCAACTCGGTGATCGAGAGCCAGCAAGTTTGATCGAGGCTCCGGCAGTTATCGAGGATATCAGGGTTGAGAAGGGTTATCTGGACAGCGAGTCACCATAAGACCTTCACAAAATCAACGGGCAGAGCCGGAAGATTCTACATTTAGCGAAACTGAAAAGAGAGACGGTGGCCGCGTACACAACAAGGCATGGCTTTCCCCATCACCTCGGCAATAATCATTGAAGTCTTTCAGTATTCCTGGATAACTTTATTTATCAAAGTTCCGTTTTCTGTACGAGTTGATCCAGAACACAAATGATCCTTCTTACCTTGTCTTCAAATCAGTATGGTTACGCTTCGAGGTTATGCCAGAAAAGTTTGTGATCAGGACCAACGAACTCGGGTTTAAACGAGATAACATTGAGGCTATCTGTGCAACTCGGCGAAGCTCGAAGAAGGCGTCGGTAGAGGATGATCATATCAATGAAAAGGGCTTTGGATTCAAATCAGTCTTCTCTATCGCCAAGGAAGTCTACATACAATCTGGCTGGTGGTCATCTGCTTCAGACACCGGAAAGTTAAGGATGGGCTCGGAATGGTAACGCCATTGGATGCGGAACTCAATGTATTGCCCGAAGGAGTAACAAACAGAATTTCACTGCGATACTCCGAAGAAGCGAGGCAAGATTATCAGCGTTTTGTCGAAGCTGTTCGGGAACTGCTAGATACAACTATCCTGTTCCTGCAGAGGCTTCGCGAGATTTACATCATTATTCTTGATACTGAACAGTACGAGAAGACCAGTATTAGCAAGCAGTACGATTCTGGACACCGTGTATGCTCCATTGTGTTGGAAGAAAATACAAAGACTCTGGAGGCTGGATGCCAGCAGCCTCCCCAGCCATCCAAGTTACTGGCTGATATACCCGAACTCTGCCAAATAGTTAGTCAATTAATGATAATCGCTTCATTTAACACATTGAGCGTCGCCAGATTTCGAAAAATGTAAAGAGAGACGAAATCTGCAAATATTATGTATTTTTTAAAGAATCATTACAGCCAGGAAACTATCCGTGAGAATGAAGAGAATTAATCTATTAATATAGATGTCTAATCTAAGATGTACTAACCTTAAAATAAATAGATAAATGACTAGACTATATACTTCTCGAATTTAGTCTAGGCTAATCTATTAATTGAGTGACTTATCTATCATATAATCACTAATAGATTAGACAAGATAATAATTATAACTATGATTAAGTAATACTTATCGGACTAGTCTCCTGACTCCAGTATTGGTTGTGATTTCGAATCAGTTCTAGTACGTCCCTACAGCTGGTCTTGGTGAAGGTCGCTGTAAAGGGCGATTTCGTTACAGACAATAGTAGCCCTATGTCCTAATGAATGGTGTCCGCATTCGCTCTATAAACTTGCAAATGAGTCTTGTAACTAAAACCAACGAACAATTGATACGTTAAATATCAATAAATTCATCTTCCCCACAAAGATACGACTCAAGTTCTCCCTCATTCACCACTTCAAACACGTCCTTGAGCATACCGGCGGAGAACTTGAACCATCCATTCCATTGTGTCCCCCCCGTATTATCCCTATATTTCGCAGTGAGCGCCACCGGCTTCTTCATCTCCATATAATCTCCAGACAGCAGCTTAGCAAATGTGTCGTCGTCGTCATCTGCATCAAAGCTCTTTAATGCCTCGTCATCGATGACCATACACCATTCATATTTTGGACCAAAAAGTCCTTCTTCATTGTATGCGTCCTGGTAGCCAGGCTCATACAGTCTCTCAGAATCGAGTATCCGAGCATAGTGTTTGCGGAAATGAGTGGATACCTCAGAGAGCGACGCATTGGACATAATAGCTGCGGGGATAAGACGTAGGGCGTCTGTTATGCGTTGGTTGTAAGATACGGGGTAAGAGTTGCGCAGGTTTTCGGTTGCGAGGTCGTGGAATTTGTCTAGTAGCTTTTGGAAATAGGTGTTGTCGTCAACCACTTATACGGCGCATTAGTCTCTCTCGTACTAGTGTAGATTAGAAACATACCCGCTATTTTATCCGGGGAGCTGTTTTGATCATAACTGACCTCTTCTTGTTCTTGTGGGCGCGTGTAGGTGGCGTAAACGTAGAAGCCCCATGTTGGGTCGGGGCCGGTGGTAAAATTGTTCAAAAACTCCTTACATGTTTTCTTTTCATCGTTATGTAGTCCCATAGTAGGTTCTTTTGAGTTGCGTCTGATGTGATCGTTTTTGAAGATTAAGGTTAAGAGTGCACGAAAACGTAGTAAGAAGGCAGAAGGCACGGGCGAGCGGCCAAGACCCCACCGATCTACTGCAATAACAGGTGTCTGCATCTATAGTGTGTGCGATCGCGCACCGTACCGCCCATGCCGCCCGGGCGCCCGGGCGCCCGGGCGTCCTACATACGCTAACGAGCAACTCATCACCGCTCGTGCACTAGATAATCCTTCCGTTCGAGTTCTCGACTTTTCACCCAATCCTTTCAATTTCCCCTGTAAGAGGATATTTGCACAAAGTGTGGAATTATGGGTCTGCAACAAGCACTACCTACTATACCAAGTACCCATGCACCGTAGGAACGGTGTATACGTCAGGTGCGATATCTTAGTACATTCGGCCCTGAACGCATGCGCTACTGGCTTCTACGTATAACAGAAATTGTGTGTGTGTGTGAAAAATTGGGAAATGCTTCGGGCTAGCTACTAAATAGCCTGTTTGGGAGATCACGATTTCCTTTGTCTACGTTAAGAAGCGGTACAGGCGATAGATCTCTTTATTCATGTTAATTGAATTTGGAGTTCGCGTTGTACAAGCAGGTGCGTTCACGCAGCTATATTCAGTACCAGTTAGGTATACAGCCTCAGGTTACATACGAAGAAAAGTGTGGTGTGAGCCTATAGGTGCATATTAGTGGGGTATGATAACCTACTATATGTCTCCTAGAGATAGATATCAGAAGGGCTAACTAGAACCGGAACTATTAGTAAGGTACCGCAGGCACTACGACTTTCTCCTCGTATTTCCTCACTCATAGGCAAGTATGTCGCTCGCGAAAGCTTTGTTACTCACATTCGCGAACTCTCTGTTCCTCTCATCTACACCAAGTGTCCAGCGTCGAGATACCAGTCCCAGGTTTGCCTATGATGTTAACGCCATCAAGGACCGTACGTGGTGGATTGATTACGACGGATCACAGCCCGTGGACTGTGAGTAGATGATTATAGATGCCTGGACTAATTTGGAGGATTTTCGTCGATGGGTAAGTCTTTCTTCTGCCAGATTTGGAATTTGCATGATAGTAGAGTATAGTTAGTACTAACAATTGAGAAGAATCAAACCATCGAACCCAACTATGCAGGCTTAGCGATTGGAAAGTCATACTACGTTGAAGCTCTCTTCGAAGCTTTACCAGACACTACATCTCAAGTATCTACATCCACTGCCCAGCTATGCAGCACCTCGATCAAGCCTACTGCGGCATCCTCATTAGCTGTAACCACTCTCGTATTGGCTGTGTCATCTACTCTAGCTCCAACACTACAGCCCTCCCCCGCCAGTTCCAAACCAATACTGATCTCTTCGTCTACTAAGCCGCTAGGAAACGGGATCTAGACCCTAATGCCAACCCAACTCGACATCGCGTCCAACTACAATATTCTACAATATTAACGTGGGGGAGCAATGTAGCACTATTACTCGTGATTACGGCATCACATTGGCTGAACTCCTCGCCTGGAACCCCAAGGCCGGAAGTAACTGCGCTGGCCTTTGGGCGGACGCCTACGCCTGCGTCGGCATCATTGGCGAGGAGGCAGACACAACCACAACCACCAGCAGCAGCAAGCCGGCTAGCGTCGTTCCTACCACCACGAGTGCCAGATCGGGTATTGCGACACCCCAGCCCACTCAACCAGGCATAGTCTCCAATTGTAATAAGTTCTACTACGTCTCCACAGGTATTACATGCAGCCAGATTATTAGGAGCCAAAAGGTCACGCTCCAAGACTTTGTCCGCTAGAATCCCACCGTTCTTACCTAAGCTTGCCGAAGAAAAGCTGCTGTCTCTGCGCCAGGAACGATCAGCATCGGAATACGCTACTGCGTTCGAGAAGCTCGCTTCTCAACTGAAGTGGGAAGATAATGCACTCAAGTTCTTCTTTTATGGAGGCTGAGTGATCGTGTTAAGGAAACACTCTACTGGCGACGTAGACCTGACACACTTTCAGAATATGCTAGGATGGCTGTTGGAATCGACGTCGAGCTAGATCTATCAGAGAAACGTAAGCCTCACAGGGCCAAAAGGAAGTAAAAGCTAGATGTTTTAACCATGTGTCATCCATATTATAAGCGGCCTTCGCTATTGTGGCCTTACATTGGCGCTGTACCTATCGGCACTTGGACTACCAGATGTCTACACATTGATCACATGATTTTAGCGAGTCTTCTGAGTAACAAGACCCCGCTTCATCCTCCTGTGGGAAACGTTTCTAACACGCCTGCCAGATACCTAGACCATGTCGGCAACAGCCCTGGCTCTTGAGGACAAAGTAACCCGATTTTTCAAGAAGGAAGAGTACGCTGCGGTGATTGCAAAGTACGAACATGCTATTGGGATGTAGAATACCTACAAAGCTAATTCCGCAGCTGCCACAGGTCCCTAGGCGTGCACAATTTGGGTTGGCGACCTTTTATCTCGTCAATGATAGGCAAACCCTATGTCTATGCAATAGTTAGCAAGACCTTGGTACAACTCAAGTAGCCCAACTCACTGATCTAGGCAGAATCCACTCCATCAAACCAGAGCGGCACCGGATTCTTGTCGATCTCTGCGGTATCCGTCTGCGGACGTATGAGCGAGCCCAGAGTCGAGCTCTCTTTTCGTGCGAACTCAACCTCAGTGCTCTCTTGACCAGAAAGACTGAGGTAGGCAGTATTACCAGACACTGGAGGAAATGGCGTATACGCCCGGCGAAATCCCTCCTACTTCTTTGTTAGGTTAAATCCGTACCGCCACTTGTAAGTCACGCTATTCACTGACGAAATTCGTTTCATTTTCGTAGGAGTCTCGTGGGTGCCCCGGGAGATTGCGTATTGTGCAAGATGAGTTGGGAAACATTCGGGCGCATTCCAAAAAGGCAGAGCAGTTCAGCGCACGTATATTGGGTAATCAGGCGGGGGAGAGAGTAGAATAGGCTACGATAGAGTCGGTTACATGTCGTTTATGAGTTCTGTGATCCTTACCCACATGTTCGTTTGGTACCAAAAAAGCCCCGATGACTCCTGTATAGGCCTCATAGGGTCAATTGGTTGAAAGTCAAAGGTTCTCAACAGCTCAAATATAACCTTGTAAAGCTGGGTGAAAGCCACGTGCTTGCCTGCGCATACCCACCTCCCATTACCAAATGCAAACTCTACTATCCTTTCCATCTCAGCTCTGATAGTGGCATCGCAATCGAGAAACCTCTCCGGGCGGTATATTTCCACATCCTGCCCAAATGTGTTCTTCGACATCATCAAACCATATATGTTATGGCTTATTGCGGTTCCACCCGGGAGGAATACGCCATTCAGCGTCTCGCCTCCAGCTGGTACACTTTTAAAATGTCCGTACAAGGCAGGGGGGCGAACCCGAATGGCTTCGTAAATCACAGCCTAAAAATAATCAGTATTCTCAATCGTGCCTTGCGGTGATTCATTACCTGTAAGTATGACAATTGCTTGCCCTGCTTGTAGGTAATGGGCTCGGAGGACACTTTGCCGCTGTCTATAGCCTCTCTAGCCTCCTTCATCAAATGATTATAGACTCGGGGAGTTCCCACTATGAACAAAAGTGCACTCCGTATCGTAGTTCCTGTCGTATCAGAGCCTGCAATGACTTGCACTACGCTCTCGGTTTCACATTGATCGCGTGAAAGCCCGTGGCGCATGAATGAGGACTAGAGTTCTTAGGCTAGGCTTACTAGGTATTCGTGGACTTTGGGTTTATAACGTACTACCATATCTTTGCCGTTGTCAGATCTCGGTTCAAAATGTTTTGCGACTAGCTCTTGGCCTAAGCTGCGATATAAAAGTTGTTAAACCCAAAGTTCTTGAAATATTCCTAAGTTAGAGAATACTACTTGCCTGATAAGCCTACCAACTCCATTTCTATCGGAAGTCTTTGGCATAAAAGGAGACAGCAAGGAAGACTTGAAAAGAGTACGGAGGAATGGCGTGTCTACTACGACACTCATAATTTTACCAACATCTTGGACTTGTTTATTGAAACCGAAAAGGTCCTCGTTAGTTTCCATGTAGCCAAATGGTTCGCCGTAGGCAAGAGCGGTTATGGCGTCCATAGTAAAGAAGCGGACGATCCAAACGAGATCGGCCTTACGTATCTCTGCTGGCGTCGAAAGATAGTGGCGACGGATCAGTCCCTTGAGATTTGCGACCTGGTCATCCAGAACACCTTCTATGTCGACATTATCGCGACCATTGTACCCGTTTGTCAATTTTGCTTTGAGCCGATCATGCGCGGCTGTATCCAGAGTGGTGAGCAAATTATCACGCGGGTCGAGCCGCACTCCTGTGAACCAATCATCTCTACCGTATGTGCTCTTGATGCCGGAGATATGGCGTAGAATGGCCGGGTCATCGGTGAGGACATAATTGGGAGCGACGCGCACAAGAGGTCCGTATCGTTTTAGGGCCAGTAACTGAGCATGGGAATTGCCCAAGAAGGTGTTCTTTATCAGCCACACATGGGACAAAGACGCAAGGATCGGGCCTGGGATGTGACGCAAACGGAACCAGCTCATGAATGAAGAGAAAATGTAATATGTAGCGAACGCACCAGCTCCATATTGTAGAAAGTGGATCGCGTCGCAGCCAATGAGAGCCATCATGAAAGCGCGACTGCGAGGGAAAGCACGCGAAAGCTTGTTGAGGCGATAGTGGTGGATCGAGGATAACAGACATAGGCAGTGACAGACGCCATTTATATACAGTGTCATTTGTCCAACAGTAATATTGGTGCATATTTCGGGAACAGGTAAACTTACCACGCCTCTATGATTTAAGACCGCTAGCGGCCAATCGGAGCGCAAGTTCTCCATTACGACACAGCCAATCGGAGCGCAAGTTCGCCATTACGACGCAGCCAATCGGGTCCAAGTCGGCATCAGACGGGAACTAAAAAGCGATACTCATTGTCAGCAATGGATGTCGCTTCTTAGTCACATGATTAGTTGGTGTCTGCCAGAGAGAAATTGAGGGGACCGGCTTCAAACCTTCTCTATCAACAGTCTCTACTAGCACATTGTGTGCCCGTGGCAAAACACTGGAGCGAAAATCCGATAGCACATACACCAACCACAAAAAAGAAGTGCAATGGCTATGCTAAATGCATCGAACGCTCGCCCAAGTGCTTTGACAATACTTCGAACCTTGGTGCCTAAGCCTCCTGAAAATCTCGACGTGAGAGACTATAGAACGAATCGGCGGAAAACCCGTGTTAGTAATCCTAAAGTGCGAACTGGGTGTAAAACCTGCAAGATCCGCCGGCTTAAGTGCGACGAAACCAGGCCAGTATGTCAGCGGTGTGAAAAGGCGCGGGTGGCTTGTGATGGATATAGCTCGACCAACCAACAAACTCTCGTAGCTAAGCCTAAGCCGAACACAGTTCCAGCCAGTACATTTGGCTCCCCTTCAAAGGCCACGCGCGGGCTCCTTCTCCCGCACCTTTATCCCGGCTCCAATCCACCAGTGAGCAGATTCATTGGGGATGAAGCCTCGTATTTTGACTTCTTCCACCACAAATTGACGATGGATTTCTCGGGCTACAGCTGCTCCGATTTTTGGTCCCGAGTTGTCCTCTGCGAAGCTATAACCAACGGCTGCGCCTGGCATGCGGTCTTGGCAATTGCCGCTCTCTCTCAGGGAATCTCGACTGCAATGGCATCTTCTCTAAAAAGTAATAAACCGTCAGCATTATCTCCATGGACCGCGAAATCCATCGTCAACAGCCACCACCAAGCCGCACTCTGTCACTACGTCAAGGCACTGTCCATGTTCCGGAAACGAGTGCACGTGGCAGCCGAGATCCACTCTCCGAGAGCGGTTTTCATCATGACATATCTGTTCATCACCTTTGAGCTGCTGCAGGGCAATATGGAAATGGTTGATAGACTTCTTAATAGTTCCATCCAACTTTTGAAGGACTCCCTCAAGCAATATCGCCAAGATGCCCTACCACAGCACAATGGAACTCAATGTCGGGCGGAAGACGATGTTGACGATATCGAGCACATATTGTCATTTCTCTCCATCATGGGCGCAGTGACCCCCTTTTTAAAGATCCAACGAGTGAATTTAGCTCTTTGGGACACAACGGCTATAGACAACGTGCCAGACCTAGGACCTCGGAGTACCAAGCAACTACAGACATCCTGGGGCCGATTCTTCTCCCGCACCTTAGCCTTTACCGGGCAAGCATTCACCATAGTAACGGAAACACGCGCTACTGAAGTTGACCCGACGTTGGTACACGCACAGCACGCTTATTTGTCACAATTAGATAAATGGCGAAACGTCCTAGATGTCGGACTCGCTCGCGCCACTATGATCAGCGACAATCGGGCCAAGATGGCCATACAGCTCATGCAGCTACATCATCTCATGATTTCTATCGTTGTAAAATGTTGTCTGGACCACACCGATATGATCTGGGACGAGTATGACCACGACTTTCTCGTCCTCGTGGAACGCTGCTTGGCTTTTGCTGCCGAGACAAAGCCAGGTTACCATGCGCTCTTCACTCTGAGTATGGGCATTCTCTCTACACTAGGTCCCGCTATTGCGAAATGTCGAAATCATAACATCCGAATGAAGGCTCTCGAAATCTCCCGTCGAATGCCATGGCGAGAGGGAACGTGGGACGCTGAGGCCGAGATATACGGGAGAATCGGAGCTGTCTTGCTTGAGGAGAGAGGAAGAAATAGTGATGGGCTTATTTCACCCGAGAATAGATGGACCTGGGTTGAGGGTGATTGGAACCTTGAACGGAATACACTCATCGGGAAATATATTCGGAGTATGCCAGATCAGAGCGGAAAGCTTGTCCTGACATCGCTAGAGGTGAGCCTAGAAGCGTGGCATGATGTATGCGCTGATATTTGCTGTCCTGTGGATCACGCTGCAGGATGCGGCGTTCTGAATAGTATTAATTAGGCTTATGAAAGCCCTGTCTAAGTAGAGTACTTGGAAACTTGCCAATACTATCATGATTATAGTTGTAACGGGGTGCCCTGGTCGGAGTACCGAGGGGCTAGACTCGCTGGGGTTCTGGTGGAAAATGGGAAATGTGTGGGGATTATAGCGTTGATTCTGGATCGCAGGATGCGCTGTATGTCTTTTTGAGCGTCCGATTTTAGCAAAACACGTCATGTTCTATGCCGCATGCATACCACATAGTTACGAAGTGTTATTTTGTAAGCACAGCCATTGACTCATTACGGCGTAAGTTTATTATGCCCCTATTGGCCACTCCAGTCAGACGTTCAATCTTATAATCAACTCCATGATTATCTCCACAATGCTAGTGCAACGACCGTGCAATCGAACCGGGTTCCCAGATACCGTGTTTCCATAGATTTAGCTTATAGATACATTTAATTACATTAAGGTATCGCAACGTTTCACAAAAGGCTAACTCTAGCGTATTGAGAAAGTCACGGCAGATAGGAAGACAAAGTGGTTAGGGAACTCTCTTAAGCGATATTAATTTCTGAGAAAAACGTTAATAATTAACTAACTACAGCTAATAAATCTTATGTATTATGTTGCAAGCAGTTGAGTGTGTAGAAATTATATTATTCTCTGTTGTACATGGTGCTGAGAGCAAGTTTAAATACAGCGTTATTAGTCAGTGGGCAACCACGTGACCATACATGGTACTTCTGGGCTTACAGAATGTTACGAAGACGGTAACACTCTGTATACTTCCTACTTAACACCTTCTCGTACCCTTCCGGCGCTCGCTGGTCCATCTCCTCAGCATCTTCTAGCCTGTCTTGGTTTTCGCAGAGAATCTCCATTTTGTTGACCGTGTCAATTCTCGATGTGTGCTCTGGCCCCCACAAGTATGGTCGCCAGAATTGCTTGGGTCATGAAAGAAAGTCATATACACTTATTCTTTCACTAGGCCAGTACCCTTCTCATGACCTTCATGTCCTTCCGCTTCCTCATCGTCCACTGGTGATTGCCCAATGACGCTCCGCCATTCCATGGCGAGACTTGCTAGCAGAGTTAGGCATGACAACCCAAGGGCAAGGTACCATATAGACCGTATAGCGTCATTGTATGCGACCAGAACCGCTCCCAATTGCCCAGCTGGAGCATCTTCCCTAATAGATATTGCCCCACTGGAACCGATGTCCCTCAAATCGGCGTCAGGTAGAATTGGTTCCAGCAATTTGGCCAATTTACTCTGCAGCAAGGCCTGTCCCACAGTGACGAAGACTGTAGACCCTAAGAAATTGGCTAGGTTAATAATCGCGAATCCGATCGATACATCCCGTTTGGAAAGGACTATTTGAGCTGCGATGTTGGGGCCCTGCAGCATGAGGCCGAGGCCAATCCCTGCTAAGATCTAATGTTTGCCAACAAAGACATTTGTGGTAATTGAAGTACAGGTCGTGCGTACCTGGAATCCAATCCATTTCCCGCTTCTGACATTAACCGACCATGTGGATATTAGGCCGGAACCTACAATCGCAATCGTAGCGCCAACCAGAAGTGCAGGTAGATAGTAGCCTATTTTGCTCGTCACAACACCACTCGTAATGACTGCAACTACCACACTGAGAAGGAGCGGTATCAGCGACAGTCCAGAATCCTGCGGCGATTTGCCTTGCACTACCTGAAACCATATCGGCAGGTAGAAGGCGAAGAGGACAAGAACGGAGCCAATGCCAAGACTAGCTATGGCACCCGCGAAAATGCTGCGTTGCGATATGATCTGGGCAGGTATTGTGCCCTTCTCACCTCTCCAAATCTGAAACCCAATGAACGCGATGCCAAATATGCCAGCAATGACAAACAATGCGATGACGACGCCACTGCCCCATGTATACTCGTTACGGCCAAACTGAATGGCGAGCAACAAGCATACGAGCGATGTTGCGATCAGAAAGAAGCCTAACGGATCGAGCTCGAAAAACTTGCCTCTCAAGGTTATCGCTCGTTTTGCTGGTGGTGGACATTTTGGTGTGAGTAAGCTCAGGAGTACCATAGAAACCCCTCCAACAGGTAGGTTGATCCAAAAACACCATCGCCACTGAAATTGTAAGCAGAATGCTTCAGGCGAGACTGTATAGAGATACACACCATAACTGATGTGAGGTAGCCTCCAAGGATAGGCCCCAATATCGAGGTGATGCCGAAGACGCTTCCAAGACTTCCAATGTACTTTGGACGGGACTGCATCGGAACAAGGAAGGTAATCAGCAGGAAGGCGCCCGGCGATATGCCCGCTCCTCCTATTCCTGAGATAACTCTTCCCACGATCAAGGCCCTGGATGATGGCGCTGCTGCGCATATAATGGAGCCGACTTCGAAAATGGCAATGTTGAGTACCATGGTCCATTTCGCGGAGTAGTAGCGGTAAATGCGTCCGAACGAAAGTTGAAGCACGCAGAATGGAAGGAGGTACCCCGATTCGTACCAGGCTATGTCCTCAAAGCTCTGGAATTGTTGCGAAATGGTTGGCACAGCTGTACCGATGATTGTTCGATCCTGCGAAAATGTCAGACAGTCAATGTCATCATAGCGTTGAAACACTGACCAGAGCCACAACAAAGAATGCAAGCCAAATGGCAACTATTGCTGGAAGGACGATCGTGAATGGCGGGTACTTTGTCTCGTCATGTTCTGTTGAAGTTTCCCCCCTGTTTGTTTTCGTCGTATTAGTCATGGCCGAAGTTGTAAAATGGCTGGGTCTGCTTGTGATGCATGTGAGCTCTTTCTGTAGTCGAGGAAACAGCCATCTTATATCTTCAATGAAAGAAGCTGTAGAATATATTTTGTACACCACAGCCTCCTTGTTCATCAAGAACAGTGCCATGAATTTGAGTAGGGCGCCTAACAGGTGCTCGGGGGCGGGACCGAGACCGAGCTTTCGGTGATCTCATCACTCCGAACACTTTACACCGCACACCATGACATACAGTCAAGCTTGCAGACCATGTGCAAAGCGTAAAGTTCGGTGTGACAAACTAGAGCCATGTTCGAATTGCAGGCGCCGAAAAACCGATCGATGCACGTATCCACCCCGTGCCCCCTCGGACCGCATTCGACAGCTCGAAGGCCTTGTCCGCGAGCTCGTCCACTTCACACCCACCGATAGCGCGTCTTCATCACGTGATGGGAATGGCACGCAGCAAAGCATTCATGTCATATCAGGAATCAGGAGCAATGACCCGATGCTGGTAGAAGAAGATGGCACAATGCAATACCTGGAGTCGTGAGTGCATTGCCGCCCATGAGATGAGTAACATTAACAATTTCTAAAGGCGTTCCTGGAGGCCTTGGAGAGCAGATAACGGGTCCGATCAAGGAACGCAACCTCCAGGAGGCTTGAACACGATATCACCTCCCAAGTTGCCGCATCCACTGGTGGGCGTTCTGCCTAGCCACAATGCCCATACCATTGCAGATCCACCAGTCGATACACATCGGGCCCGCATTCTCTGGGATACATTCAAAGAACGTGTTGAGCCTTTGGTCAGGGTTGTATTTCGATGGCAAATAGGCGACCTGATGAGTCGAACGATGTGCGTCGATTCTGCGCCACTCTCGAACCTTGAGCAAAGCCTTGTCGATGCCATTTATTACGCCACCGCCAATAGTCTCACTGATGACCAGTGTATGGTGCTTCTGCAAATGCCAAAAAGTACTTTACTTGCCCATTGCCAAACACAATGCGAACAGTCACTTCTTGGACCAGATCTCTTTTGCGTTAGAGATATCCTAACAATCAAGGCGATCATATTTTACGTCGTAAGCCACCAGCCACACATGACAGCTCATGACACTGAGAAGAATAGATCGCAAGTATAGGCCGCCTCAGCACGCAAAGTCTATGGTCCATCCTGGGAATGACTTTGCGCAACGCAGAGAAGCTAGGACTACATCGGGATGGATTACTACTCGGTCTTGCACCAATTCACATCGAAGATCGGCGACGCGTTTGGTGGCAACTCCAGCACCTTGACTTGGCTTTGGCTGTAAGGATTGGCCTCACTCCAATGACCTTATCAGCTGGCTGGGATGTTGAGATGCCCTCGAACATCGAAGATGATGATCTCACACCGACATGTACCTCAATCCCACGGCCCAGAACAGGATTGACAACCATGTCATACTGCCTTTTCACTTACTAGGTTCTCAAACAGCAAAGACAGAACTTTCTCGCCAAATACGGTCATTTCGAACTGTCTTGGCAGATCAACAGCAAGTTTGAAGGGAGCGCTAAGGAAGACATGGTGGCTCAACTAGAAGCTGGGATCAACCGTGAGTTTTTACAATACTGTGACCCCATCAGGCCTTTGGGTGTATTTCTCCAGCTATTCGCAAGGCTCTTCGTCACTTCGATGCATCTCAGGATCCTCCATGCCCAAGTATTCTCCGGAAAGGGTGATGACGATCGCCCAAAGCTTCTCCAAGCATCCATACAAACTTTGCGATACAACATTGCTATCCAAAGCCAATCGTCATTGATACAGTTCCGATGGCTGAGCAAGGCATGGTTCAACTAGCAAGCATGTAAGTTTATCGCGACACATCGGACCTAAGATGCTGACAGACGCAGTCATGTGTGTCCTCATCGAAGCCCGAGACGCTACCGACATGATCCGGGCACAAGAACTATGGAAACTCATGCTAGAAGTGTATGCGACGCATGAGGAGCTGCTCGATTTTGCTGGAGATCGGCGGAGGATCCAAGCAGCAGAAATCATCCTTGCGACATGGCATAGTCATGAAGAGAAATTTGCGGGTCGCAGTCATGACAAGCCAGAAATGCTCTCCAAGCTCTCGCTTGAACTAGCCACGTACCGCACAGGCTTGGAACCTCTCATCGACCCAGCTATGCGCAGGGCTGAGAACGTCTCGTTGGCTCCAGATATGCTGGTCGAAGCAAATGCGATTGAAGAAGATTTTTCATTTGACCTGGACTTTCAGGACGTCGACTGGAGCTTTTGGAACAGCATGGAGTGAACCTCTTGAGGTCACTTGCAGAACTTACTTGGGCGCCCTTTGACTGCCAACTGAGATTCCCTCGTAGGTAATGGTTATAAATGCTGCGCCCATACGGTTGAAACCAGCGAAGCAGAGATCGATGTAGAAAACATACTTCATGTAGCTGACGTGCTGACTGTCTACGCTGGACTTGTCATCGACCAAGAGAGCGATATCATTCGCCTAGTGCACTAAACCACTCAAGAATAATTTAAGTGTTTTGCATCGTGGCTGAGCCCGAGTGCGCACTTGTGCATTGCTGAGATCTGTCTGACGTACCTATCGTTGAGCACATCCACAAGTGGTCCGTTCACTACTGACGAGGAATTTGAGAGGAGGCTTTGCCACTATGAACTCCTTGTATACTGCTAAACACGTTAGCGAGTATGCAATTCACATCAAAGCTCACATGACTCACCCATTCTTTGTGTTTCTTGCCCACAAGAGGGAACTTTTATGTGCTGTGCAAGTACGCCCCTGAGTTGAAGACATACGCTACGAAGTATACGCGATGTAGAATAACTGAGTTCCTACTGAACAACGACGCCGAAATCAACGCGCAGTGTGGAATCTACGGCATTTCCAGGCTGTCTTCCGATTTAGAACTCAGACCACCCTCCTGCAGATACCTGTTGTCTATTGTTTCGCACGGCTATCGATAGATATGGCTAGCGCGAAGACATCATATTCGCTTGAATAAAAAATTCGGTGGCTGATACATTGGTGAAGTACTCTGCCAGACTACAAGCCGCGGTTGGAGTTGCAAGCACTCTTCCCACCAACGACCGCTTGTACCTGTCTACAAACGATCCTCCAGGTTTACTCTCAGCCAGATAAATTCCATGAGCGTATAAAGGCATCATGACGTCCAAAACTGTACGGCAAACGCCCATTTCATCACTTTCTTGAGGAAAATCCCATCCTCGAGGATTACGATGCTACCGGACAGACAAATCAGATCCGCAGCTGTCCATCACATTTTCCCTGTAAATAAGGCATAGAGCTGGTCACTTCAATACGTCTGGGACTGTCACAAAGGCGGGTCGAGAAATCATTTGATTTTCAAAGATTGCTAGCGTCTCGCTACGAAGTTTCCAAACCCATGACTCCATCTAATTGGCCAGACTTCGTAAAAAGCTGCGTCATCTCCATCTTCCTCGACTTTCCTTCTCACCCCGCAACTATGACGGAAACGGACACATTTGGTGATCTACCGACGCTTCGTACCTTCTGCCCCGTGGGCACAACAGGAATCTATGCCTATTACGATGGGCGCACATGCCCCTGGCGCTCCTCAAACTGGTATGATGAGACCTTGGCCTTGGGCGTGGCTACCTACAGCATCGTCAGTGGGGACTCCGCCATTCTCTTCGACGCAGGTCTGACGCCTGCTCATGGGGCATATATGCTCGCCCATGTACAAAGTTTAGGCGCAAAGAGTGTAACGACGGTATATAGCCATTTCCATGCCGATCACATCGCCGGGGCTTCTGCTTTGCGGGATACGAAGATTGTTGCACACAAAGGCACGCAAGAGAGAATGAGGCAGAATGCTGAGAAGCTGAGAAACCCGGATGAGGGCGAAGGACCCAGCATCGACGTTGTGTTCCCCACAGAGACGTACGAGAAGAGTTTGTCGCTCCGAGTCGGCGATATCGTAGTCGAACTGCACAATTTTCACATCCACACCGCGGATTCCACACTCGTCTTCCTCCCGGATGCAGGCTTGGTTCTTGCTGGGGATATGCTCGAGGACACCGTGACGTATCTTTCCGAGCCAGAGGATCTCAGAACTCACCTACAGGAGTTGGAGCGTATGGCGCAATTGCCTATCAAGAAAATCTTTCCTGCGCATGGTAGCCCAGACCGGATCAAAGCCGGAGGTTTTGATAAGTCGTTGATCGACGCCACGATCCGGTATTTGAAGGCTTTGGATGAACCTGTTAAGAAGCCTGTTGCTTGGGAGAAAAATCTTGAAGATGTGGTGAAAGATGATTCAGTGGCAGGGAGTCTGATCTTTTTCGAGGCCTACGAGGGCGTACACCAGGAAAACATTGAGTCCATGAAGGAGACACGAGAGGAAAGCGCCGCCAACATGACAAAGAGGAGTGAAGAGGGCACCAGTGATACATCGACCTAGGTTGTATGCCCTGTAGGACGCCTACTATTTTCTATATGTACGTTCCTCATCCCGTGTTGGCATGGTACCAGATAGAGCAGGCGTACATCATCTGTGGAAGAGCGGTGCTTGTACATCATTCGCAGATCTAGTGAACCCACTCCCTAATTAGAATCCTTAGAATAGCTTAAGGTGTTTACTATCTTAGTTACTTTTTATCTAACTACTTCTATATGTTCTTTTTAGCGCAACCTATCATCTACTATCAGCCTAAGGTATTTACATGTTGCCTTGGTGCTATTATGCTGCGTTTTGTCTAGATTGATATTATTCTATTTGTTGACATGTGATAGGCTGTCAAGGACAGTAGACTGTGATAATTGTTTCTGACAGTTAGATTGTACTGTTTTGTTGTTCTGCCAGAGGCGCTCCTACGCGTTACTGCTTCCGCTGCCAGTATCCGACAAATATGTATAGTGCTACACCAGCGTTACGAGCTTTTGGCGTTGTTGCACTTGTGGTAGAGAAACCGTACAAGCCCAAAAAAAACTCGCTTAAGCAAAGGTGCATCCACCTTGTGCCGATGAAACCTTTTACCACACCAAAAAAAAACAAAAAACAAATGTATGAGCTCTCCAGCGGGGAATTGAACCCCGGTCTCCCGCGAATTGTCACATGACAAGCGGAAATACTGACCACTATACTACTGAAGATGATTGAACCGATTGATATGAGAAAGTAGCATAATAAAAAATATATAATTATGTACATAAACGATGGTCAGGCGAAGGGAAATCAATTCTTACTCATCCCAGTCTGGAACTAATCCCTAATGGGAAGCGTTAGTGGGGTTTGATGGAAACTAGACCTGTGCATCCTCCACCAGAGGTTTGCTGTGATTTGTCCAATGCACAAGATGTCATGAATCAATCAGCTCTCACCTCTCGCGTCCTAGAGCAAAGGCCGCGCATACAGTACAAAGTTTTCCCTTTGCCACCTATCGTCATATGCTGACTGAGTAGACTTGGGAACAATCAATCTGTTGATTCGCTTGATTGACGATTGATTGTTTCACCCAATTCAATCAATCTAATTTTAACGTCGCTAGAGAATTAATTAATCTAATCTAGGAGAGCTAGATTAATTAATTTAATTAAGGATTTCGATTACGTAAAGCCCTAGATAGGTAACTCGCGATAGATTTTTGGTGTTAAGTTTCGTAATAATATATACTAAAAAAAACACTATAACGCGATATAATAAGATATATATATAAAATTAAACTAAATATCTAATTAAATCTAGCGCGATTCAAATAAATAGAAAAAATAATTATAATTTATATCTTAGTAGCTATAATACCTATATAATAGTAGATAGATATTATAACTACTAAGATATAGATCGCTAGCTATTATACACCTCTACTAAGCTTGCTAGACCTAATAGAGTTAATAGAAAGAGTAATTATATTATATATATCTATAGTATTAAGATTATTAGAAGTAAAAGTAGCTAAAGTAATAGTTAGCGTGAAGTTTTTAATTGCGTAGTTATACTACTATAATATAATATTTCTATATACTTATACGTCTAGAGATATATAATAGAGTATTCTAAATTACTTTCTAGCGTTAGATTTAAATAATATCGCGTTATTAGAGTAGAGCGCGTCGCCGTTATTTTGGCTGCTAATAAGTGATATGGCCCGTGCTAGCAACGCGTATTCCGCTCCTCACAGCGCGATACTACAACGTATCTATCATAACTATAATAATAACGTATCTATAGCTATAGTTCTTTCTATTACCTTTATTACTTATAAGCACGGCTCGCTTAGTTAGCTACTTAGTTAGATAGTTTAATCGTTTGACGGCTCTCCCTAGCTATACCTACGACTTGGCTAGTTAGCTAATCTAGTTATTTACGACTACGTAAATAATAATATACCACTTTTAACTACTTATTAATTACTAAAACGCGGTAGAAATACTATATCTAAGCTAGCAAAACGCGTATAGACTAGTAGAGGGACCGCCTCCTAGCCTATTAAACTTGACGCGACTTCTAGTTAAATGACCTTCCGCGCGTCTCTATACGAAGTCCTAGTAGTAGCCGCAAGCTAGGCTACTAATATTACTCGTATAGAGTCCCCTCCGCCTCCTTTAATATTAGATAGAGCCGTCGTGACGTTAATTAATAGCACTAATACGGCGACGGCGTCTATAGACGAGCCTTTAGCTGATAAAGTAGTTAATAATATAGATAGCTAATTTATAGATAGATATACTAGTATTAACTAGATAGCTTTAAAAGATTATAGGAAGACTATTTATATACTAAAATATAAAAAGAGCTAGATATATAAGTATAGATATCGCGTCGCGCTTCTCATAAACTTAAGCCGTACTTTCTAGATTTATTAATACTACTATACTTATAAAGTAGCTAGCTAAAACTATATCTTTAAAGTAATAAATGTAACGTTCTTAGTACTCTCCTATCTCTAATAGCCAGGCCAAGGGTACGGCTTCGATCGCGATAGTAACAAAGCTGCGCTTACTTTATAGCCTAGCTAAAAGACTCTCTAGTTTACTAGCTAAAACAGCCTTATTATTAACTAAGATATAGCTAACGAGCTAGGTTACTTTAACGTATAAGCCTTTTAATACGTAGCTATTAGTTAGATTATTAATAATAACTACCCCCTCTAAGAGTTTAAAATACTAGCTTTTTAGTAGATAATTATATATATAAATCTAGAGATAGTAGAGGCGTTATAGATAAGTTACTAGAGCGTCTTAATATACGTTCTACGCTTATATCACTATCTCCACCCACAAGTCTATATAGCGCTATTAGACGCGATTAGCAAGATATATATTAGCTTTAATAGATAGACTAGTAAAGGTAGTAAGCGTAGTTTCTTTAGAGTTATAGCTTATTTTACTAATATCTTTAGTATTATTAGGAATATTCTAATTGCCCTCCTATAGCTTATAGGTGCCTATATAGATAATTAGATAGGCGAGACTATTACTTAAACTCTTCGCGCGTTTAATATAGGTAGTAATTAAATTAGCTACTTTATTCTTAATAATATACCTACTAATACTTAAGCTATTAACTATCTTATAGACGAGTTCTACTTTATTACTCTATATTATTATCTTTATTATAGTCTTTATATAATTAATCTTATTATATAAATAGTTATAAAGAGCTTAGATTTAGATATCTATAATAATAATAGCGACGCGTTTATAAAGGAGGCTAAGAATCTATAGGCCTAGTAATTAAATAGGCCTCTAGATATACTAGCGGATATCATTAATTATATTTAAACGCCACTTTAGTATAATCTTTTCTAATAGGCGTAGCGTTATTACTATAGCCTTACTTATCTTAATTAAAATAGAAACCTCTAGTTAGTTGAACCTATAATTACCTACTAGAATAGCTACTATAATACTTTTATCCGCGCTATAGAGCTAAAGGAAGCTATTAACTATTATACTAATATCTATATTAAGAACTATAGCCGCGAGTATCTTTACGCTTTAACTAAAGGCAATAAGCTACCTAACGCGCCTAGCTAGGTAAAGTCTAGTAAGCTTAATATAGCTAACTAGGCTATAGTAACTAAGTATATTAGTATACTAAAGCCGCTTAAGAAAGCGACGTTATGCCTTAAGAGTTATAGTAAAACTAGCAGCTTTAGTGTCTTATATAAGATCTTACCTACCTTTAAAGCTATTCTTAAGGCGTATAAGTTAATTACTAAAAGCTATACTATAGTAGACTATAATACTAATAGCGCGCCTAAAGATTATCTCGCGATTAACGTACGCGTAGTCTAGAAGAAGCTTAATAACTACTATAATAAGCTTAATATTACACGGGGTTGGGCTATACTTTCCTGATCTCGGTCCGGGTTAGGGCGAGATAGTTAAACGCGGTAAGCCGTGCGATTATTTAGCGGAGGATCGTATAAAAAAGAGTTATAGAAGTTAACTAAAAG
>JAIRCK010000080.1:0-162105 GCA_020744315.1 Curvularia eragrostidis | reverse complement strand
TCCCTTGCCCTTCTTGCCGTTGGCGTGGTGAGGCTCACGAGCCTCAATCTCGACATCGCGAGCGTTCTTCTTGCCCTTGCCCTTCTTGCCGTTGGCGTGGTGGGGGTCGCGAGCAACGAGATCCTCCTCATCGGCCTCAGAGTCCTCAGCATCGACATCGCGAGCAGCCTTCTTGGCGGCCTTCTTTCCCTTCTTGCCCTTCTTCTTCTTGGGGTCGCGGGCCTCGAGGTCGTGCTCCTCCTCCTCAGCGTCGGTCTCGGCCTCGACGTCACGAGCGTTCTTCTTGCCCTTGCCCTTCTTGCCGTTGGCGTGGTGGGGGTCGCGAGCTACAAGGTCCTCCTCGTCGGCCTCAGAGTCCTCAGCATCGACATCACGGGCGGCCTTCTTGGCGGCCTTCTTTCCCTTCTTGCCCTTCTTCTTCTTGGGGTCACGTGCCTCGAGGTCGTGCTCCTCGGAGTCCTCGGTTTCGTCGCGAGCATCGATCTCCTCGACGTCGCGAGCAGCCTTCTTGGCGGCCTTCTTGCCCTTCTTACCCTTCTTCTTCTTGGGGTCGCGAGCCTCGAGGTCGTGCTCTTCCTCCTCAGCGTCGGTCTCGGCCTCGACGTCACGAGCGTTCTTCTTGCCCTTGCCCTTCTTGCCGTTGGCATGGTGAGGGTCACGGGCCTCGATCTCGACGTCACGAGCATTCTTCTTGCCCTTACCCTTCTTGCCATTGGCGTGGTGGGCTTCAGGGTCACGGGCTACGAATTCGAGCGCGTCTTCGTCGCGAGCGTTCTTCTTGCCCTTACCCTTCTTGCCGTTGGCGTGGTGGCGGGCTTCAAGGCCACGAGCTGAGAGAGCGGCAACAAGATTGGTTGCCTCATTGTGCTTTAGGAATGTAAGTCAGTGTTTTAGAGAAAAGACCGTAGGATGAACGTACTGGCATGCGTGCCTCGACGGCATTATCAATAACTTGCTTATTAGGTACGACGTAAGCTGAGGCAGTGGCACCAAGGGCCAACAAAGTAATGGTGGAGAACCGCATGTTGAAAGTGTTTGGAAGTTTTTGAAATTGAAAAAGTTGAACGAGAGGATCTGCCTGCAGAGACGAAAAGAAGTGGACTGAATGAGCAAGTTGTGGAAGGAGTGAGCACGTTCAACGTTGATGCCCTCTTTTTCTTGGGTGTCGAATCTACTTTATACAGTTGGCCTTGGGGCCATGCGAGAGGCTTGTAGTGGCTTATGCGTGCACTCCTCTGAGACACCCTGCATTGTGGCGGGATGGAAAGCGGAAGGCCGCTCCTAGCTCAGCCACGCGTATACAATCAAGACGCAACGACAACGACAGGCCCTGGAGAGCGGGTATTCAAACGTACGGAGTCGTGGCAGAATGCTATGTCCACCAATGACGCCACTGATGGATGACAGGTCCTGCAAAAGCTTGGTGTCTCCCGCCTGACCGGAAGCGAGTTAATGCCTGACTGACAGTAGGGTCTAGCCCAGACTTGGATCTTGCGAACCAATCATGGAAATTTCGGTATGTTACCATGACCGACTTCCAGGGAGAACTATAGGGTTGAGACAAGCATTTTGCCACTGTCCAATCTAAGCGCGGCGGTATGCGCATTTCTCCGTGTCATTTAGCAGTATAGCTATCGCAAGCACGCTTGCGGTGTCGATGCCTGTTGTCTTTGTGCAGCACGGTTGTTCCAAGTGCGTGTCAAGTCGAACAGACAGGTACATGTTTTGCCTAGCGGCGCCAAGCTGAAACCATGGTGTGGAATATGAACAGCGATTCTTGGCTAAGCGACTATCTTGAAACCTAACCGACGGCTCAGCCAACGAGACGCTGAGACGACTCCGCTGTCCCTGTCTCAAGAATGCTTGGTAAAAGCTTGATTGCCGTTTGACAATGCACTGGGTAGCTTGGAACAGGCTGTTGCTGCCTGGGGACGAAAAAGCCAGGCCTTGCAGGCTGCGGGGGAGCTGGCCGTTGGCCGTTCCTGCGGACTTGTTTCATCTATTCCGCGATTCTGCGTCAGTTGGCGTTCTGGCTGCGATCTTGACGGCGTCGCATTGAGAGTTGGAGTTTCATGACAACCAGCAACAGCGTAAAGCCTTACCTGCCCTTCTCTCTGCCCTCGTTACCTTGACATTTTTTTTTGTCTTCGTCAATGTGCTGAGCCGGTACTCTTACTTTCCATCGCAGGTCGAACTAATTAACTTTTGTTTCTCTTCTCCACCTCCGCATTATTTGTTTTCTTTCATACTTTCTGCCTGAGGCTGGCCCTTCACTTCGCCCTTGTCAACCAAGTTCATCATGGAAAAGTACAGAGACACCAGTTCACAAGATGCCGACTCGGAGAATGCCTCCCTTATGAACAACCAATCTCAAAGAGATGACACAACAAAAAGGCGACATAGCTTGGTCTACCTCACACTCTTTAACCTCTTTCTCTTCACATTATCCATGCTCTCGATGATATGTGCGGTTATGTCACAAAGAGACTCATCAGGCTACTCAGCAGCTAAACTCATGGACCAATTCGACGTTTTTTGTATGGCAAAACTGCGTCTTCCTCTAAGAAAAAGACTAACGTATCCATAGCGCCCGCCATGCACCAAGTTGAATACAGCCACACCCAGTTTTCTTTTCCAAACCCCCTCAACTCATCCAAGTACGTCGGCACCACTGAGGAAGTCGACAACGCCTGGATGGACATTGCCTACCGTAAGTTTTACCCCCCCCCCGATCTCTCTCCCCCTTTCCTCCTTGCCCCTAATCTCACACATCCATGCCTATAGTCCCCGACCAAATGGTCTCTACGGCCGACTTCCCCAAACTGCGCAAGCCTGCCGATGCCCTGCCAGTCACGGACCCCAAGACAGGCGAGACAGGGTACCGAGTGGGTCTCGAAGTCTTCCACCAACTGCACTGCCTCAACCTCCTCCGCATGTCGACCTACCCCGAGCACTACACCAAGGTCTGGTGGAGCGACACGAACGACAAGCCAGAAAAAGTGCGCGCGCATCTAGGTAAGCTCTCATCTCTCTCTCTCTCTCTCTCTCTCTCTCTCCCTTTCTTCTACATACAGAAAGAAACGTATCAAGCATACATGTAAAAAGGAGGTAGCTGACACCAGAAACAATAGACCATTGCATTGAGATTCTGCGGGTGAATCTCATGTGTCTCTCCGATGTGAATGTATTTACGTTCCATCCGATTGAGGGCATGGGATACTGGCCCGACTACAATACCCATCATGTGTGCAGGAATTTTGATCGCATTAAGAATTGGGCACGGGAAAATGCTATGCCCGAGGCGGATGTTTAAGGGTAATGGTAATGTATGTATAGAGTGTGGGTCACATAGAGATTGCTCTTTCTGTATGATAGAATATAGCATTGGGTCCTGTGAGGGCTAGTTAGTGTAAATGAACGATTTTGCGGAGTACCATTCTTCTCGGTTTCTTGGTTGGCTGGTTGTTTATAGGAGACATGTGAAATTCACCCATATCATTAAAGCATTTTATCCGAATATGTGACACGAAGCGCCTCGGTCACCTGCTTGATAAACAAAAGTAAGATTATCGTGAGGTGCCGTCAGCAGTGTCAGCACCTGTCTCAAAGATCTTACGGTGATGCATGTTAGAAAATCGACACCTTGTAACAAGTAAGACAATATTGACACAAAAGGTATGATGCAACATTCGTCTTGTATTGTACACATTGCGGATCGTCGTGATATCCTCATGATGTCACGTATGATACATACGCGCTGCTCTCGAGCGCAGTCGTCTGTCCCTGTAGTGACGCGTTGTGGGCTAGGTGCATCCATCATTCCCAAACTTTCTACGCCAGAGTCATCTGTAGGCTCATCTTCCCCACCCGTATTCCGCCTCCAGCCCACCGGAATTTTTGTAAGCGAGGAGTATACCATCCATCAATCTAATGCATGCCCAAACAAGATTTCCTACAACTCCAGAGTGTGGTCCATGCCTTGCTTCTTATACAATGATTTCACCGCAGTCAATGTAGTTTGGCCGCCATTTGCTCGTGTCCAATTCGCCTTCTGTGCTGCTGGGCACTGTAACCTCAACGGGCTTGTACAGGTACCATGCCTTCAATGCTGCTGCCGCTGCTCTTGTCCTCGCCTCATCCAATGAGCTGCCTGCTCCCTCACCCAACTTGTCCTTCCCACTGTACACTCCTACGACAAAAACAGGATGCCTGCTCAGACGTCCAGTTTCGGAGATAAGTCGTGCAATTGGTGGCTCAAACCCTTCTCGTGCGCATAGCGTTGAAAGATCCCGGGTTGGTGTGCGGAAGTCGAAAAGCGAGCTAATGTCAAGGTGCCTGCTGAGGAAATGGTCGCGGAAGAAGCGCTTGACAAGGGGTGAGCCAAGGTGTTGGTGGAGTGCGCCGAAGAGGGCTCGGACAAACGATTGTGCGGCCTCTTCCATTGGCACGCCTGTCTTCTGTAAGGCGTGTGGGCTGGGTGCGGCATTATCCGAGCCAAATTCATCCGTCTTCATGATTTTGTGTGTTGTGGTGACATTCCAACTCCATGGTGCCTGTCGTCTCAGAGCAGCTGGGATATCATCTCCCGATCTTATCCGCTTGAATTGTAGCAAACCTGGGTCTACTTCACCACCGGGTTCGGCCGCCGCTTCAATACCCCATTCACGTGCTACGGTTGCTAGTGCCTTGGGGCCAATGTATGCTTCGACTGCAGCGAAAACAACAGCCATTGGCAGCCGCGGGTAATTGCATAAGATCCACTCGGAGGTGTAGTAGCCAAGCAAATGGCGTCCGAGTATCGACAGTGAGGCATTGTTGAAAGCGGGATTGGGGTCTGCGGAAGGATGTACGAGGGTTCTGGCGAGGGCTTGAAGGGGAAAGCGTGGCGGCAGTGATAATCGGCTCCGGAGGGCGTGGAGTTTTATCGAACGCTCGGCAGCGTGTGGGTGTGGGGAGGGCAGGCTCTCGAGTGGGAGAGGCTGCGAGCCAGCGGGCCGTGACTGGCTTGCTGATTGCGGAGCGCCCGAATTTGCTGCAATCTCTATTTCCAGGTCGCCGTCGTGTGGTATGGTGACTGTGGATTGGAGGCGTGCGTGTATGCGGTGGCTATGTGGTACAATTGCTCGCGGAGCATTCTTCGCCGCGGAATATGGGCATGAGGGCCGGCGTGGCAATGGCTGGGCCAGCAATTGCGAGGCACATCTTGGTATGGGTATGCGCTTCATGAAGAAGACTGCGCAGAAACAGCGGGCAGAGGAGGGCAGCAGGGCGGAGTCGGCGGCAGCAGCAATTGGGCGCTCGTGTGGTCTCTCGTCGAGCGATGATGGCGGCCACCAAAGAATTTCCGCCAAGACTGCGAGGGCCCGTGCTAGCCCTATCTACACATGCGACAGCGACCTCAGTCCAGCTCCGACGACAGCAGAACCCCCCACGAAGACCCGCACACTCACAACCACAATGGGCGGCGGAGGAAAGATCGCGTACGGACCCAATACGATCTCAATGGCATGCTGCACCGAGGCTAAGCATTCAACAGATACCCCAAGCACGTCTGGTCGCCGGCCGGTGGTTGGTACGCCCAACCCGCCAACTGGAAGGCCAACACGGCTGTCGTAGGCCTTGCCCTCGGTAGCATCGTCGGCATGGTCTGGATGCTCAGCGCGAACCGTGAATACCGCGACAAGATGCCCGAGCGGCACCGCTTCTTCCCAAGCCGATAGTACGACTCGCGTTCCCCTCCACTCGGTGCACCGCACCCCAAGCTAACCACTGCACAGCTGGAGCAAGCAAATCAGAGAGCACGAGCGAAAACAGGACCAGAGCCTGATTGAGAAGACACTGGGTAACTAAGGAGGAATTGGATCAAGGGTTGGGGGGAACACTGCGGCGACGACGGGCTATGGCTGTACATAACTAGCCAATCGCTGCTTGAAATCTGAAAGCCTATCTTCGACACAAACACCGTTCCATGTCTCTCCGGCGCCCGAGCGAGAGAGCACAGGCATGCCGACTTGTTCAATGGCAAAGCTCGCTGATATTGACCCCCACATTGCACCCTCTTCCAGATTTCCAATGATAGAGCTGGACTTGCCACGCACGAGGCCAACTGCAAGCCCGCCCAAGAAGCTGTTACCTCCGCCTGTGGGATCAACAACTCTTTGTGCTGATTGGTGATAAGCAGGCATCCATTTGCGCTCGTCTCTGCGCGCCACGAGGCAGCCGTCTTTTCCACACCGTACGACAACCCCACCATTGCCGTCTGGCCCAATACCACTCTCTAGCCATTGGCTGCTCAGCTCTTCAATTGCGCGGAAGTCGACTCGATCTAGGCCGTCTGTGTTTCTGCCGAAGAACCCACCAAGCTCACCATGGTTAGGGCTGATGACGTCGATGCATTTGAGCGCTTTCAGGCAGTTATCCAATTCTTCAGAAGTGCACAGATCGGGGACAGGCTCCCAGATGAACAAGGGGCGAGGCGTATCAGCCGACTTGTTTTGCTGCTTGCGGAGAGCAATGATATTTTCGACAAGATCAATGCAACGTAGGGGTGAGCAAATCAAGTGAAAAGATTTGGACCATAGCAATGGCGTGTCTACAAGCGCCTTATGGTCTAACCGCAGCTTTGGAGTTAGGTATCGGAAAGCTGCACACAATAAAATTAGAGTCTGGCATTCATTGGCATGGCTAATGCGCACCTCGATGCTCATTTTCTCCCTCATAACCATTCCACCCACGTGTAGTCAGCCGGTCTGGCGTCTCGCGCATAAGCACCCCAGTGTCCCACTGGGCAATATACTCGCGAAGCTCATGTGGAAAATCTGAACCGCAGTCTACAATCCAGCCCACTCTTTTTGACTGTGGTGGGGGAGAGAAGATGCGTGCGCCTAGTGCGGAATATGTTCCTGCTCCACCGACGATATCCTTGACTGGGGGTTTTGGTGGGGGAAACTCAATCTCGTCTTGGATGATTCAGTGCATTGTCAGGTGTGATATTCTTGAGTGCATACCAATGATAAACATCCCCAAAGTACAGAAATCTATAGGCTGATCACGTCCCGCCATGGTGAAGGTGGCGGCGACAGCGGCGCTTTGTGTACTGTGGTATGTAGATAGGATGGTAGTATGCCGCTGACGTGCATTCGCCCGACAGCCCCCGCTTGGCCGTAGACGGTTAGCGCAACGTGGGCAGCCTGGCATGCGCCGCCTATGCGCCTTGAACAGTTGGAACCTTATATCTTCAATTGCGAAGTCTTGTAATACTTTTCTGAGCAGCCCTATTCACCAGATCCCAGGCACAGGTGCTGTCCAGATATAGCCAATTGTTTGTCTTTAGCTATCCAAAACGTCGCACGGGCTACAGCGTGTCGTGACTTGCGGCCCCCTTGCCTGAGCCCCAAGTTAGCAGTCCAGACAGACGTACCTTCACTACAAACGCACCAACGCGCCTTCCCCGCATGGCTAACAATATGAACAATCTGACAACGCTGATCAAGCGGTGAGTTTATGCCTACCTTGCTCTTCAACCCTCAAATCCCTGCTCCCACCACCCTCCTCCCATCGAGCCACCATCCAAGGTCCCCGCGTTGCCCTACCACTACCTCAGACCATGGCCTATGAGCCTCATCAGCCACATGTCCTCGGCTCATCCGGGCAGATCCGTGTCATAGCAGACAACGTACTAACATCGATGATCCACAGGCTTGAGGCAGCCACCTCGCGTCTCGAAGACATTGCCAGCTCAGTCCTCCCAAACAACAGCGACGGACTCGGCAACGTCAACGGAGCTTCGACCAATGCCACTTCTGGCGCAACACAATCAAACACCAATGCGAGCACCCCCAAGCTGGTGGCTGAGGCGGCAGCGCCGCCCCCAGCAATCGAGGCCTTCGACGAGCTGGTCAACTCAGAACTGAAGGACTGGCTGGAGCTGAGCGGGAAGCTGGGAAGCGTCATCGAGGGGCAATCCAAGGCTGTCGAGGGAGCTTTCGCCGCCGAGCGCCAGTTCCTCTTCATTGCGAACAAGGCGAAGAAGCCGGACGACCGCACGCTTATGGAGCTCCTGAAAGACCTCCAGGCAAACATGGAGAAGACGGACGAGTTTAGACAGAGCAACCGAGACCCAGCTTTGAAGGACCCTCTCTCCATGGTTGCTGATGGCGTGGGATCTCTCGGCTGGGTTACCATTGGTAAGGGCGGAGGCATGAAGCCCTATGAGCACATCAACGAGCTGGTTGGCGGAGCCCAGATGTACGGCAACAAGGTGCTTAAGGAGTATCGTGACAAGTAAGATTACCCGCAATCTTGGCTTGGTTTAGGACTAATGTAGCCAGGCCCGAAGGCGAGTTGCACGTCAAGTGGGTTCAGGCTTACTACAAATTGTTCAAGGCCCTGTCCGAGTACGCAAAGAAACACCACACCACCGGCGTAGCTTGGAACAATGATGGAATCGACGCCAAGGAAGCTGCAAAGCAAGTCGCTGGCGGGTCCAGCATACCTGCACCACCCGCTCCCCCAGCAGGAGGCGTCCCCCCACCACCTGGCCCTCCCCCACCACCAGGTCCACCACCACCACCTGGTGCGGCCCCCGCCACCAAGAAGGCTGCTCCTGACATGAACGCTGTTTTTGGCGAACTCAACAAGGGCTCAGACGTAACCAAGGGGCTTCGCAAGGTTGATCCAAGCCAAATGACGCATAAGAATCCGTCATTGCGAGCTGGCTCGGCTGTTCCTGAACGCAGCGATAGCACTAGTAGTTTGGGCAGGAGTAAGAGCCCTGCACCACCCAAGGCAAAGAAACCGGAAAGCATGCGAACAAAGAAGCCCCCGAAGAAGGAACTGGATGGAAACAAGTGGATAATAGTGCGTCTTGGCCGAGTTCTAGCAACACGAAATACTAGAATTACATGCTGACTTTTTTGTAGGACAACTTTGACTCGCCAAGCGAAATAATTGAAATCGACGCCGAGATCAACCACTCTATTCTCATTTCACGCTGCAAGAACACAACCATCCGCATCAACGGCAAGGCCAATGCGCTTTCTCTCGACAACTCATCACGCACATCTCTCATTATTGACTCCATGGTCAGCTCAGTGGATGTGATCAAATGCCCCAACTTTGCACTTCAAGTCATTGGAACCCTGCCTACCATCTTGCTCGATCAGGTGGACGGCGCCACTGTCTACTTGTCCAAAGACTCGCTGGCAACCGAGGTTTTTACTAGCAAGTGCAGCGGCGTAAACATCAATCTGCCTACTGAGGACGACTATGTAGAGAACCCGCTACCCGAACAGATCAGGAGTTTTATCCAGGATGGCAAGCTCGTAAGCGAGATTGTGGAGCATGCGGGTTAGATGGGAGCTAGCGGGGTCTTGGTTGACTGACTATATGCAGAGCGTTTGGATACGTGATCTTGGCTATGCGACACTATCTGACGATGTTAGGCAGTGAAAAGCCTCTTCTGATAGGAAACCGAGTACATTACATCCAAGACGGAGCGTTGCTGCGCCGTTTGTATTATGTAGCATGCAAGACCCATTCATAGAACCTATTCTCATCTTAACCTCAAATCACTGTCTTTGCCACCTGATTCATTTTTCTGGTATCTCACCTCTAAATACAGAGACGCATAGATTTTTCTTCAAGAGTAGCAACACTGTGAATAGAAATTCACCACCCAAACCACACAGGCATTGGCGTTTCACAGGCTCTTTCACCGGAAGCAAGGGCCAAAGCAACAAATACAAATGTTTTCCCATTTTCTCACTTCTTAGAAAAGGACCACTTAAACATTTTAAGCTTCTTTTGCGAATATCATCGTTGACAAGGAAAAAGCGGTACCAAAAGAAGAAATCTAGACTTCAAGCCTTCAGATAGCACCTAAGCACATGCGAAGCAAGCTCTAAAAAAGAGGTTCCATTCTTTCTGTCTATGTTGATGAAAAGGAAAAAATAAACGAATAAAAAGAGAGCCGCTGGTGCATGAGTCGAACTAGCCAAGAGAGAAAAGATGCTATGAACAACTACGGGAGAGAAAAAGAAGTAGGAGGGGGGAGAAAGGGCAGGATAGGGCACAATGGGTATCAAATGGTGGAGTAAATGTATTTGAGAAAGAAAAAAGAAGGAAAGATTTAGGAAAAGAAAGTAAGGAAAAGAAAAGGTTGTGGTATAGAAAAGGAAACAAAAAAATTGCCCTTGTACTTAACGCTGCAACAAGCAGGATGGAAATAGAGAGAGAAGAGCAAAAAAAAAAAAAATCATCGCACATAAACTTGCTTGCACTCGTTGCGTTGATTACGTCTCCATACCATGTCTGGCCCCTCCTGCCCAAACTCTCTCCTCGAGAGTTGCGTTTCACACCCTCCCTATCTCGGCACTTTTGCTAGCCGACAAAAATGTCTTACATGTTTCGCCAAGTATCACCTTGGTGTATGTATATGTGTGTTTGACATTATTGTATCCTCTCCAAACTATCATCAATCATGCTGCGGCGCAGATCTCGAGCAAAAGCTCTTCACCAGCCACCAGCCGGCTCTATCCGGCGTGTTTGCGTCTGGAAATAGCCGTCAAACACACTTAACTCGGGTTTGCGTGGCACAGGCACGCTGTGTTCCGAGATATCGACGAGCGTTGCAGTTGATGCGCCGTTGGTGACACCAAGGGAAGTAGCAGCTTGTCCGCTGAAGCCCCCGCCATCCAAGCTTCGTCGCCGCCCTCCTCCTGTGACTTTGCCACTATTCAAGCTAGCGAGGACGAAGCTCATCTTGATCCTCTCTTTTGGCCGTGGCAAAATCATCTTCTCGATGATGCTGAGCCATTCTGCTTCCGCTTTCAGCTGCCTCTGTTTTCTGCCTGACCCTATGAGGCCAGTCCTGAGGCTCGAAGTGGTGGCTGCATGCAGCCGGTTCCGCCAACTTGCCACTCGGTCAAGGTGTGCATGGAAAGATGTGTCCTGTGTCGAAGCCGCTCTGTGCTGCGCAAACGCTGTCAACGATTGGCCGTGCGCTACCGTCATCATTGACAGAAAAACGCATCCCAGCGAGAAGACATCTGCCATTCTCTTGCCACGAGAGTGCGAGTGGATAGCTTCTGGTGCAGCGTAAACATATGACTGGTCCTGCATGATGGTGTTCAACTGGTCTATACGCAACGTTTCTGCCATTGTCGGACTGAACGTGTCGACACTCTGGCCAATATCGAAAGGCGCAAAAAAGACACGCGCTCCATCAATCAAGATCTTGCGCGGCCGGATGTTTCTATGACAGATGGACTGTGAATGGAGATACTCAAGTGCAGACGACAAATCCTGCATCCAGTCTACGAGCAGCTTCGAACGGTTCGGGTCGGTTCCGGGAAGTGCCAGGAAGTCGTCCAGGCTATACTGTGCCTTCTCCGTCAAAATTCCCACATGGTTTGGCTGGGCGTATGAACAAAGCAATTTGGCAATGTTTTTGTGTTCGTACTGTCTGAACTTGATGATCTGCTCCAGGAGGGCGACTTTTTGAGCTGGACGAGCGGTGACGAACCGCTTTCGTACCAAGACACGGTCGTCGCTAGCACCGAGCATCCGGATTCGATCAACACTCTTTTCAGAGTTGCGCGATGACCGGACAAGGCTGAGGTGCTGTAGTGGAAGTGTTTCTCTAGCGGTGAAATCAACGTGACCTCCGTTTAGTGGCAGTTCCTTGGATGTAGCGCGCCATTGCTCCTCGACAACCTTTCGCGCGTTCGCTACGATACCTTGTAGACGTTCTTCAGGGAATGGCAAACTCTCGTCCCTGAGGTCAAAAAAAGAAGCCTGTCGCCACGATGCGACGTCGTCGCACACAAACAGCAGTATTGCAAGCCTGGGGTTCGACAGCGTCCACTGCCAGATCTTCTTTACTAGCCCGGCATCCCAGCCTTGCTTTCGAACAAGTTCATAAAACCACCCAGACAAAGACTGGCCTTGAGACGACAGAATGGATGTGTTGATGAACCCGTTTACTAAAGGTACTAGCGGAGGGGCGGGCTGGCGATAGGGGTTCGGCGAGCCAGGATAATCGCCGCCTCTGAATGACTCTCCAGATGCCGAAGGAGGCGGAGATAGCGGTGCAAATCCTGCTACCGCGTTGATGATTCGTATTGGTTGGGGGGCGAGCGGCGTTGTTGAGCGGCTGTACTGCGGAGTGCGATCTGGGCTGCTGCTTTTGGGCGATGAGGAATCTGTTGATTGGTTCGAGTAACTCGAAGCCGGGCTGGTCATCACATTGGACCATGGGTTGTTGTTCATCTTTGTAGGCGTTGTACTCCGGCTAGTGCAAGACGAAACAGAGGATGTCGCTGGAGACGAAGCATCGCGACTGTTATACCATGGCTGGTCATTTTGGAGGTTGACCATGGATATGGTATGCTGCAACCCATGCTGGGATTTAGGATACTCCATTGCAGGCGTGCGCCACGGAGAATTCGAAGCGTGCTGCATCATTACAGAAATTGAATATGTTGGAGTTGGGCAGTTGACGCGTAGCCAGCTGGTGGGTAACCGTCGGAGGGCGTTGATATATAGCCGGCGATGGCCGTGGGTGTCAAAGTGTCAAATCTGACGTGTATGATACCACAGAAAAATGCAAAAACAAATAGCAATAAGCAGTGCGGGAGAGAGGGCGAGGAGGGTGAGAGACTGGATTGATGGGAGTTTGGGTCCAGGTGCCCTAGTCAACAGAAGAAGTACAGCGGCACCTTTCGGGCAGCGTTGACCTTCTGGGACTCGGACAGGGCAGAATAAGGCTGCCCTCAGCGTCAGTCTAGAGGCTTTTGATGTGCTGGCAGACAAGCTGCCCGCATTTCCTAACCTATTAGTGGAGGGCGACAATATATGGCCTTCTTCAGTGGGTGTATGTGTTGGGCGAATGCACGCTGGGCACGAGCGCATCCCATGCGGGTTAGTTGTATGCAGGCGAACGTGGCCGCCTCAGAGTCGCCTTCAGTGCCAAAGGCAAAGAATATGCATAAGTTCGCATCCATACCTTCCCATACGGTGCCAGATCACCCGGCGTCTTGCTATGAAGCGCGCGATCCGTCCCGAAGCCAGCAGACGCTGTCGGTCGTGTGCCTGACCATTCATCATCATGTTTGCGCGCAGAGTTGACCAGACTTGCGCACGACACCGACGGCGGCCGGGGATGCAAGGGCAGTACCAGGGCCCGGGATCGTCCTCAGAAAGGCGCCAGCCATGCCTCTGTTGGTCCTTGTGGGGATGGTGCCGACACGTTGCTGGTGTGTCTGCCGCGACGACAACCAGAGGACACGAGCTTTCGTGTCACGCGGCTCACCGTCACTTCTGGGCGCCGGCCGCGGGAATAACATATTTCCGTGTGGCTTCGGCATGACGTGCCTTGACAGCGCAAGGTGGCTGGAGATTTGGCGGTTGGCGGATGGATGGTGGTCAGAGTATGGTCCCTGTTGTAGTACAGTTGTGCGGGGGGTCAGTTGTCCTTTGGCGATACGCCAGCGAAGGTCAGTGTGCAGCAGTGGTGACGAGCTCGAGATGACAGCGGGCACTATGTGTCAAGTTTGCTTGATCGTGCGGACGTCACGATCGAAAGGCACAGGAGACGACGTCCAGGGACCGCACAAAGGCCCTGCAGAGGCTGGGAAGATGCCAAAGTCCGGCACAGGACCGCAGGGTGAAACCAGGAAGCCGGGAGAAGCGGCACGGATAGCGTTGATTGGCGCGGAGGCCCTGGTCACGTGTGGGACTAGCGTAACTCTGAAGCGCCGCTAGTTTGAGTACCGTTGCCCAGAGCCAGACCTCAACACCAATTGTCTCAAGGAGTTCAGTATCGTCATGCTATCTGTATCTCCACCCCCGAACCGCTCGACCCCCGAGCCGATGCTTGGTTGGCGTTCACCAGATGCGGCTCTCATGTGCTAATTTAGTCCCCTCCTCAGTTGCGGGCAGGATCATCGCATTGAGTTCTCTTGTGCCACCCGTCACAGCTTCAGGCAGAACCCGTCTCAACCCAATTATGCGAGCTTCAGCAGGGCTCGGTGTTGCTTTGCAAGTCTGGTAGTCGTCCCAATCACGCCATTACTAGTCCACTACCACCCGATCTCCACGCGGACGCGTTTTCCTCACCGCGTTTCTTCATGCTTCTCTAATTTGGATTGCTAATGACACTAAGCATGCCCGTTTCCTTTGCTCGGTGAGAAACTTTTGCAACGTCCTTCTTTTCTTCTTTGCCACTCTTTTTTTTTCTAGCACCAACGCTGCTGGACAGCCCGGCCTTATTCGCACTACCGACTTTAATACTTCGACGTCGACTAATTAAACTTCGACCATGTTCTTCAAGAGTGCCCTAGTTGGCACCCTACTTGCTGCTGGACACGCAACTGCTTTCAAGGGTCGTGAGGTTAACGCTCTTCTCCAGCCAGGTCTGGATGTCGAGGAGGTACTTCGACGGGACGCGGGGCGCATGGCTACTCTCACTCGACGACAAAACGCAAACCCTGCCGACACCGCACCACTCGCTTCATTGACGCCAGCAAGTGGCGATGCTTCGAATGTAAACCAAGCACAATGGGAGGAACAGACAAAGGCGGCGTGTATGAAGACTCTGAGCAATCTCAACGGCCAGGCGTCCAATCCTAGTGGAATTGCCGTTTGCTACAACCTGCCGTTTCTTGACACCAAGACTGGTGTCTTCCAGGCTGAGCTTCGAATGTACAATGTATCAGCCCCTATCAACCCATGGGTTGGCGTCACTGCAGCCGATGTGAGCATGACACTATCGTACCTCGGTGCAACTGTGCAGAATATGCAAGGTACCTTTGCAAGGCGAGAAATCATCTCACCGGTCATTGATGGCCGTCTGGTCGAGCGACAGAACGTCAACGGCATGTCGCAACTAAAGGTCCTCATGTACGTGGGCAGGATTAATGACAACCTCATGGGCTCAGCCATGACCCAGTAAGTAACTTGGATCTGGCATTATATTTTACTTTCTAACAACACTTGCAGAGAGTCTCTAAAGCCACTTCTTATTCCGCAGATCGACCTTGCTGCCAAGAACCCGGCCACTGGCCAGGATGTCGAGACCACGCTGTCATCCCAAGAAGCATCTTTCGTCAACGGCATCTTCTCCAAAGCAGGCGTTGCCCCTACGAATGCTGACCCTCAAGCTGCTGCGTCGGCATCTGCTGCGGTCTCTTCTGCCCAACCTTTTGTCGTTCCAGGAGTTGCCTTGGCCTTCTTCCCAATCGGTCTTGTCGTTACGTCCATCTGGGCCCTCTTCTTCTTCCTTGCCGTCGGGTTCGGAACTTACGGTCGAATTCAATACCGCGACCAGTACAGGAGGCGTGTAAGGGCTGAGGCAGCTCGTGGCGTTCGCACCATTTAATATGCCACCCGTTGTCTTTCTCCCTTTCCCAGAATGGCATCTTGCTTTCCCTTTGTCAAGACCGCGCTAGAACCAGAGGTTTAACCTAGTATGAAGATTACGTTCGTTTGGATACCCCTTCCACTTTATAAGATATTTGTACATAATTATGGTAGTGTGTGGTGTGGCGGAGATCTCTCATCGCCCTAATCACTCCTACCTCCTTCCCCCTTCACCTACCATCCCGGCGATGAGAGTTCCTGTTGGCAGCGCAAAACAGTTTCAATAAAAAAATCCATAAATCACCTAAGAGATAGCAAAATATATCAAAATTTAAAACTTTCAACTCGTACTGTTCAGTGTTTGGTTGACGTGCTTGTCTGCAGCTTTCCTACCATCGCTCGCGTTACACGGTGTGCACGCGTGCTCTGGTGGAAATTGCAAGTGGCTAGACGGTTTCCTTCAAACGGGCCTGATTAGTTGCGCTTCAACCATTCACTAGTTTTCCTTTTTGCCTCTCAATCGGCCTTGTAACCACGGCTAATTGAGACTGTGTCTGGCAATTTTTTTGGTAGGCTCCGTTTCAGCGGTACAACTAAGTCCAGTCCGGATACAGCCAAGACCATTTGCCTCGTTGGCTTGGCTACACAGTCAGAACAGGCAGACTAGATTTGTAGCTAGTGAGATTTCTGACTGGGTTCAGCCTCGGTATGCTGTAACTAGCCGTTTGTGCATTAGACTTTCAAGCAGTGTATCCGTTTGCCGGTTCTTTCACTGCGCGCGCTTCATGCATAGGCCCTTCCATTGGCAGATCCACGCCATTCTGTACAGGAGATCTTCATTTCACTTGTTCGCTAGTCCAGCCTACCTTTGTTTGCATCTTCCCTTCAACCAACTTCCCGTATACCTCGCTCGAACCCCAAACTGTACAAGGCAACGGTCAAGGAATCCACCTACCACCTAAATCCAATCCTCCATTTTTTGGGGGTAGCCATACATATCCTACATATAAGAAAGACGCCATGCATCTCCCCGCTCTCACACTCGCCCTCTTCCTCACCGCGGTTGCTGCGGCGCTCACAAACTGCGACGTCTGTATCCAGCGCTACGATTTTTGCATCGAGGTAAGTTTCATATGCATGCAGAGGAAGAGCGACAGAGAGGAAGAAAAAACATGAAAACTAGTGTAGCTAACGGAGTATCAAAATGGAATAGAATGGGCATACGCACAGTCAAGAGGGGTGCAAACAAACATGTGCGGAACATGTGTGTCATATGCTACGGGTGGAAGGCAATGAGGTATGTTTCCATTCCTTTCCTCATCGCTTGTCTCTGTTATCCAGAGAAATGAGTAGGCTGACAAGGGTGCGATATAGTGCAAAGAGTGTGGCGAAATGTTTGGTGTGTGTGACAGGAAGCCGAGGTATGGTTTTTAGCAGGGCTGAATAGAGCTCGATAATCGATTCGGAAGATATCTCTTTGGAGAAAGACAGAAGTGTGTATGCATGTAGGTGGAGGGAGGACAAATATAAGGAAAGAAGGAGTGTCTGGTATCTTGATGTCAAAGGCTAAATCAAGGTTATCATGACTTTTCTCCATTTTGTTCAGCTTGGGGCTTTGGACTGCTTATATTATACTCCATCCTGGTATATTGAAATCATCCCCGTCGTAGCAGTTCTATACTCTGATAAACATTACAACATCCCTTTGATTGGTCCCGCCCACTCGCCATTCTCAACCCTCTCGCACATACTCTTCAGCGTCTTTGCCGCCCACTCGAAATCCTGCATCTCAAGGTATACCTGCGCGCTGAGCCTCGTCCACCAGTGTCCACCATACCAGTAGATCATGATGAATGTATCATAATCGTCGCTGCTCAGCTTCTTCATCCAGTCTCGGACCTCGGTGCCTACTTGCTCTCTATCGATGCCCCTCTTTGCCGCAGCTTGGTATACTTTATCGAGCGAGATTGGTAACCGCACATTAGTCATGCAGCACTGACTCAGGGTTTGGGTGCTGTTATCTAACACTTCAGTGCCAAGAGCAGATGCAACGTATTTGCCAGCAGCCTTCGCCAGCGTTTGACAGTATTCCCGGATGACAGCCTCGCCGCCAATGGACTCGCGCCATTTCAGCGATGTGGGAATGCACAAGTACGGACTTGAGTCAATCGTACCCACATACTCAAAGTTTGCTATGAATGGTGGCTTCTCTGCACTCACAGCAGACTGCTCCGATGTATTCTGTTCGACGCTGGACTGAGCATACGACGGCTTTGGAAAAGGCGAGACAAACTTTGCGCCTTTGGGGGTGAAGCCGTGAGAGGTAGGCAGGGTGCTACGCATGAGGCCTTGATGCCTGTGCGCGACGTGGAAGATTGCGGAGCCACGGGGTGTATTGAGCCATCTTGTTATGCTTGTTAGCATCTACAATCAGAAGATGGTTTGCAAGGACAAACTCACTTATGGCAGTTGCTGACAAAGAAATCAGGATCCAGGGTACCGAGATCAATCTCAACGTGTCCAACTCCATGCGCTCCGTCGATCAAACTCAAGACACCAAGCTCTTTGCACTTTGCGGTCAGGCGCTCGAATGGCAATCGTACGCCGGGCATGCTGACCACAGTATCGAAGATTGCGAGCTTAACTCTTTCACCCTTGGCTTTTACCTCGTTTACCTTCCTTTCAAATTCCTCGACGAGCCAGTCGTCCTCGACAGGAAATGTGTACTCGACCTTGACAGACCGGACAGGCGTAGTCTCGGCCATGTAGGCCACAGTCTTCTCACATGCACCGTAAATGGTACTGAACATTAGGATATGATCACCCGGAGTAAAAGTCATGTTGCGCAGGACGGTGTTTACACCGGTACTGGCGTTGGGGACGAAGACCAGGGTGGAAGAGGGCGTGTTGAGGAGCTTGGCCATGGCTTCTCGGGCCTCATCCAGATAGCGTGGATACTTGTAGATGATGAAATCATCAGGTCGAGCTTCACTGGCATCCTGAAAGGCGCGCAAACTCTCGCGAACGACACACGGGTAAGTGCCGAAAGAACCTAGAGTTGGTGAGAAAATGTGTCGCATTGATGAGCCTTTTGTGCGAGCTGGCTTGACGTACCATGATTCAAGTTCAAGAATCCCTTGTCGAACAGAAACTCCTTGTCCCGGAGCTCTTTTCCAAATGCAACACCGCCTTTTGTCTTGATGTCTGCAACACCGTACTTTGAGTTTGAAGTCATGACTGTTTCACAATGTGCGAATTGTGCTGCTTAGATGATTGAAAAGAGCCTCAAGTCTCAACGAGTATATATACTCTGAACAAGATGAGTCAGTGAAATTGTGACTGGTGAATTTCCAAGTATTCTTCGAGCGGAGCTACGTACTAGGCTTCGCAGCACGCCCTTTCGTTGTCATGATAGCAGCAATTGACCAATCAGCATCCGCAGCGGTTAGTCGCGGGCTCCAGTATCCACCGGTGACTATTCAGCCCGTCAACAGTTGGATTTGCCGACATTCCCCCCTCAATGCACATACGTGCGCAAATGAAACCGTGTGTTCAATTACAGAGTCGACAGAGGAGTTATTCTGCCGCTGTATCATGTTAATGGCATCAAAAGACTTGCTTATGCCACGAGGAGATTTTATTGCTCTCATCAACGAGGGAAGGTGCAGCCGGCATCGCCAAGGTTTTCTCTGCCAGGGATTCAGACACGGCTTATTAATATATTTCCGCCATACCATAGTAAGCGGGGCGCTTCCCGAGTGTGGTGGGGTAGCCCGTCCCGTAGCTCAGGTGCTTAAACAAACCATTCTCCTCTCGTTGCTTTTACTGGGCCTTGTTCTGCCGGCATGCATCCGCTCGTCTCTCATCCAGATATCGATGTCCTGGTCGTTGGTGGCGGCAATGCAGGCTTCTCCGCTGCCATTGCCGCTGCCCAAGCCGGCGCCCGTCGTGTGGTCCTTGTTGAAAAAGCGCCAAAGGAATGGGCTGGAGGAAACAGTTACTTCACAGCAGGCGCTTTCCGCACAGTTCATAATGGTATCGAGGATTTACTACCGATTGTCAACAATGTCGACGCCGAGACAGCAAAGCTCATCGACATGAAGCCTTATACTGAGGATGACTTCGGCAAAGACATGCATCGTATATGCTCAGGTCGCTCGGATGTCGCGCTGAGTCAGGCACTGATTAAAGAATCCAACGAGACTGTCAAATGGCTTGCAAAGAACGGAATCAGGTTCCAGCTCTCTTTCAATCGCCAAGCGTACAAGGTCAATGGTCGATTCAAGTTTTGGGGTGGCATGGCGCTCATGACAGAAAACGGCGGCAAAGGATTGATTGCGGATCATCAAGCCTGCGCTGAGCGGCACCAAGTGGAGGTGTACTACTCTACAGCCGCAAAACGCATCCTCACTTCTTCATCAGGTGCCGTGACAGGAGTCATGGTAGAATGCGAGGGCGTAGACACACTCGTTACGACTAATGCCGTCATCCTTGCAGCAGGAGGCTTCGAAGCGAATCCGCGTATGCGCTCCCAATATCTTGGCCCTAATTGGGATATAGCACGTGTGCGTGGTTAGTACTCTCATGTACCGACTGCATGCGATACATACACTGACTCCATAAACCAAAATCTCAGGCACGCCTTTCAACACAGGTGAGGTGCTCGAACTCGCTATCCGCGATGTCAATGCTAAGCAAGCGGGTCATTGGTCTGGCTGCCATTCTACCTGTTGGGATGCCAATGCACCTGCCAATAGCGGCGATCGCAACGTGTCAAATGAGTTCACCAAGTCTGGATACCCGCTTGGCCTAATGATTAACACCGACGGCCATAGATTTGTCGATGAAGGCATTGACATGCGCAACTACACTTACGCAAAGTTTGGACGCGCTATTCACGAGCAGCCCGAAGGCGTAGCTTTTCAGGTTTGGGACCAACGCACGATATCATGGTTGCGCGACGAAGAGTACAGAGATGAACGTGTTCAAAAGATATGGGGTGATACATTGGAAGAATTGGCTGAGAAGCTCGCTGCAAATTCGGGGCTAAATGCCCCCGATCAGTTTGTCGAGACAATCAAGCAGTACAATGAGGCAGTGTACGCATCTCAAGCCGAAAACTCAGACAGAATATGGGATCCAGCGATCAAAGATGGGCTCTCAACACAATCTTCAACTAACAAGTTAGCTCTAGCAAAGTCTAACTGGGCGCTTCCGCTTGACATGGGCCCTTTTATGGCCGTCAAAGTATGCTGCGGTGTTACTTTTACATTCGGTGGACTGGCTGTAAAGCCTGAGACTACTGCAGTCATTTCCAACTCTGGCAGGGAGGTTGGTGGACTGTTCTGTGTCGGTGAGATGCTTGGAGGGTTGTTCTATAGCAATTATCCTGGAGGTAGTGGATTGACATCTGGCGCAGTCTTTGGTCGGAGAGCTGGAACTGCAGCAGCGAATGTGGTCAGTCCTCGTGCTGTGGTGATGCCAACAGCGTCGTAATCCTCAGCTTCTACATGCCGCTAGTAACGCTTGCAGAACCAAACTAGCAGATCCAGTGTTGCATCGGTTGCAACTGGACATTGTGCGGTACCCAAATGATGGCATTCTTGAAAGATAATGCATTCTCAACTCTTACGCTGCATCGACCTTATTGATTCCCGTAGGCGCGGGATCGCGGCGACAACTCAAGCGTGTAGTGAAAATAGAATGTATTCCTCGATATTCCCACTTTGTGTCGTCTGCTGCAAAGGCGGTCATGACCAGGAGGAATGTGGGTATTGATAGTCACCTACGCCGTGCCAATATTCAATCTGCCTATCTACCTCTTCCTTGTCCGCTTTGGTGCCGGCTTGGGTTTTGAGCGATTGGTTCTCCGGGTGGTTGGCGCGCTGTCTTCCTCAGACTCGACGCTGGACTCTTCTTCCTCTTCTTCCTCGTCTTCCTCTTCAGCAGACTCTGACACGGTACTCCGAGGTTTGGCATTCTTTGCGGCACTAACTGCAGATTTAGATCCCTTTCCGCTCTTTGCAGCCCTAGCAGCCCTGGTGCTTTTGGTGTTCTTTGACGTGGGGGTTGCCTCTGTCACACTCTCGGCCTTTTGTGAGCGCACACCGTCAGGCAGGTCTTTGAGCAAACCAATGCCTGGAGCATAAAGATCCTTGTACTCATCTGCAGGAACCATGGGCGGCGAGGAAGCTGCAGCAGAGCCTGGGCCGTGGAAGCGCTTCTGCCACATCATCTCGCCAAAGTCGTCTTCGGGCAGTTCGAACTCGGGCAGATTGACAGCATCCTCGGGGTCCAGCGGGTCGGGATCCTCAGAGAAGGCAAACTCGTTCTCGCGCGTGTCGAGCGCGTCCAGGTCGTACCATTGCGACAGCTTTTTCCATATGCCTGGGATGCGCGTGTGGGGTGCGTCTTCGCCGGCGAAACCATGAGAGCGCATATCGGTGTGAATACTAATCATACGAAAGTGCTTGTGCAGGCCCGTTGGCTTCCATTTCATCATGCTCTTCAGCAGCTGCGTCTCCTGCTCGTCGGCCCAAGGGTCGCTGAGAAGCTCATCTTGCGACTGCACGGCACCCGAATCTTGGGGCGTCTTTGGCTGCGTGTCGCCAAGTGGAGTAGAGGCTGCGCTGGCCTTGGCCTTCTTACGGGGAGGCATTTGCGGCGAGTGAATTGGCGTGACGGTGTGGTGGGCGAAGGAGGACGTCGTGAGAAACTAAGGGCGTGCGGCACGCGTCGCGAAGCTGCAGGCCCGCCGCGTAGTAGTACGTAGGGCTGAACCGCCAGAACTTTGGCGCGTCATGCCCCTCACCCACCCCGACACTACTTGACTCCGTCGACGCCCCCGCCGCTGCCGCCATGGATGCGGGCGACTCGATTCACGATGTCTTCGGCAGCGATCGCCTGTGGGAACAGTCCTCCTTTTTTGACCTTTCTGAGCTGCAAGACTCGTCCCTCTTCGCCCCGCTGCAGCTAGATAGTGAGCCGTCGCGTCTCCAGTACACCCACGTGGACGCGTCTTGTTGACCTGCCGCAGTCGCCGCCATCCGATTCGACCACCCCTATGCCCCCAAACATGATCTCGACCGCGAGCTGCGATTGCCAGACCTGGACACGTTCGAGTTTGGGCCTCTACCCGACCTAGATAGTCTAGATGAATCCAGTATCGTCATCGACACTCCGCCCTTGGAGCCCGACGAAGACATATGGCAGATAGCCCTTGAACAAGGACCCGCCAACAAAGATGTCTTGTTCCATACATGGGAGTCTTTCGAAACGAGGCACAATGTCGAAACTCCATCACCATACGTCTCTGAACAGGGACCTGAGGCATTCGATGCCGCGCTGGTATGCGACCAAGAGAAGCACAGTGCTGGAAGGATACTCAAAGCCGATGTTCTCCTACAGTCGCTCTGGAACCTTGGGCTAGGCCGGTCATCTATCCTCTTCCACTTCAACCCCAAGCTGAAATCCTTTGAGCCCAGCATTGTTGAAGGGCGCGCTTCAGGACTGAGTCTGCCAGCTGCCCAGAGCCTCATTACACATTTTATTCGTACTGGCAACACATTTTTGTATTTGCGGTCCTTTGCGGAGCGTACTTTTGCCTCAGCTGCATCCATACCCGCAAGGGTTGCCCTCGCTACATCTGTATCAAGTATTCTCGCCAGTCTAGAAGATGCATTGGGAAAACAGTCTTCAAAGATTCGGTCCCTCATGCAGCTGCAACATCATTTCGCTAAACCTCGCAATATTTTGATACACGTTGCTCGCCTAGTCGATGCTGTCAAACACGCAAAGACCAACGAGCAGCTGTCTTCCATCATGCATCACCGTCTTCTGGAGATTGAAGAAGGTGACGATCAACTCCGCAGGCTATCATGTCAATTGCTGTGTCATGTGGCCAGACCGAGCCTAGAGCTGCTCAGCGAATGGATTGGTATACGAAAAGAGCAAGAAGCCTTGCCTATTTGGCAGCGAGACAGCTTCGTGACACTTGAAGATCCCTCTCCCGATACACCAGCGGTAGAGTATACCTATAGGTCAGAAATGATGCCGAGGTTCATATCTCCTGAAGACGGCAATACGATATTCGAGACTGGAAACAGTCTTCGGTTTCTGAAGACACAACACCCGCATCATCCACTCGCTCGGTTAGATGGATTGGCTGTTCAACCTCCGGATATGGAATGGGCCTTTCAGTGGGAGGACATTGAGAGATTAGCAACAAAAGCAAAAGACTACGAGGAAAGGCTGAGGCACGCACTACTGGCCTTTGGTGGAGGCCAAACCGATACTATAGATTCCCTTACAGCTCCACCTGCACCCCTGGAAGTAACAGAAGTTCCGGCCGACGCTCAAAATCTCGACCGATATTTCGAAGATTCCATCCAAAAGATGGATGCGGCGCCCAAATGGTCTTCCGAGACTTTGCCAAACGATCTACATCTGCTCATGGAAAGCATTCTCGATACAACAAACAAAAAAGATGATACAACCTCCAACACATTTTCTCCACCGATGTCTCTAGCTTCCACGCTATCCTTCCGCCCGCTTCTTACAGCACAAGCCAAGCTGGTGAATGCAGCCACGATTCGTCTTTTCTTCCGCTCCCACCAACTACGCCACCATTTATCTTTACAGCGGCAATACCATCTTCTTGGTGATGGTGTTTTCTCGTCACTGCTCGCTACTGCGCTCTTCGACCCCAATCGTGAAAGCGCTGAGCGACACAAAGGAAGAATGCGTAGTGGAGTGCACATGGGCTTGCAGTTGGGTTCTCGCAAATCATGGCCGCCGGCGAGTTCAGAGCTCCGATTGGCACTGAGAGGGGTTCTTAGTGAGAGCTACTACTCTTCTGCACTCTTTCAATCTACACTGAACGATGGCGAGACATATGCGCCCAAAACACATTTGCACAATAGAGATAACGACGAGCTCCCAGGGCAGCTCAACTTTGCGATTCGAAACCTCACTGAAGCAGAGCAAGAGAAGGTCATGGATCCCGACGCCTTGCATGCATTGGACTTTCTGCGTCTGCAGTATGTGGCGCCACCTCCGCTGAACCTGGTCATCACAACGGCTGCCCTGGACAAATATGACCACATATTTAAATTTTTACTGCGACTCCTGCGAATGCTATTTGTGGTTTCACATCTACCACGCGAATATGCCGATCCAGAGTCACGCTATTTGAGAATGGAGGCATACCACTTTGTGGTTACGCTGACCAACTATGTTTTTCAAACTGGAATAGCTGAGCCTTGGAATGAGTATGACTGTTTTGTCTCCAAAGTCGAGAGGCGTCTCGACCAAGAAGATGCAGCTGGTGAGCTGGGTGTGCGCGTTACAGAAGGTGTCGCCTCGTTGCGTGACGCCCACGAAAGATGTCTTGACAGCATCTTGTTCGCACTTTTGCTCCGTAAACGCCAGCGCAAGATCATTGCACTCGTAGAAGAGATTTTTGATCACATTCTCCTTTTCGCTAAGATGCAAAACGCAAAAACACCCGACAACGAAGACAGTGTCCAAAGCCTTTATGCAAAAATGAGAGGCAAGATACGCGTGTTTTTGAGTGTCTGTCGAGGCCTGACGGGTAAGCAAGGTTATGGTAAGGGGAGAGGCACGGCCGAAGAGAACTCGATCGAGCGGCTCGTCGTTGCAATGGAAATGAATGGGTACTTTGCTGCGGCCTGAAGAAGGCTAGATTGAAAAACATGGAGCGAATGCATACCCCAGATATTAAAATACACTAAAGAATCCAAACCCCTTCCGGTGTCAATTTCAGACCAAGTCAACGCGCAGTGATCAACAGTGCAGACGCGATATGGTACTATATGTGGCGTCCTGGGCGCACTAAGTATAGAGCCCTTAATACTTCTCTGTATAGTTATCCAAATTGTTGGCTACACAGCTTGACTTGATTCTGTACCAAGCGTCACAGATGCTTTACTAGTTCTGCTGGGAGTGCGGAGATCAAATCCCTGGCGTGTTGCTCCAACCTAATCTCTGAATTCGGGACGGCCCAAGATGCGCCAACGGTCTTTGCTTTAGTTCACGATCTGAGCGGCGGCTTACAACCTGGTCGCCGTCTGGCCTGTGTACCAGCGCATGCTCTAGTTAGCGTGTATCCTGCAACAACCTTGGCTGGACAAAGTTTGAAACCAAAACTTAAGGAATTGTACAGGATGTCGCAGAGCCAATATGATTGACTGGGAATTGAACCGCTAATAAGACGCTCCTCATCGTTCGTACAGGAACAAGAAGCTGTCATCTAGCCAGCTTCTGGCTGCCCCGCTTTTTGTGTCATGTATGTGGCCACAAGCCACCACTGAGACATTTCTAAGCCGTACTAGATTCACAACCCGTTGAAAAAGGCAAAAATTGACCTATGGAATCATAAATTTTGATAAAAGTGGCGCTCTAGAAATGCCCCTGATGATAGCCATGAAGACTAGAGTTCGTTGTCTTTTACCATTTTAGCAAAAGTGAGCGTAAACCCGAGATGACCGTCGGTAAAGACGTATCATAATCTTCATCGGACGTTCTTCGGCAAGGGTACAAAACTCTACAACTAATTATCCTTCTTGTTTAGACTTGCCTTGTACCCATTTTGATGTCCATCACATACCTCATCTTCTGTCACTGTTGGACTGCTCCTTCTATTTATCAGCAAGTTTGTGCGAAGCGGTTGAATATAGAAACATGCATGCCACAGCCTATCTAAGGCAAGAATGAATAAGGCCGTACTTTTGGCAATCAATGTGAATCATGATAACAATGCCTCTTTTGTATCTCGACGATCTTTGCTACCTTCATATCTAGCGGCGGTTGTGGACGATTCAGCCACATCGTTAGTGGCGGAGGCCCTCCGACAGGTGACTTTCACCTTTTTGACAGTGTGGATTCCTCTCTCATTATCTCATCTGAAGTAAAAATTATCGACTATTGTGTATCTATAGCTTCCATGTAATCCAACGTTTTCTAGCATTACGTGGCCCGACTTTGAAGACCCGAAAATTTAGTATGTAAAATCTAAGCTATTCAACCCTCATTTGACACCTAATAACGCCCCACAACCCTAATATAGTTTAAAAACTTTCGAATGGAAGTTAATTGAAAACCGAAGCTTAGAGATTTAGTATGTAGAGCCTAAGGCCCAACTCTAGGAGCATGCGAAACATCTGACATGCACCCCTTTCGGACACTAGACATGAACAGAACCTAATTTCACCACAGCATCGGCAGCGCTTGAGCCATAGTTCCTGCACATAAAGGTCTTTCATCATGCATTGAGAATAAGCGGATCGTTCGTGATAGTTCATTCGCTTCTTCCCAAATTACCATATAATAGCCCTCTCTTGAGAGCGATTATCATCCTTCATATTATCTACAATACAGACTCCTTAATCGTCAATAATGGCCGCCCGTAAGATAATTCTTGCCCCCTTCTTTGGCGTTGTCGTCGCCAACAGCGATACCACAACGATCGAGATTCCAGGTCTTAGCATACCCACTACCTTTTCTATGTTGCCGGATGTCGCCGCTTCTATCATCACCGCGAACCCTACTGCCACTACTTTTAGCATTAGATGCGTACAAAACGACGACTGCGGTGTCTGGCCCAAGCAGACGCAGGTCGTTGGACCCTCAACATACCGGATAGACATGCAAGACCCAAATCCAGACACGTACGTCACGGGTTACATCGAATGTCACATTTCCAAGTCCGCGATATGCACAGAAAGCTACAGTGGCTATCAACAGGAAACGGGAAGTCACTACCGGACCCACCCTCCAAATGCAATCAATACTTATGGCCTGTTGATCACGGGTGGTGTGGGCAAGCTGCAAGGTGCCGGAGCGAAGCCTACTGGAACAGCATCGATCGATACGCAGAGGCCCAGTGGAACAGCATCGGATGGTATGTAGAAGCCCTATGACGGTGTAGGTGGACCTGTTATGCAGAAAGGCTCTCATCTGCCCCAACATTCATCGTTTGTTGAGATTCTAACAACAGTGCAGAGTCGAGTGGCCATGTGTCACCCACCTTCACCTATCCACCTAGACCAACTGGTGCAGCAAGTGGTAATGCTATTGTTAGCGGTGGACTACTGAGTCTGGCTGCTGGTGTACTTGGTGGAATGCTATTGTGATGACCGCAACGTCAAAGTTCTATTCGATTTCTGAATGTAAATTTTTCTAAATCAATTCACCTAATCGCTTTCGACTCATGTTCGGTGAGTAGGTCGGTACTTGCATCTTAACAACCTTGTTACTTGAGCTCCTTGAGCTTATTCAGCAAGTCATCCATGCTGGATGCGTACAAATCAAACTTGCCAAAAACATCGGTGCAAGGGTCGTGTTCTTCGAACATAAGATATGCTGTTTTGAATCCCACCTTCTTTGCTGCAATGAGGTCCCATGCATGTGCCGCAATAAACCATCTCTCGCCGTCTTCTTTTCCCAGACCTCTCTTGGACAAATGATGGTCAGCGTTCTCGTACACTCTGGCATCAGGCTTCGCGACTTGAATCGCATCACAGCTCAACAGATGCTCGGCGTCGAGGTCAATGCCAGCATCTTTGAAGTAGTTCAGCGATATCTCTAGTCCACCATTCGTTACACCATACACATCCCAACCAGCTGCCTTTAATCCATCAAAACACCTCTTAAGTCCTTCTCTTGGTCCCATGCTCTTGAATGCCTTCATTACCTCTTCGATATCTTCATCTGTGACAGCATCGATTGGTAAATCCACCACGGCACATGCCCGCCGGAGGGTCGATTTTAGGATTTGTGCAATGGGCACATACGATCCTGTCATGGAAACATACGTAAAGTCGCGCTGTGCAGCATAGAACCAGGAGAAGAACAACGTTTTTGGATCAACATCAGCGGTCTTGAGTTTCGGACCCAGGCGAGCGTGAATGGCTTGAATTGGGGCAGAGAACTCGAAGCAAGTGCCTATTACGTCGAAGGATGCTGAGTTGGGCATTTTATAATAATATCCAAAGATTTGATGTGTATGAGATTGTTGAGCTTTGATGGGTTTAAGTTTGGAAGCGGTCTCGTGGAATGTAAGTTGATAAGACCGCGGCGGATGCCTCATAGCCCATGTGACGTCAGATAGTATCATCAACTAGCCCGCCCGCCATCCATCTTCATCTCTATCTCCATCCACATCTCCATCATCATGAGCGATATACACCACATTCAAATCACATGACGCAAGCCGGGGCATAGCGGACCATATTCCTAAATGGTGCTTCGGCCCCCAAATGTGGTGTGTGCGCCACAGAAGGGTTTGACTGGCTGACCGTGGGGCGTATGTCGCTTACAGGCTCCCGGCATAGCTGTACTTTCTAGGTAGCAACATTGGATATCAGCTCAGCCTTTCCCACCCTTATCTTCCTTTTCATCTTTTTCCTCTTCGTTTCTGTCTATTGCGTGGAACGAAAGGATGGCTGGCATGACCAAGGCTGTGCTCTTCGCGCTCGTAGTAGCGCTAGGCGCATCTTTCTATCAACTCTACATCAAGGATCTTCTCACCATTACTTTTGGTGTAGGACGGGTCATTCAAAGTATTGACGAGTTCCCATACAATTGCAGGCGCATAGAGCATCCAAGGCTAGAAGCTTGTGAGGACATCTGGCTCGATGACAATGCACGCACATTGTATGCTGCATGTGCAGGGACTCAGAGCAGGCTGGCTTGGAACCAGGCGTACGTCACATGATTTGCAGCTACAGAAACAAAGGATATGAGATTTGCATCAGAACTGACACCAGGCAGGATGAAAAAGGTGAATGCATTTGGACGTCGGCCTGGTGGCTCTGAACTCATCGCCCTGGATATTGATAATCCGGGTGCGGATGGCCTCTTCAATTTCCGTTCTATCAAACCAACTGGCAACTACAGAGGAGCCACAGGAAACAAAGACCTCGACCTCCTCGGATTCAGTGGCCATTTCCTGGACGACAACACAATCCAATTTTACTTTGTTAACCAGCGACCTCCAGTTGGACCATCCGGTGAGATCGTCGACGCATCCAAGACGGGCGATAACTCCACGGTTGAAATCTTCGAAATAAAGAGAGGCGAGGATACCATGCGCCATATTCGCACAATTGTCTCAAGTGAAATTCAGACACCGAACCGCGTCGCGGCAGTAGGAGATGGTTCGGGTGCGTTTCTTTTGACCAATGATCACTCTACGAAGGTCGGCATGGTAAGTTGGAGAAAAACCTCGCGTTGTAAAAACATCTACACGGGATGACTGAAAAAAAGTCAACAGACTCGAGAATTGGACTACTTCATCGGCGGCGGAAACATCGTACACTGCTCTGGTTCGGGAGTCTGCCACCCTGCCTACACAGGCACTGAAGTTGACGAAACAACCCTTCTTCATGCTAACTCCAGCTCATCCAACTCCAACGCCTATCTCAAGCAACTTCGCAGCTTCCTACCCAGACCCAAGCTCAAATTCCCCAACGGCCTGGCCCGCGGCTTCTACGGGCTGTACTACGTGCCCAGCGCCATCGACGGCCAAGTCCGCGTTTTTGCCATGCAACCCAACAACCAGACGTTGCGCCTCGTTGACATCATTCACATCGGCATGCCCCTCGACAACATCTCAGTCGATGGAGATGGCGACTTGTACGTGGCCGGTTTCCCCAATCTGCCTCAGGCCGGCAAGGGGTTTGCCGACCCTTACAACGAGATCTCGCCCGTGACCATCTGGCGCATTAGGCCGGTAGAGGATGAGAGCGGAGGTGTAACCAAGATTCTTGGCTATGAGGTTAAGAAGCTGATTGAGGATCGCGACTCCAAGGTGCTTAGTGGAAGTACGACAGTCGTGAATGACCTTATAACCAACCGGCTTTTCATTAGTGGTAAGTCGATGATAGCAATGAGACGATATGAAAATTACATGCTAACCTCGCATATAGCTGCGGTTCACCCTTTCCTCGCGGTGTGTGAATATGATCCGAAGAAAGTGTAGTGCGTCTCACAGGTTGATCACGCAAACCCCGACGGGCTTTGAAATCACACGAAGTCATAGAGTATTGAGAATTGGTAGTTGAGCGGAGAAAATGACATTTATGCTCCTAAATTACCTCGTCTATATAAACAATGTGCACTCCTTGCCTATCACCCCATCTACCGCTTGACCAAACCCTTTTCCTCGGCCATGGCAACCATCTCTTCATTCTTTTTCCTCTGCGCCTGCAGCTCCTCCTCCTTCTTTCTCGCAATCTCCCTCTCCAGCTGATCCGGACGCCTGACTGCGATGTCCTTCGGCTTGTTGTCCGAGAAGAAGAACTTGAGGCTCTTCTCAATGACATAACAAGCGATAAAATCAAATGCCATGATGGTGGTGATCATAATCTTGAAGTCGGTAGTGAAGGGCACAAGCTTGAGCTTTTCATTGAGCTCGGGAATGAACTCAGTAGCGCAAGAGAATGCAACGCCGGAGACGGAGACGAGACCCCAGTACATGCCTTTGTTTTCACGGATGGACTCACGGAAGGGACGACCCTGGTAGTTGATAGCGAAGGTTGAGATCTGTTGAATGAGCTGCAAGAGGTAGATGGCTGAGTTGAGGAGCGACGGCTCAAACTCTTTCTCGAGATCCGGATTGGGATCCTTGGGCTCAACGCGTTGCACATACTGGCTGACGTAGATGAGAGTGATGATGTGGATCGTAAACTGGCCCAATACAGATCCAATGATGTAGGTATTGAAAATGTTGGACTGCGGGCGTTCCTTCGAGAGGGCTTCGACAGTCTTTGCGCGAGAGATTGAAAGGAAGCAAACGCTCATCATCATTCCTGAGATGGTGACTTGGCCGTCGCCAAATTTGATGCCATCGAGGTAGAGAACTGACAAGCTGTAGGCGGAGATCAAACAGTTGAGGGCAAGAATCTTGTACATCTGAATCGTGGCAACCAGCGTGCAACGGCCTTGACGGATGATGTTGGGAATGGCGACGACGTTGGCAAGCTTGGACGTAAACGGTGCAGCGACAGATGCATCACCGAGCTTGATGGTTGGGGGTTCGCCGGCCAGTTCCTCCATCTCCTGGGCCATCATCTTTTCTTGCATTTGCTGAGCAAAGTTGGCCGCAGTCTGAGGAGGCTGGACCTGACCAGGCTGTTGTTGAACAAGTGTACCAGTAGAAGCAGATCCGTTCGCAACGCCATTAGCACCAGGGAGCAGGCCCTTCTTCTTGGCTTGGTTCTCCATTGCTTTCTCGTAGTGTGGGTTCGTCGGGCCCGGCGGATACAGATGAGCAATCATGACAGGAACAGGGGGTGGAGGCTGGTTGAAGCGCTGCATGAGATTGCACTGCTTCTCGTAGACGTTCTTCATCTGCGTGTTGCGGAAATGCTCACCGATCTTGTCAAGATCCTCACGGGTACCGTTGAGAAGAGCAACACCGATATGAGCCTGCTTCAGAGCACCGACATCGTTGGTACCATCACCAGCCATGAGAGTAGTGTAACCACGGTCTTTGAGACCAAGAAGGATTTCTTCCTTCTGTTTCGGTGAGACACGAGCGTAGACCCAGGTGTATCGCAGAATTTGGTTCCATCCAGGCTGACCGGTAAACTTGGAGAGTGCATATCCAGTAAGACAGATATCCTTTGTTTTCAAAATCTCATCATCTAGCGGCTTGGTCGGATCAACGGGAATGCTGATCTTGTCGTCAACGCTTCGCCAGACAAGCTTCTCACCAGAATCGTCGTTTTCAGGAGCGTCGAGGATGTAGCACTCGCGATCAACAATTTCGACCTGCTTTGCGACATGGACGGCGGTAAGAGGGTTGTCACCAGTAATCATGACAACACGGTGGCTGGACTCGTTCAGAGCGCGGACAGCTTCGATAGCGTCAGGCTTGAGGGGGCATTGAAGTACAAGGAAACCGGCAAAGTGAAGGTCAGATTCAACCTGCTCACGCTTGAGGTCGTTGATGCGGTTCTGGCCCCACTCTCCGTCTTCAGATAGGAACTTGTATGCCAGAGCCAAGACACGGCCGCCATTACGGGTGAAGTGTTTGAAGGTCTCTTCGTAGTGTGGGGGAGTGTTGACTAACATCTTTCGAATAGTTTCAGGGGCGCCCTTGACCGCGGCGATTGTACTCTTGACCTTGCGTCCGTTCTTGTCGTTGACAAGGACAGTAGCTACGGAGCTCTGGCGCTTAAGAGCGGATGAGAATTGGAAGCGACGGCGAATGTGGACAAGTTCAGCGTGTGATTTGGCAGTAGTTGACGTGGCTTGAAGAGTATCCTTGGCTCCAAGCTTCCAGCCAAGGGACTGAAGCGTAGCCTTCTCCATGGGCTCACCCACAGTCTCGCCGTCATCGAGCTTAACCAGAGCGTGGGCGGAGGCAAGTACCAGTGTTGTCTCAGTACCAACATCGGTAACCTTTGCGAGGTCGGTATGCGCACCATCCGGCGCAACTGTGGCGCCCTTCTGTCCTAGGGATAGTCCAGCAATGCCGTCAACAACCAAGTCTTCGCCAGTCAAGGTACCAGTCTTGTCAAAGCAAGCCACATCGACCTGACCGGCAAAAGGAATACGGAACGGCTCAGTACAAAATATGGCATATTTGCTCAGCGCAGCAAGAGAAGTGTTGACAGCCAAGCTAAGTTCCATGGGGAGTTCCGGGGGTACGACGCTCGTGACGATAAGAACGCAGTCGAGAAGGAGCTTGTTGCGCTGACGATCTAGCCTCACACCCTCTTGCCATACATACCACGAGGCAGCCAAGGCGAAAACGGTAAGGAAGAGGATGAAGAACAAGGCCTCGACATTGTTCGCAGAGACGCGTTCAGTAGCGAAGATCATGGTCCTGACAAGGCTTCCCTGGTTGGTCTCAAATCCAGTCTTGATCACAATAGCAACGGCGCCCTTATCCGGAGGCGGAGGAACACCAGACGAAAGCTTCGGGACGACGCCACCATCTTCCTCAACGTTGCTTCCATGAGAGACCTGGAGGACCTTGGTGCCACCCCAGAGGAAGGAATTCTTGTCCAAACCCTCAGGTTCAATGCGTGCGTCGCCAGGTCGCAGTTGTACCGATTCCTTGAGTACTGGTGTACTCTCTCCTGACAGCATGGCTTCATTGACAATGGCCGAGCCCTCGAGCAGAAGCATGTCGCATGCAACACCAGAGTCTTCCTTGGTCCTGCCAACGCTGACAAGATCGCCTGGAAGCAGCTTGTCGCTCATAATCTCTTGCCATCGCTTCTGCCTGTATACCATAATTTCATAAGGCTTGATGCTCATTCCACGGAACTCATTCAGCGTCCTCTGCCTCTGCCATACAACGGTGCTCTCGAAGACGACCAGCATGAACAGCGTGAACAGCGAGTAGTACCAGTATTCATCCAGCATCCACAGACCCACACAGAAGACCTGGAAGACGAAGAAGGGCGCGACAGCGTGCTCCTTGAACAGCTCTGTAAATGTCGGTACGGGAATATCGAATGCATTGTCGCCATAGTGTTGCTGGAGACGTTCAATCTCGGCGGGCGAGGTAAGGCCCTGTGCCTGTTGGAACGTCTTGAGTTGTGGCTTGGGTTCGGTATCGAGGGCGTAGGCGAGCGGGGCGAATGAGCCCTTTTCGGCGTCGTAGAGGAAACGTCGCTTCTGGAAGAGGAACGAGATGTTCGGCTTTCCACCGACCTTGTCGCGGACCAACTTGACTATCTCGGCGGCACCTGCGTTCTTGATAGGCTGCACTTTGATAAGCTGTGCACTGCGCACATCGCTAGCCGAAGTGGTGGTGAATGCGCTCTTCAAGTTGACGTTCCAGTGCGTCATGAGCCAAAAGAGCGATTGGAACGTGGTGATGGTGGCAATCCAGACAAAGGTCCATTCCGACGACTGGATGTATTGTTCATAGCGCTGCGGCGAGAAGTATATGGCGGAGAAGGCTGGCCATATTATCAGAAAAGGCCAGATATATGTGTGCAGCTGCAATGGCAGCGGGTTATGCAGGCTGGCCTGCTTGATCTGGGGGTTGTCGACAAGCGGCGCCATAGTTGTGGTGTCGTGGCCAGACGAACGTCGGTCTTCGAAGATTATGCCCGCCATCCCTCGCCTCGCCATCGCGTGGGCGTCGGCGCTAGTTTCCCCGACCCACGTGTAGGGGAATTCACGGACTCGGACCAATTACGGACTAGCGCCAAACCGGGGGCTGCCATAGCTGCACTTGTGCATTCGTCAGTCCATAGGCATGGTGGCTTTGGTAGATGTATGATATGTTCATCTACCATATGGTTTGCTTCAAGTGCACGCATATTTTGTAATTCCTTGCTTTGTGCCTCCAATCAACGTCTCGATTATTGTCACAATTCCATCATTTCTGCCCAAATACACTCCAGCCTACCGTCAAAGAACACATCGGTCCAAGCTATATGCTGCATGACATCTTGGAGATCTACTCGACGCTTAATCTCCAACGCTCCACACAATTCAGAAAGCTTCGAGATCCACCAAGCGCGGTCCTCGCCCACCGCACCAACTGAGGCCACCACCAATACCCAAACCAGCATTTTCAAGTTCTTTTCGCGCCCCCAAACTTCTATCGCCGAGATTGCGGGTCGATCTATGGCTATGCGCAGCCGATCCAGAAGAATAGTAAAGATCTTCGCGTTGGGCGGGAGTCCCCGTAGGGCAGCATAAACAAAGATCAGTGTTGCAGCAAGAAGGCCTTCAATAACGCTTGCTGCATCTGCTGTGCTTCTCTGGTGTTCCTGATCTTCGTCTCTGCATGTTCGGGTTTCTCGGTCAAAGTCGATGAATTCGCGGCATCGATCGGGCACAGAAAGGATAATGTACTGCATTTGGTAGAGGAGATTACTCAATGTGAGTCGAGAGACACGGTGAGACCAGCGTGAGGACATTGCCAGAGCGATTCGATGTAGTCTGTAGAATATATTAAAGCATTCCGTTGCAGCGAGAGACAGTTGAAGTGGCGATGTTGGCGAGGTGTACGCTGCTTCTTCCATGAGCTCGTCAGGCAACAGAGGTGCGTCTGGGTCGAGGCACACAAGCGGGAATGAAGGAGAAGTACGAAATGCCGCAGCAATGTGGAAATCGATCCTAAAGGCATTCTTTTCAGTAAATACATCAAGCTTCTTATGTGGCTTAAGCTCACCATAAGATGCCGCGCAGCAAACCGTCATTGTGGCCGAACGCAAACAATCCCCCTCGGGCAATCACCATGCGTTTCAGGGCGATCAAATGCATTTGCGCGGTATCATATGCTCCAAGCAGATTCTGGTCAGGGTAAGCAGTTGCAAAGTAAGCAGGAAATATTCAATGTTGAATATGGAGTCCAACCTCAAAGTTCGCGAGGGTCAAGACTGTACCAATAACCTCGTCCGAGACAACTCCATCAGGTTCTGCGAGCTTAGAACTGATCGCATTGATTGCATCAGTCTTATGTCTGAGATGACAAAATTGTAGCTCACTCAGACCCTTTGCGAGCACGCCGTATATTGCCCATGTTGCTAGTGTGGCATGCAGAAGGCCGGCATCATGTATGGTCCAGGATGGCCAGGTATTCTTGGCGTCAATAGCAATGGAGTTACTCTTTGGTGCGCCTTTATCTGTGGGAATATCAGTATGAAGGATTCGCTTGGATGAACGTACTTTCTGAACAAAAGCCAGCTCTGGACTCGTACGTACACAACTGAAACAGCATGTCAAACTGTGGTGTTCCTGGTACTGGTAGAATATCAAAAGGGTCGATACGATGAGCACTTGGGTCTATTCTCAACCTTGGTGTTTTCAATGCTGATTCGATTACCTCCTCTTGTGCTTTGTCGCCTCTTCCACCTGGTAAGCTGCGTCTCTTTTTTGTTGCTTCATCAGCAAGGGATGCCTCCGTTGTAGCACTGGTTGAGTAGCACCTTTCCCCCCTGCTTTTCCCCCTTTCCCTCCTCGATTTCGACCTTGCGCCCTTGTGGTCTTTTTCGGTTGCTGATTTGTTGAGCCGAAACCGACTACTCAATTGCTGCCTCGCCATGACCGTGGTCGCTGAACTGTGCTCTGATTTGTCCACTAGCGGCGCAGTTGTTTTAGTCTCGAAGAAGTTACGCATTACCAGCCGCCGGATCATGCCTCGTTCCGCTCCGTTGGGCAGATGTGGCTTTTCCGTAGTCACAAAAAACTCGTATTCGCGTACCATAGTAGTGACCGATGTATTCTTTGTTGGTGGCTGATCTAATAACGAAGAGTTACTCGCCGAACCCGGGTTACTGTTATTCGATGGGTTTGGTACATCTGCCATGACGGAGGTTGATACTTTGTCCGGACGCGCGAAGAGACATACCCAAAGGCACAATCGGGAATGTACTGGGGAGATGCTGTAGTTGTCGTAACTTGGTTGGCTGCCTCTGATTGATGTCCACTGGCTCTTAGCCAAATTTGTACATGAAACACCAGATCTGATCGTTACCACGACTATCCTCCAGCCTGGCAATGATGCCAGACGATCGTTATTTGTGGCAGTGGTTGATTATATAAACAGTCTGTTGATTACGGCAGCGGGGTATGGTCCAGGAGCTCCAGAAAAGCGTTATGATTGGAGAGTGGTTTGCATGCACGATGCGTCTTTAGGAAGACCGGCAGATGGGCTCCAACCACTCGCGGACCTCCAGATAGCAGTACGGTCCGCAACAGCAAATATCGCCCATGCTGGTCGTTATGAATTCTTATAAACGGCCCAGAGTCTTATCTATACCGATACTGAGGTCTTCCTCCCTGCAGCGAGTTCAAAACTCTATCGCACCTGTGCGTGGCAAGGCAACGCTTTGCATTCAGCTGCACAATATGACGCATGGTGTTGTAGTTCGTCTGATCGCGGGGCACTGTGGCATCATTGTCGCAGAATCGAACTTTTTGAGGGACGAACCCGTACAACATCAGCCCATACAAGACGGATGGGCGGCCCTGGAGAGGTGTCGCCATGGGTAGCCGTGCTGACGCAGCAGAGATCTAGCCACATCAAGTCAATAATAGCACCCTCACCCCATTTGCCCCCACTTTGTTGCGGAAAGCCCGAGGATGAATCATAGCATTGCCGAGTTGACTAGATTTACCGAGCGGTGTGACGAAGAATGTGAAAGTGGCAAGATAATCTTTTTCGGTTAATAGGCTGGAAGACAGACACCCTAAGTAACAAGGCTTGCTGACTGCGCTCCCGCAATGCCCCTGATTTCGCGCTACGCTCAGACCCTAATCTACATTCGAACACAAAAAATCATGCAAACTTATTTTCCCTTGTCCTCCCTAAGGCTTACGATCTGATTGAGCACAATGTTGTTCTCTGTTGAATCGATATCGACGCAGAAGTAAGCCGTTCGCAGAGCCTGGAAGCGAACAAGAGCGTCCGAAGAACCACTCAGGTCCAACGATGTCTCGCTGATGAGATTTCTGATTCCCTTCTCGATGAATGCGTTCTTGTAGATGACCTCGGAATTGGGATTCAGATCGTCAGCCCAGCCTCCTGTCTTCCAGTCTAATGTGTTTGGAGACTCGGTCTTGAAGAGCGAGTTGTACAGACGTGCTGTGACTGGGACAGCAGTTGCCGCATCCACCCACTGAATATACGCTTTGGGTTTCTCGGTTGCTGGAGCCTTGACTGCCTTGATCTCAGTGACCTTGCCGCTCTCGTCTTTGGAGAAAGATGTAGCGCGAATCGGAAATGGCACGTTGTACAGACCAACCGCTTTGTTTGGTGCCAGACGGAAGTAGTCCGCACTGTCTTCTTCTCTAAAGTCGCTGCGGTCTATGTAGACTGCATTGCCAATCTTGACCTTTCGCTCTCCAGGGATAGTACCCTTGGGGTCATACGGCACAGTAAGCTCCTGCTCATCCTCGGCAGCAAAGTCTTCAATTATGACTTTGATAGGATCGAGCACAAGCATTTGGCGTGGCACAGTACGCTCCAGGTGCTTTCGAATCGATGCTTCGAAACGAGGGGGCTCAATCTCAGAGAGTGCATCTGTGACGCCGAGCTCATCGACAAAGTTAAGCATAGCCTTGGCTGGGATACCACGGCGGCGGAGAGCGACCATGGTGAAAAGGCGAGGATCGTCCCATCCTCGCACGGCTGGTGGAATCTTCTTTGTTTCGACCGTACCATCGGCATTCTTCTTCTCTACCGTGGTTCCCTCAACGAGTTGGAGAATGCGTCGCTTTGACAAAATGGTACCGCCAACGCTGAGACGGCCGAACCTGTCTCTTATTAGTGGAAAGAAATGAAGAAACAACGACTATGCTTACTCTCTCTGCATAGGCCCCTTTTCTTCCGACTTTGGCACCTTCATATCTAGTTGCTCCAGAAGCCAGTCATACGAAACACGCGACTGGCGGAACTCGACAGTACACATGGAGTGGGTAATGCCTTCCAGAGCATCGCAAATGCAGTGCGTAAAGTCGTATGTAGGGTAGATTCTCCACTTGTTACCTGTCCTGTGGTGGTAATTTTCTTTTACGACTCGATAGGCTGGCAGGTCCCACATCTGGGGGTTGCCCTCGTCTGGGTCCGTCAACTTCTGCTTCATACGGAGGAATGCCTCGCCAGCCTTGTATTTCCCGTCACGCATTGCTCGGAACTCGGTGATGGACTCTTCAATCGGTCGCGTGCGATGAGCGCAGGCATAGCGTTTACCACGGTTGTCGGGTCCGCCACGCTGGTTATTAATCTCCTCACCTGTGTGCTGATTAGATTTTAATATGCAGATAGACATGTACAGACTTACGCGAACAGTGGCAGACGTAAGCGCCATCTTTATTAATGAGCTCTTCAGCCAGCTCGTACAGCTTGTCGAAGTTGTCGCTGCTGTAGGTAATCTTCCACGGCTCAAAGCCTAGCCACTTGACAACGTCCAGGATTGCTTTGAAGTAGATTTCATCTTCCTTCTCGGGGTTGGTGTCGTCGTAGCGCAGGTAGCACTTGCCGTTGTGGTGCTTTGCGAAGCCAAAGTCTACAGCAATAGCCTTGGCATGTCCAATGTGCAAAAAGCCGTTGGGCTCAGGCGGGAAACGAGTTCTGACTTCGGCAACGGGCTTTTCTTCGTAGATGCGCTTCAGCCAACCTTCGGAGAAGATGCTGGTCGGCTCGCTCTTTGCGCTAGGCTTTGCCTGCTCCTTGGGTCGTAGAGCGTGCTCCGCTTTCTTGGCCTTTGCAGCAGCTTTTTTCGCTGCCTTCTCGAGGGCGCGCTTGGAGGGGCCCTTCTCCTCCTCGTTGGGTGGTGGTGCGGGAGCTGAAGGTTCGGCCATATCTGTGTGATGTAAGTTTGAGATTGTTATAGAATGCGCCTGGGATTTTTCAAAGGGATTTTGCAGCTTGTGCAGCTTGTGCTAGTGATTGGCCACAGATGAGACGCGTGAATAGTTGCGACTTACTTGCTACGTGCTGTGTGGACTATGACGAAGCTCGTGTGCTGCTTGGAGGGGCACGAGGGGACTCTATCAACATTCTGGAGGGGCATTGACTCAACCACGCTAAGTTACAGCCTCACCAGCCACAAACGCCACACCAGGCCGACACAACCGCCTCCCTGGTCTTGCTACTGTTTCTCTACGCTTGATACATCGCATTCGCTCTGTTTTTATCCTGGAGTTACAAATACTGCTGCTGCTCAAGCATTCACAGTAAGAACATTCAATTTTTAACTTAGTGTCTTGTTGTCACTGTCAGGACGCTTGCACGCTGGCATCGCTTGCGTACTCTGAGCTGACAAACACCTCTTCACTACTTACGGACACGTTCTCGCTCATTGAAGGGACATATGAGTTCATTTTTCCTCATTCCATCAAAGAATTGAGCTCATCGTATTTTCTCCAAGAGACCTTACAACGCACAAGCACAAACACAGGCATGACTTCTTCAATGATTGAGTGTGAAGCTTTTCGGTCGTCACATTCTTGCCAACTGTACGTCGGCAGAATGTATACATAATGTCGTACTGCATCCTTTCAGAATAAGACCAACAGCACATGTTTTCTACTGGCCTTCTCACCTACCATCGGACGTTCAATAATCGAATATTTTCATCTTTCGGCCGCATCCATGACAGTTGACAGTTTGACACCGGGACCAATCTCCCAAAAACACAAAGTTCCTGAAGAAACATTGGAGTCTCTATCTGACCAGAGGCAAAGAAGAGCCAATCTTCTCCTTTCCCAGAACTACCAAACCCTAATTGCTGAAGTGCTTCAGGAAGAACTTCCCAAGTACGCAAACAGCACGACAATCGATGCTACAGACATGGTCCAACATATGCGTGACTGCGCCCTGATTCTCGCTTCTGCATCATTCATTTTCACAGCTGCCATATCCGGGAATCTTGTTGCTCGGGTCCTGGCGGAGTCTCAACTACAGAGCGAATACACAGCTCTCTCAGATCGAGCACACTATCAACCCTCCATCTATGCTCACTTCCTCACAGATAGACACGGCGTGCCACCCACGCCCAACCAGTACCTCAAAATCAGCAACATGATAAATGACTACCTTGCCCAGGAAGAAACTTCCGAGCACGCATGGCAAATCGACAACATGACCACCCCTGCAGTAACTCAGCAAGCCTCCACCAACGGGCACCGCAAGTACCTCCAAACGGCCTCGTCCCCTCGTTCACCCACGCGCGTCGCCACACTCGAGCGCTTCTGCACCGGCACCCAGAAGCGCTGGCTAGAAACACCCGCATCCCTTCGCAACGTCCCTTTCTCCTTCCCGCCCGCCGAGTGCGGATACTCGAGCCGCTCGCACATGCGCCTGGCACAGCACCGCGCGCGCCGCTCGTCAAACTACATCATGAACCTTGTCGAAGACACGTGTGCGTATTTGCATCGCTCAGGCACTTTCGACCAGCACTTCAGCATGCACCCGTTCATCATCTTTCTGCTGTTTCGGCCGAGCCAGGCCGCCATGGCAGAGATACTATGCTCGGGCTTGCTGCAAGTGTGGGTCGACAGCGGCGGCGGGTTCAATGCGTATCCGGCTGGACGTAGTGTGGCAACTGCGAGGCGAGTGGCCGGTGCTGAGTGGGCGGTGTATGAGAGGTGGGTGAGGCAGGAGTCGGGCGTTGTGGAGAATATGCGGGCCCAGCAGCAGAGAGCTGACGAGTGGCAGAGAGCGCTGGATTGGGAAAACGGGGTTGTGGAGGATGAAGAGGTGGAGAGAGACTCTGGGGACGAGAATGATGTAGACAGTAGGTAGGTTTGTCCAGGTGGAATCACTTCGATGATTGTTGTTTAAGGCAGCATTTGTGTTTGTCAGTGTTTGTCCAGTGTTGCTCGTTTTATTTCGCTCTATTACAGAATTATCAATATATCAGTTCTGTTCTACTGTGTTCCTTCTATTAATCATCTTACCTCTCTTTACTTCTACCCAATTGCAAGTCAGTCAACGTAAAGGTGAAAGTAAAGTGAAGTAGAGTAAGCCACAACTTCCTTGCTCAGGCCGCTCCTATTTCATCACGAAGCAAAGCTGTGATTTCCCGTTTTCCTACCGACCTTAGCCTCTACTCGAAGTCACTGATTGCAGCCTTTAACTCAACTGACCAGCGATATAAAACACTCGCCTCTTGCCACCCACAACTTCCAGCTCTCCTTAAAAGAAACCTCTCAAAGCCAGATAAGTCAGCCACTCCACACCAGCAAGACCTCATAATGTCTGCCTCCAACAACGCCAATACCAACAACACCTCCGACTCCGATAATACCAACACCAGCCTCAAACTCTCCGTCTACAACCCCACCACCGAGCTCCACGACCTAGGCCGCACCCGCTTCGACCACGACACCGCCGCGCCCTCAGATCGAGACACAGCGCTGACCCTATCGCCCACGCACAGCGCCATTCCTCTACGTACGGGGCACGCGCCGCGCGGACTCGAAGCCCAGGTACACGCATGGACAACCTTCCAATTCACGACGACGGACGTAGACGCTGCCGAGGAACTCAAGGGAGACTTGCATGGCGGACAGTTGCATCGGGTGAATCGCGCTGCGAGGGGTGAGGAGCGGGTTGTCAAAGGGGGAGGAGGAGGGGATGAGAATGCTTTGTGTGCGGGACGAAAGGGAGAGGGGAATGATGCGCGTCCTTTGGCGAAGGGCATGGCGGAGGAGATGGACAAGGACATGTTCTGGAGTGAGCGGATTATCTGAGGGGAAGGAAAGAAGAGAAGAGGATAGCATGGGTAAGTGCGAGGACGGATAAGTCAGTTTGATACACTATAGTATGCGCGAGTCATGACTTTTGCATCGATCAGCAAGTCAGAGAAATTGGAGACAGAAAAGGCCGCATACCTCTTGTCCTCGAATTCAGTCTTCAGACGCCATTGGCGTTCTCATGATTTTTTAAAATGCCGGTGTACAACGCCACACAGACTCTCCCACAGTACTTGATCTCGTCCTCTGACCCATTCGACCATCACCTCCCTCGCCAGGTCTACAACGCGAATTCGAAACGCCAGTTTGACTGCTCTTCCATCGCCCTCATCCGCCTCCATATCAATGATGCCTTCTTTGACTCTCCTTTCATGCATGCGTCTGTAGGCTCGACTCCACACGTTTTGATGCGCTTCGCCGATGCCGGTGGAAGAAGTAGGATCCCAAGTCCAGCTTAGTAAATCGAGTGAAGCCATGTGAGCGGTAATGGCATCTTTTGCAGCCTGGGGTTCGACAGACGGGGGTAAAGGGATAGGATAAGAAGTTGGAAATGGAAGGTACTCATTTGGCATTTTCTCTATGCGGGCATGGCTCTGTGTGCACTTGTCAGCCGGGTCTCCAAGACTCAGAACACACGGCGTCAAGAGATGAGCCTGTGTAATCGTCTCTAAAACGTCGAGGGCGAATACATACGTTTCTCGGTCGAAAATCGCCAAAGCTCCAGGCTACGATCCATCGCTTGGTGCTGCTACCTACTTCTACGACACCAACAGCCCAGTTTGTGATGGCGTGCTGTTTCAACAACCGGATAATGGCCTTTGCGCTATCGAGTTTACCGAACAGACTGCTGTACCACTGTACTTTTTCTCGAAGTGCCAGACTCTCATTGACAATGGTCGTTACAAAGCCAACATCGCCTCCACCGGCAAAGACCATTTCGTTTTCTGATCCAGTGCATACGGCGTTAGGCTTGGCGCTCTTGCCCTCGCCTCTGAGGCTGGACTGCATCTCAGACGTGTTGGCGAAGAAAGGCGGATTGCACATGGCGAAGTCGAGATGAGTGACACCAAGAGCGACAAGCGGAATGAGAGGGGTCAGGGCAGTAGTTTGGAGCAGCTTTGTGCGCGTCATGAGGTTGTTAAGGGCAAGGTTGCGGGCGGCTGAGTCGAAACTCTTCTTGTCAATGTCTGTAGCGCACATGGACCAGTTTGGACGCGACCGCAAGCAAAGCATGGTGTATATGGCGGAAGCGCCGGTGCCTATGTCTAGGCCGAGTACCTGGCGGTTTGGATCATACTTGTTAGAGTAATCTGAGGCTGTGGAATCAATGAGGCCCTGTATCCAGGCAACATAGTTCCAGCGGTTGGGTATGGGCGGACAGAGGCGGTCATTGGGGACATCAAGTTCGAGGCCAAAATCTGACTTGAGGATTGCTTTCGACAAGGCCTGGACAGTTTCTGGGTCTTGAAAGTCGAGCTTGCCCGAGGCACGCTGCCATATTTGCTTAAAGCCATCGTCTGCTTTGGCGAGGGCTCGGAAGTCGATGGTGTCATATGGGGGTCGCTGTCCGAGATCCATTGGCGGCTACTAGTACGCGAATGGCCATGGGCGATATTCACAAGCGTGGTCGCAGGGCCGAGCATGGGAGACATGCGGAGCGCAAAGTGGGAATGTGGCGCTCGGACCAACACGGCCTGATTGGTGGTGACTTTGGGATGAAAGTGATGAGTGGAAGGGAGGCACTGGACAATATACAATTGATATACAAGAAAAAAGGTAGAGGGATAGCGTCGCCGCAACTCCTGTATACACCTACCGCAGTCTACCCAACGCCGTACCATGCACTGTTATATCAAGAAAGGCCCGTCGTAGGCTCCGTCTGGCTCTTGCAGACGCACCGCTTCGAGCGAGGGCACGGTGCCTGGCTTGTAGAAGGACAGCAGCATCTCCATGTCCTCCTCGGTCATGGCGCAGAGGTCGTCTAACGAGTACTGCTCGCAGACCTTGGACATCCTGCACCGGGTCAGCAGAGGGCTCACCGAGGGCCACTACGCGTCACATACCATTGCATGCGCTTGGGGCCTTCCTCGATGGCGGGCGCCACCTTTCTAAGCTTCTTGCGCAGCACGCCGACTCTCTGAACGGCATTGCCAATGTTGTGGGGGAGGCCGGCGGCGATCTGTCTCCTGACAATGTTGGCCAGCTTAGGCCCGTTGCCGTTGGTGCTGACCATGATTTGCAGCGGCCCGTCACGATGCACGCTGCCAAAGTAAAAGTCGCACTCGGGAGGCACGTCGGCAATGTTTGCTGCTATCCGCCTCTCCTTGCACAGCTTGTAGATCTGCGACGAGGCCTCCGGGTCGTCGACAGCCGTCAGGACCATGTCGACGCCGTCCAGGTCCGAGGGCTCGAACTTGCGGTCGACATAGTCGACCTGGCCCTGCTCGACGCGGTAGGCGACTTCGTCATTGAGGCCGTCGCGGGGGCACACGACCGTGATTTTGGCGTCGGCGTTGAGTACGTTCACGATGCGGCCAGCAGCAACCTTGGCTTGGGTCAATCGTCAATACTCTGCAGGGAGACGGCCGCCGTGGCACTCACCTCGCCGCCGCCAACGACCAAGACACGCTTGTTACGAATCTGCCATGCGAGGATCAGCGATCCTCCGCCCTGGATCTCGGGGTAGGGAGCCTTCATGATGCCGGGGATGTTTTGCGGAGAGAACGGCGCGCGCGGCGGAGATGTTCATGGCCGCCAGCCGAGGCGTCATTGCCAAGGCCACCGCTGCGAGCACGCAAGAGGCGCGACACTGCCGCGGATGCGCGCCCGGCACGTGATGGTCCGAGATGCGCCGCTGGCCGGGCGATTGGGTGTATGTGTACAGCGCTTTCAGCCCTGGTGGCCGTCGTGGCTGTGGCCATACTCAAAGGCTGGTCGAACGTATGTACACATGGACTTACTCGTAGTCGTGGCGGCGCATCGTGCTAGCGGCCAGGGACAAGAGCGGCGCCCGCACGCCCGCACGCCCCCCGGACTCTGCGCCTCCACCATCCTGGCCCATATCCATCCGCATGTCGTCCCTCGACGACGCCTCCCCTGACTCTCCCCAACATGGCCTCGCGCAGGTCCTTGGGCGGCGGCCGCGTCCTGGGCAGCGGGCGCAACCTGTCGCCCCAGGCGCCCTCGCCGCAGCCGTCCGCCGTCCACCGCCGCAATGCGAGCCTGCTCTCGCCCTCTGAGAGCTCCGTCTCGCTGAGCTCCCAGACGTCCAACAGCCCGGCCAGCACCGCCGAGACGCGCGAGGACATTGGCAGCAGGGTGCTGGCCGTCGGCGCCCCGGGCACTGCTGCTGCCAGCGCGTCGAGCAGGCTCGTGTGCCCTATCTGCAACGACGAAATGGTGCGTCCACCAGCTCACGGCTCAACGCCGCCTCTCCCGCCAGCATTGAACTAATGACGCAGGTCACATTACTTCAGCTGAACAGGTCCCTGCCCAAGTCCCTCGTTCCTGTGCTAGCCCTAACGCGTAAGCAGACATCTCGACGACACCCACCAGAACCTGGTCGTGGAGGAGCAGGATGAGGTCAAGAACTGGTTCGAGGCCCAGATGCACAAGGCCAAAAAGTTCCAGCCCCTCGCCGTCCTCAACCAGAAGCTCAAGGGCCTCGACGTCTTCGAGTCCAACGACACTCCGACGACTACCCACGTATCCCACTCGGCCTCCAGCTCCACTGCCCATGCTGCCTACGAGCCCACCCCCGTTCGCAGAGACCCAGATGAGGACGTTACCCGAGCCCATTGGCAGCGGCCTGCATACCGGGATGTCTGCTCAGACCCAATGTGCGCCCGCCCCATCACTGCCTCGCAAATGGCCCTGGGCGGAGGCCTGCCCGCCGTCAACTGTAGGCAGTGTGGAAGGCTGTTCTGCGAAGAGCACACCATGTATCAGATGAAGCTGTCGCGTCAAGCCAAGCACGACCCGGTAAGAGGCATCTGGTGCCGCGTATGCGAGACGTGCTACAAGTCAAGAGACGGGTACAATGACCATCGCGGCCTCGAGCGTGACCACTTTGACGAGTTTGCCAAAATCCGCCAGAAACACGTAGACCGGGAGCGCATGGAAGTCAGCCGACTGGAGAAGCGCCTGACCAAGCTCACTCAGCTCCTTGCTAACCCACCACCTGTAGACGAGACTTCCACGACAGGCAGCTGGTTCTCGCTCCCGGGCGCCAAGAACCAACGCAAGGCGCTGGAGCAATCCATCATAACCTGGGAAGAAGACGCAAAGGTCCCAAACTGCCCCTTTTGCCAGCAGGAGTTTTCCACTTATACATTCAGACGATCACACTGTCGCCTGTGCGGTCGAGTCGTCTGCAGCGATCCTAAGACTGCGTGCTCGACAGAAGTAGGCCTAAATGTGGCTGCCAATACTCAAAAGACAGAAAAGGATGCTGGCCAGGTCAGCCTCGACGTGCGCATGTGCAAGGACTGCCAACACACATTATTTGCTAGAAGCGATTTTGAACGAGAACTGGCCAGCAAGCCCAAGGACCAACGCGCGTATGAGAACCTCGCACAGTTTGAAAGAGGCATCCGCCTTCTCCTCCCTCGATTCCATAAGCTTCTACAAGCACTACAAGATCCAGACAAGTCGCCCACGCCACAGCAGCTGACCGATGCGACCAAGGTCCGTAAAAGGTTGATGGATGGATTTGCTCAGTTCGATGTCGCAGCCAAACGCATACGCGATCTACCCACCGACTCACCCACGCAGCTAAAACTCCAAAAGGCCGTCTACCAGCAGGCTTATAGCTTCTTGAGTCTACACATGCTACCCTTGAGGTCCCTCCCCAAAATCTTGAAACATGCCGCTCCCCAAGGACGTCCAAACGGAGGCAGCGCCTTAGCTGCGATCAAGTACAACGACCGCTCTGCCGGTAGTGTTGTGAGCAGCAGCGAAATGTCAGCCATGGAATCCGAGGAGAAGGAGCTCAGGGAACGACTGATTGTGCTTGAAGAACAAAAATTCATGGTGTCTGAAATGGTTGCCGATGCTACCAAACACCGCAGATTCGATGAAGTGTCAAGTCTGGCGCAAAACCTGGAGGATTTGAACAAGGAGATTGACCAGATCAATGGGCAGTTAGGACAGCTTGATTTTGCCAGCGCCTACCAAGCAGGTGTAGCGAATTCACAACCAGGATGAGGTCGCTTTCTATTTCAGTATCAAACATTTCGTAATCATTTATACATGGGAATTATGGTCGAGGAAACAACGACTGTTTGCCATCGACGGGGCCACTCGCTTGCATCGTGTTGAGCAAGCCCCTAGGCCGAGTCAAGCCACGATCCTGTTCTCACGGTTCAATGGAGCAAGCCGCCCACCAAGCATCTCAACTATAGCTTGAGCGTACCAGTAACCCCTGTTGGTAACTCGTAGAGAAGGGCGGTTCTATGAGGAGGGTCTGAAAGAAGAGATTGGAAAAACTCCATCCACTGTTAGCTAGAATGCCTTCTTGGCATGAAAATAGTTAGACATGGTCAATTCAGAAAGAAAAAGAATGCATAAAATGTTGCGTCTGTGCGTTGTATTGAGGCCTTGAACTTTGAACCCTCTTTTGTATTCTTGGCCATGTTCGTCAGTCACTATTTCTCCTTTTCCTTTCTTTTGCTTTTTCCCATATCAGGTCAAATACGACGTCAGCTGTATGGGACGGGTACATCATTTTATCATCCTGTAAGCGCCGTGTCATCTACAGTGCCGCACCTAAGAAGTTATTTTTCAGTGGCCTAACGTGCATATTCACGACCGAGTGAAACCCTTGGTTTCAAATGGAAATTCCAAAGACGTCAGGATCCCTCAATTTCATTTGCGATACCTACTTTAGATATAGGAAGTGAATTGAATGGTGAACATGCCATCCTTGTGTACGGCATGATAACGGGTAAGCGCTAACGTTGACGTTATCCCGCAGGTCCTGTGTGGTTATATAAGATCTACACGTGGAGTAATCGTAGTAAGCCGCTAACTTTAATCTTATCGCGCCGAAACCTTACGTTCCACCGGAGAATGAGTTACTTAATTGAGAAGATGATCATTACTATACAACGGAATTATACTTCGCCGAGCAAATTAGTGCAATGTAGAAGAAATGCATTGTTATCAAATTCTTGTCATATGCTTGATTTGATAAAATCACATTCTCACTGGAATAGCTAGTAAGCTTGAGCTTCTGTAATTTCCTATCGCCCATCTTATCTGGGCTAGCTTTTATATAATTAGCTTTCTAAAATCTAGCTTCTTAGTATCTACCTAAGCGTTTTCTATAGAAGTAGGGAGTTCTCTTTCCCCACCTCTAGGCCTTCAAGTCATCGTTGTCCACTACATAGCCCTTGCCTACTCCTTCTCGCATCAGGAAGACCACATACGTGTGCTTAGGTAACGCAGAATGATCGAGTTTACTGTCGCGTAGCAGCACGTGACTGGGTTGTGGGTGTATATCAGGATTTCCTTCCAGCGTAGACAGGCACCTTCTCCATCGAATTGAGCACTGACAATTAGGTTCAGAGGTCTCTTTCAGAAGCTCTACGAAATTGCTTACATATTACCCCTTGGCCTCGTGCCGTGCTCGATCACGTGCTGTGAACGCATCGCAAACAACCCTCGTACCGAAACAAGTGTAGCCATCGTTGGTACGACTAGCTGCAGAAGATTCAAAGTGGATGCATCTAGCTGGGTTTTCTATCTAATGTTTGGCCGGTGGACAACAATTATCCTGCCGTAAACGCCTTCACTATGCTGTCTAGAGATTCAGTTCGTAGGCCGACAGTATCATCACGTGTATGGTCAGGCAACAATCAGCTTGACCTTGTGACTGAAGAATCTCAACAATTATTTGCCATTCAAGACTCACCCAACAGAAGCATGTCCTATCGAGGATTCGTTGGCTGTAGCTATGAAGCATATCATCAGTATCAGAAACACGCGGCCCTTCTGTTTCTGAGTTGAGTCACAATCATCTCGTTCTTACAGCACTCTCCTGTTCTGGTATTCTGTGTAAAATACGTTCCATGATCGACCTGAAATGCATTGTTATACCACAGAACTCAATTCTTTACTGGTACACACTCTACAGCTACAAAAGCTTCCAATTCCTGATAGCGCCAACGCCCATGCATCCGGATAGTCAGAAGGGAGATGTCTTCCGGTACAAATGTCATCATACGCGCAAAGCGCCTGGTACCCTTACAATACAATTTACATACTTGCACACGATGCTAATTCCCGAGCAAGAGACCTTGTATCGTATCACTGTTTTCCCGTGTTGCCTTGTCAATTGCACACTGTCCCAGGGTCGTAAGTTCTTCGACTAGGTCATCTACAGCCTGGATCTGTCGAGCGGCCTTCTCCATCCAGCGGCCTATTGGGATTCTTCGAATCATGGTTGGAACATTCCTCAATAGCTCGAGGTCTTTTTGAGATTGCGGCGCGAGAGGTCGGTGGAGGATGCCATAGAAGAGGGTGAGAAGGGCCGACATCGGGTAGTAGAGGACCATCCTAAAATACACGCTGTATTAGTGCATGATTCAATTCGAGATCTTGCAATTGATTGACCATGATCGAACATGTAACCAAATGAGGAAGGGTGGATAAGTATACTTACCAAAAGCTATTTTCGTCAAGGAGATGGCTTGCCATCTGGAGATAGACCAACGACGACCGACTAGCCTCGATGCTCAGTTCTAGACTGCTCCCTACGCCCTCCATCTCGTCCTGGTTTCCAAAGCTCCAAGCCTGGCATCTGCTTGTTGCCTGGTGAATAGCAGCAACGCAGTGATTGTAATCTAGATGGAGCATGGTTGAAGGCATAGCCACCACGTCTTCTGGTAGCGTCGCACGCGTAAACGCAACTGTGGGCCTATATGAAAGGGGGACAGATAGCCTCCAGCATTCGAGATCATCGTCTAGCTCCCGAATATCTCTCAATATCTCCGCATCCGTTTTGCTCATTGCGCGCGCCGAGTATAGAGCATTATAGGCCTTCGACTTGATGATGCTCAACCACGGGTGACCGGGGAAGAGCTGCAAATTCTCATATTTCAAGTCAGCCCCAAAGCCCATCATTTCCGAATAAAGCTGCCGAGTGTAGATTGGTGGAAGACTGATATCACAATGCTCATCTTGTAGGCATGGCGGCTGTCCCGTTCGGAGTGACAGTTCTTTGTCCATAATGTAACTCATCCAGAAAATGTTCCGCAACAAATATCGCTCGCGATATGAAGGATTCGCGGAGACTATATTCACATCGGTACATGAAGGATAGGTGGTGGTGTGTGCACCAAGCATATATATGACTCGTGTAGTGACCGAATCTTGGATGAGAGCATTTGGAAGGTCCCCTGAAAAGAGGTGGTATATCATCTTGGGTAATAATTAGAAAGTGTACGAGGTGACGGGTCCGAAAGGACACTGATACATACCAACATGCATGACGTTTGCAGGGTTTCCACCGTCACAGGCAGAAGGTACACCGTCATTATCCGATACGCTGTCCGCGAATATTGCTCCGCGCTCGAGGTTATCCCTACGGGTTCGCACATATTAAAGAAGGAAACAAATGCCAGAAAGGCAAAGATGCAAGCCTGTGCATTGTAAATTTCATCAGTCGAATAGTTTGATGTTGATGAGTAGGCTACGGAGATTGTAGTCTGAAATCGAACCGGGTCAATGACGGGGAAGACGCGACAGATGAATGAACGGTGATATAGGGCTGAACACTTGTCGACTACTTGCCGATCGGGCATGTTCACCGGTAGATTCACGCTCGCTAGATTAGCCGATGAACCCCAATCTATACGGACGATGCTACGCCAGGATTGGCGAAGTGCGGTAATCCGCTCAAGCGACGCATCTTGGCCAGTACGGGAGCGAATCCACTGTTCACCAAGTTCCGAAAACACGGGAATGCCGCTGCTTGAGTTAATAGAACCTAGTCGCCAACCTGCAAAATGAAGAGAGCCCAGGGCTGGTTGCTCGATGGACGATGGCGTTGACATGTCCCGTGCTTCATCGTTGCCGTCATCCTCTCTGGTAAACGAAGCATCTGTTGCTGAATCTGAAGGACCTGACGAGGGTTCACGGGGTAGAGATACGCCTGACTTCTGTTCTAGTGTTTTGGCCAGAAGTTGCTCCAGTCGATCGACGCGGTCTAGTAGCTGGCTGCGATGTTGTTTACTGACAAAAGTCAGTGAAACAGCACAAAAGTGGAATCATTATTGTTTGCTTTTGGCATACTTCGAACGCCTTTTCCTCACGACTCGCCTTTCGTACGAACACTGCAAGCCACGATGAGCACACCAATTGCACTGTGGAGTAGCTCCATCGCATTTAATCTGCAGAGCTCAGGGACGAGATTAGTCACTGGACACGGAAAGCCACAATATTGTCGGCTATGAGCGAAAGCCACTGACCTTCTTGTTGTAGCAGACATCACATGCCTTGGTTATACGCTTCGGCTTCCATGATTCGACGGACTGGTCTCCACTTGTATCCATCATTTCAGGCTCCATTTGGTTAGACTGCTTTCCCTGCTTCATCCAACAGAAACTGGAACATGCAACTATACACACGGAAGTGATTCTGGTTCCTCAAGTACCGAGAACGTCGTTCTGGCCAGAAAAGCCGCTACTGTGTCCGGATCAATGCGGAAGGAAAGTGGAAAGGGATCCACGTCCAAGGACCGACGTTAGGGGAATTAGGAGCTCGTTCAGAGCGAAGCAGCTAAGGTCAAGTTCCGAAAGAGTTCCGAAAGTTCCGCTTACATAACACGGGACTCGTCACCTTATCCAAATCCGGATCGCGTCTGAAACCTGAGCACTTCTAACTGTTTAGCCTTTTCCCGTTATTGACTTTCTCGGACTATCTAGTCTTGAGAATTACCAATGCCCTATCCATTCAGCTCCACAACGGACATCAGGTTCCTCCGTTCTAATATCACATCCCCGACTACGAGCTTTTGTTACCTCCGAGATGGCGATGGATGCCCGTTTTTGTACAAAATTCGTCAACACCTTCGTCCGGCCTCCGATATTAGCGATGGCTTATCTAACTTTCTCTACTATTAATTGGCTATCGGCCTCTCCTGGCCTCGATGAGAAACTTCTCGGCTCTTTTCCATTTGTAATAGACCGTTGGCCGCTATTCTGATATTGTTTCTTTCCCTTATCACCATTTTAATAATTGAGATTCGAAACTCTATGTCCTAAAAAAACGATCACCATGTTAGACCGTCAGCGCTCGCAGACAAGCAATCCCCAGTCTCCTAGTCACCGCCTCTCTATAGCCTCCCACCAAAGCCATCACAGCCACCATCGTCGCGAGTCTGAAACTATTGCTGGGGAGATCCTGCGAACCCTAACTCGTCAGTCTACATACTCAGAGAGAGTTCGCGAAAGGGAGCTTCGTGATACCGAAGAAGCAGACCAAGATGAAGAGAAGACTGGTGATTGGAACATGGCTCATGAGGTCAAAGAGATGAATGCAAACAACCGTGGACAGAAGCCAAAGCATTTGGGCGTCACTTGGCAGAATCTTACCGTAAAAGGGATTGGCCAAAGCGCGATGATACAGGAAAACTTCCTCTCTCAGTTCAACATATGGCAGAAGATTGTCGAATCGAGGCAGCCCAGCAGTATGAAGACAATTCTGGAAAATTCACATGGCTGTGTCAAGCCTGGCGAGATGTTGCTGGTGCTCGGTCGGCCTGGGTCTGGTTGTACTACTCTGCTTAACATGCTTGCCAACAAACGCTCTGCATACGCTGAGATCCAAGGCGATGTCCGCTTTGGCAACCTGTCACCAGAGGAAGCGTCCAAATACCGTGGACAGATTGTCATCAATACCGAGCAAGAAATCTTCTTCCCGACTCTGACAGTTGGTCAAACCATGGATTTTGCTACGATGATGAAAATTCCTGACAAAGGTATTCGCGGATCGCAGACCGAGCAGGAATATCAACAGCAGATGAAGGACTTTTTGCTACGTTCTATGGGAATTGAACAGTAAGTAACGCAAGGTGCAAGACGCATGATTGATGCCGGGTTGGATGTAACCTTTTGCTTGATTCGACGTGGGTTCTCCTTGTCTCCAGAAATTCTGCTAACGTTCTACCGTGGCTTCCAGTACCCATGATACCAAAGTCGGAAACGAGTACGTTCGTGGCGTCTCAGGTGGTGAGAGAAAGCGAGTCTCCATCATCGAGTGCTTGGCAACTCGGGCGAGCGTCTTCTGCTGGGACAACAGCACTCGCGGTCTTGACGCAAGTACTGCTCTGGAGTGGGCCAAGGCAATCCGAGCCATGACGACCATATTAGGTGTCACCACGATCGCAACACTATACCAGGCTGGAAACGGCATCTTCGAACAATTCGACAAAGTCCTTGTTCTCGACGAGGGCAAGCAGATATTCTACGGCCCGAGGGAGGAGGCACGTCCTTTCATGGAGCAGCTGGGGTTTCTGTGCGATCCTTCAGCCAACGTCGCAGACTTCCTGACTGGAGTGACGGTTCCGTCTGAAAGAGCCATCCGACCCGGCTTCGAAGCTTCGTTTCCTCGATCGGCCGATGCGGTTCGTGAACGCTATGAGCAATCCAACATCTGCCAGCGAATGCAATTGGAGTATGCGTTTCCTGAATCAGACTACGCAAAGACAAACACAGAGGACTTCAAGCAATCTGTTGCAATGGAGAAATCCAGACACCTGCCAAAGAACTCGCAGTTCACCGTTCCCCTGGGCAAGCAGATTTCCACTGCTGTCACACGTCAGTACCAAATTCTCTGGGGCGACAGAGCAACCTTCGTCATCAAACAGGCATTTACCATTGTTCTCGCATTGGTGACTGGTAGCTTGTTCTACAAGGCTCCCAATACCAGCAGTGGTCTTTTTGGTAAAGGGGGTACACTATTCATCAGTGTACTCTGCTTCGGTCTGATAGCCCTCTCTGAAGTGACGGACAGTTTCTCTGGAAGACCCGTTCTCGCCAAGCACAAGGACTTCGCCCTCTACCATCCTGCTGCATTTTGCCTTGCACAAATCACTGCAGACGTTCCAATCATAGCTACCCAAGTTACTACCTTCTCGCTGATCGTGTATTTCATGGTCCAACTGAAGCAGGATGCTGGTGCGTTTTTCACGTATTGGGTCGTCCTGTTCTCAATTTCCATCTGCATGACTGCATTGTTTCGACTGGTTGGTGCTGCTTTTGAAAAGTTCGACGCTGCCTCGAAGGTCTCAGGGTTTATGATCTCAGCTTTGATTATGTATTCGGGCTACATGATTCCAAAGACGGCCATGCACCCGTGGTTTGTCTGGATATACTGGATTAATCCGTTGGCTTATGGCTTTGAGAGTTTGATGGCTAATGGTAAGTTGCGGACGTTTCTTTTTCGCTGCTGTTGATTTATAGGTTCCGGATACTAACAGTCTACCCCAGAGTTCAAAGGGCAGATCATACCTTGTGTCATTCCCAACCTCATACCTGCCGGACCCGGCTACAATATGACTGCCAATAATGCTTGTGCCGGTATTGCGGGAGCAGCAGTCGGAGCAAGCTCCCTTACTGGCGAACAGTACCTGGCCTCTCTCTCGTATGCTGACAATCATCTTTGGAGAAACTTCGGAATTCTTTGGGCGTGGTGGGTCTTCTTCACCGCTTTGACTATATACTTCACAAGTCATTGGAAGAATACGTTTACCGGAGGGGACTCACTTTTAGTTCCGCGCGAGAACATAAAAAAGGCGAAAACTGTTTTGGCAGCCGATGAAGAATCTCAGGTGAACGAAAAAGGCCCCAGCTCCTCAGATTCGAGTGGCGTGGTCGATTCCTCCGCGAGGGATACATCCGATGGGCTGATCCGCAATGAATCTGTCTTCACTTGGAAAAACCTTTCGTATACCGTCAAGACTCCAAATGGTCCTCGGGTCTTACTGGACGACGTCCAAGGATGGATAAAGCCAGGCACTTTGGGCGCTCTTATGGGATCCAGTGGCGGTAAGTTACTTGCTATGTGCTCCTGATTCATATTTGGGTTTTGCTGACATAGCATATAGCTGGCAAGACTACATTAATGGATGTCCTTGCCCAACGAAAGACCGAGGGTACGATTCACGGTTCTATCCTTGTCGATGGAAGACCTCTCCCGGTTTCATTTCAACGTAGTGCTGGTTACTGTGAGCAGCTAGACGTTCACGAACCGTACACCACTGTCAGGGAGGCTCTAGAATTCTCTGCTCTTCTACGTCAGTCAGCGGACACACCCAAGGCAGAGAAACTTCGCTATGTCGATACAGTTATTGATCTCCTCGAGCTCCGTGACTTGGAGCACACACTCATCGGTCGAGCCGGCGCAGGCCTCTCAGTCGAACAGACAAAACGGGTCACCATCGGTGTTGAACTGGTAGCGAAGCCTAGCATCCTCATCTTTCTAGATGAGCCAACGAGTGGATTGGACGGCCAGTCTGCATTCAATACTTTGCGATTCCTTCGCAAACTTGCCGGTGCTGGACAAGCTATCCTGTGTACGATCCATCAGCCTAGTGCGCAACTTTTCGCCGAGTTTGACACTCTTCTTCTACTTACCAGAGGCGGCAAGACGGTTTATTTCGGAGACATCGGTACTAACGCAGCCACAATAAAGGACTACTTTGGACGCAACGGCGCGCCTTGTCCTCCAGAGGCAAATCCAGCAGAACACATGATCGACGTTGTTTCAGGGACTCTTTCGCAAGGCAAAGACTGGAATAAGGTGTGGTTAGAGTCTCCAGAGCACGCTAAAGTCACCGAGGAACTTGACCATATCATTGCTGAAGCTGCTGCACAGCCGCCCAAGAGCGTTGACGACGGAAAGGCTTTCGCCGCGGACATGTGGACCCAGATAAGGGTTGTCACACGCCGTATGAACATCGCACTTTACAGGAACATTGATTACGTCAACAACAAGATGGCCCTGCACATTGGATCTGCTCTATTCAATGGATTCACCTTCTGGATGATTGGAAATAGCGTGGCAGACTTGCAACTGGGTCTGTTCGCCAACTTCAACTTCATATTTGTTGCGCCCGGTGTATTCGCGCAGCTGCAGCCATTGTTCATCCAACGCCGTGACATATACGACGCTCGTGAAAAGAAAAGCAAGATCTATTGTGAGTTTCCTACGTCCATATGTTACAAGATTTTCTCTAATTTGTATTTCACAGCTTGGGTAGCCTTCGTCACGGGCGTGATCGTCAGTGAATTCGCCTATCTTGTTCTCTGTGCAGTTCTCTACTTCGTATGCTTCTACTACACTGTGGGCTTTCCGTCTGCTAGCAAGGACGCTGGTGCTGTGTTTTTCATCATGCTCATTTACGAGTTCATCTACACAGGTATCGGACAGTTCGTCGCTGCATACGCTCCCAACGCTATCGCTGCAAGCCTTGTCAATCCAGTCGTCATCTCCGCCTTGACGTCATTCTGTGGTGTCCTCCTTCCATATAGCCAGATCCAGCCGTTTTGGCGTTACTGGATGTACTACCTCAATCCGTTTACATATCTCATGGGCGGCTTGCTCACTTTTACTCTGTGGGACAAGGAGGTTGTCTGCAAGACGTCTGAATTTGCAGTGTTCGATCCACCAAGTGGCCAGTCCTGCAGCGCCTACTTGGAACCGTATCTCCAAGGCTTGGGAAGAGCAGCGAACTTGGTGAACCCAGACGCGACGCAAGGTTGCAGAGTGTGTCAATACCGGAAGGGAAGTGATTACCTGGCCACCCTCAATATCAAGGCGCACTATTATGGATGGAGGGATATTGGCATATGCGCTCTATTCGCTCTGAGCTCGTACGGTTTGGTGTATGCGCTCATGAAATTGAGAACCAAAACATCGAAGAAGGCAGAGTGATGCTGGTGGGTAGGTTAGTTTTTCTTTTACACAGACTGCCAGTGTATGTTTGAGGGTGTTTGCTGTTCAAAAAATTCTCTTCGTTTTGTAAAGTATTTTAATCGTTCTAGAGTAGAATTAGAGATTTGCGATATGATGTTACCACAGAATGTGCCTTCTCATCGTCGATGTCATGCGTGGACAATCAATGATGGGCTTGCCGCAGCAATAGTCATGGGAACCCGAGCCGCACCATATTTGGAATATTTCGTTACGTTGTCACTATGATCTGATTCAGATTCCTAACCTCTAGGATGATCCAGATAGAGTTAGCCAGGCCATTCCAGTTTTGCCAATGGTAAAACCTCTAGTCATTGGCTATACATTGATGTATCTTGGCAAATGGTTACGTGCGATAATTTTTGTTCGTTCTGAATCCTAACATTCTCTTAGTTGTGCTGTTGGCTCCTTGGTGTTGAGTATTTAGCTTCCTACTATTCTTCATGGGGAAGATGCCCCAACCCAAGTAACACCGAGGGTGGTGCAACTAGGAATACGTAAACACCGCAACAGCCCGGTTTCCTTTCTCCCCGCACCATATTCCCCACCACATACTCGCGATCTGCCATTTGACCTACAAACAGTATGGGTAGCGCTTTGTCTACCTTGTCCAGTACATTTAAGAACCTCTTATCGGGAATTGCCCTCCTCAAGGCACTATCCGATGAGTTCAACCAAGCTTTGAAACGCGCGTCCCTGCCCCCAGGCCTCCCAAACCCAACACCCACTCAAAGTTACTGGCTCAACGACCCTCCATTCCCAGAACTGGTTGATGTTAGGTCACCTGAGTTGCCGCAGACTGCGGACGTTGCCATAATTGGTTCCGGAATTGCCGGCGCTGCGATTGCACGATCATTGCTACATGAGCGCCGCCGCCGCAACACCGGTAAAGGCGAAAGAGTAGTTGTTCTCGAAGCCCGTGAGCTATGCAGCGGAGCCACTGGTCGGAACGGCGGGCATATCAAGCCTACAGCCTACGAATCATTCATTCGCTCCTGCAAAAACCTGCCAAAGGACCGCGCTGCAGCTTTGACGCGCTTTCAACTGCGACATCTGGAATGTCTGACCGAGCTATGTGATAGCGAGGGCATTGAGGCCGCGGAGGCGCGAAAGGTTGAGACGGCTGATGTTTTTCTTGACCACCAGTCATTTAATAAAGCGGTTAAAGCGGTGGTTGAAATGAGAAAATGGTTACCTGAGGCTGAGGTTGAAATATTGGACACGCAAAAAGCGCAAGAGGTTTGTCCTTCTTTGAAAAAAAACTGATGCTTCATTTAGAGTTGATGTGAATAGAAATTTGGCGTGAACAGCGGTGTTGTTGGCGCTGTGTCCTACGAAGCAGGCGCCATCTTTCCCTATCGATTTACTACATCTATTTGGAAGGGCCTTCTCAACGACTTTGCGCATACGATCTCTATCGAAACGAAGACACCCGTGGAATCCATACGTTTACCTGACAACGCACCGGAAGGCTTCCCCTACGCCTTACAGACTTCCCGAGGAACAATTCATGTCCGCCATGTCGTTCATGCTAACAATGCATTTGCAAGCAACTTTATACCCGGCTTTCGCAAAAAGATTGTAGGTGCACGAGCGCACATGTCTGCTCAGCGACCGGGGGATTCGTTCCCTAACAGTGGGGGCATGCGCTCCTGGAGTGTTATCTATGGCTCAGCATTTGACTATATTACGCAAAGGCCTTCTGCGAGCGATGGTACTCAGGGAGATCTTATGATTGGGGGCGGCTTTATGCGGACGCTGCAGCAGGGTATTGACCAGGTTGGGTTGTATGATGATGGTGATGTTCTTGAACCTTTGACCATTTCACATGTCTCGGGCGTGTTTCCGGCAGTTTTCCATCCCAGATGGGGTGCTGGTGGTGCGTTGAAGCAGGCGTGGTCTGGAATCATTGCTCTGACTGGAGACTCACTTCCTTTGGTAGGCCCACTGGACACAAAGCTGACGGGTCGAAAGCCCCGAGGCCAAGATCGTGCATTGGATGGCAAAAGCCGTTCTAGGGAGTGGGTTGCAGCCGGTTTCTGTGGAGAGGGAATGGTCTGGGCCTGGCTTTGTGGAGTTGCTCTTGGGATCATGATTGCTGGAACTGAGGAAGAGGATGTGGCGGAAGCTCCTGGAAGACCTGGTGGTAGACTGGCAGACTGGTTTCCGTCGGAACTTTTAGTTTCAAGCGAGAGACTCCGAGCTGCCGATGTGACCAACCTGGCTGACCAGTTGTAGGTCAAGACTGGTGAATGCATAGATATCGAAACGACATGGACACTTCGGAAACCAATTGAAGAGGTAGTTGCAGCTATTGACAGATGTACTCAGAGTTTTGCATAATCGAAACAAGTCGCAATGATACTATATCTTCTACGAAGACTATATCCTAGGGCAGAGGCATTGTAGATTGACGATGAGCCTGCTGCCCCGCATTTATCTCCATACATCATCCCCATACCAATCGCCGCAGATATATCGCATTCTCCACAGTATAAGCCACATTACTTGCCAAGTGATAATTCGATCAAACATTTCAGTTTATGCAGATATTTAATGGCCTTTTCATATATGAAACAATGAATCTTTTCGCTTGCTGAAGCCCTTTACATATCTCTGGGGCAAAGTATCATGGGTCCAGTCACGAGGGACATTTTTAACTGTTTTCCAGCGTCTCTATCTTACTGCATTTATTGTTTCTCCTACCCGCATCTGGTAATTATGCAAAAAATCATTCATTCCTGTATATATATGCAATACAGCGAAAACTATCCAGAACTCTTGGTTACTGCATCGCTCAGCATTCGCGATAAGCGATGCAGTCGCGCCAGGTACAGTCTCAGGCGGATGTTTATTTGACACAATTACTTTCGATTAGCTACGTATGTACAATCTATCAAGGCGAGATACGGAAACTCTCCGAACGTTCTGCCAGATACGCGATGGCAGATCCCTTCTGGGCGGCATTATGAACGTTAAATTCTTCATATGGACATTCATGCTTCGACCCACTCTAAGACCGTTTAGAGCGCATACCTCCCGCTGACCCACCACGCCTGTCAGCCTGTGGAGATAAGCTCATGGAAGACCTATCGATTTCAAGAAGGCCTCATAGCGCGAGGAAAATGCCGATGCATTCCACCAACTATCAGGCACGGTCAACCAGTCTACGCTGACACGAACTCAAGCTATAAGCACTTAGTTAGCAAACGGGCCTATTGGAAAGCTTATGGCTGAGTAATCTGGCAGTTTCAGTAAAAATCGTACACAGCATACGTGTCATTCCATCTTCAAAAACTCAGATTCCATCTGCATAGCTGGACATCAATCGCAAAATGTTGGATATGGTGTAGCATGCACAGACACAAGCCATGGGGCCGTTTGCATGAATGACGGAATATACGCCAGTTAGTAATGACGGCAAATACTGAGTAGGCCTAATATATTCCCGTGACGAGCGGACCGTCTTTTGTTTCCAACCACCATTCATGCGACGTTGATGGCGTTTCAAGGAGTGCAGGGCCGAAAAACGTACGCACCAGGCCAATAGCGGACCCTGGTGCCTCGTTTCCCAGGAACATGTTTACTGACTCTCGAGGCCTACACGGGCCTCCAGAGGCTTATCAGGCTATAGCTAAGGCCTAGCGTTGCCGCAAGGAGATGGCGTAGTTTCAGGACATGATGCGACGGCTTCGCTCATACGCCGCTTTGCAGCGCGTCTGCCAGTGTCTTCTACGACGAGAAGAAGACGGTTGGACAAGAGCCGCGACATGGGCATAAATAGCATGGTAAAAACGTGTGAAACTGGGGACAAATGTCTTGCCTTGCTGCAATTGTGTGACAATGACGGAAGTAGAGTTTGAACGCGGATATTCGCAGCCCCGCGCCCCCCTGGCGCCCGAATGTGGCGTGGAGATACCTTGCAACCCCCTGGGCAAGATGGAATTGCGCGGCCACAGTTAGCTAGGTGCTTGATCGACATAAACACACACTTACACCCCCTTTGGTTGCTTTGTCGTTCAAACAACGTTTTCTTCAACATCGATCTGGTTTTTCTTCTTTCAACAACCAGCTAAGCACCAGAACCCATTACACCTGTCCTGGCGATACCTTGGAGCGCAAACACTCTCAAAAGATTACCAAGATTCACACGCTTCAATCACAATGTCTGGCTACCCACCACTCTCGCCCATCGGCCTTCCCAGCTCCCCACGAGTAAACCGCCAAATGGAGTTGCTCTCTCCCCTCGACACATCTATGCCCTCCGTGTCGCAAACATCATCGCCATACTCGAGCGCATCGGAGAAGAAGTCTGGAAAAACTGTCGACATCTTCGCCGACGCCACGATTCCTCTAAGTCCCATTTCAACAGCGTCAAGTTCGCTGAGCAAAGAGAATCCGTACGAGGGCCTGGAACCACGCAAGCGCAGTGGCCTAGCGCGACTATTCAGCTGTCTGGGTCGCGAAGAGCGCGCCCGGCGACGAATGAACCGGAGTCTAGAGTTTGAAAAAGTCGGCGACAAATGCCATTGGACCGAGTACTAGACGACAAACGACATGCGGGTTGCTCATAGTACCCGGCTGCATAAGTGCTGGTTGCACTTCTGAAACGCCACTGTAGAGCGGAGTTGCAATCCACCGAGCTGGCCAAACAGTTGACAGCCCGCATGTCCATATTGCTAAGCGCAAAGTACCGCGCCCGACGCGCTGGAAACTTTGAATGTGAAGTTCCCGCCGTCATACCTTACCCAAGACGCTCAATGCAGCTGGGCTGTTGATACCACCACCGTCACTGCGACGTTTCCTATGTTCCTGTCTATAAAACTTTTGCATCTGACCGGATGCTTTCCATTCCGAGGTTTCGGTAGTTTCTGCTTCGTCTTGTATATTTGGCTACACGTGTAACGTGTCTTGTACAGCATTGGTGTTGGAGGTGAAGTTTGTGGTTTGTATATACAGTTTTGGGCACAGGATGGGGGTTTGTTTGTGTTAGGTCGGCGATGTGACTCGAGTCGTGTTAGAGCATAGCGCTGGAAACCGGGCAAGCAGAAAAATCTACATGGTTTGTCTTGTCGACGATAGTGTTGATGTGCATGCAATGTATGTATCCTGCGAGGACCAGGAGCCACGTGACTCTGGGCATTTCCTGTAGAGACATGTTACGATAGCATGTGCAAACCATGGCAGCAGATGGTCAGTTCCGGGTATCATGCATCACGTGTGAAACCTTCAGAGAGAACGTAGGCGTAAGCAGTGTCATGGCGAGAGCGCTCTCTTGTGAGCTCGGTCGAAGACGCCTGAGATGATCCTCGGCTCCTCCGACTCTGCCGGCGTGCTGCGTCCGTGCCACAGTGGCTATGGGGCACCGTGGGGAACTCGACACTTGCGTGCACGCCAGGCGGATAGCAGTCTGCCCACCACGCGCTGGAAAAGAAAACCAACGGTGCTGGTGTCTTGGGTTGGTGGCACGAAACAAGCCAACCAGCTCACTCATACAAGATTGCTTGCAGCATGGCGCCGGTCCAGCGGGCATCAGACGTCCACGCTTCCTACGTCACGTTGTCGGGGCCGGATAGCTTTAGCCTCTTTGGTCTCAACCTCGGCCCAACCCCAAGCGGTCCCTTCACAGCAAACCCACCCCAGTAAAGCCAGCCAGCGCGTGCTCATTTCGCCTCGGATCTGCTGAAGCTAGGACTTCTGATCTCATCTGCCGTCATTTTATCTTCCGTCTACCTTCGACTTCTCCCTCCATTTCTCTGTGATGTTCAGCAGAGCGGCCCGCGCGCGAGTACCCTCCTCGATACTTCGCAAACCTATATTGACCCAGCACGCATTTGCCAAGCCGAGGGTATGTTGACAGCCTAGAAATTCCTATTTGGCGGGGCCAACGAGAGTGAAAGAGTGCGTGCTGATGTTTGTATCCGTCTAGATTGTCGCAATGGCTCCAGCGAGAAAGCAGTCAAGTCTGCCAGCTGGTAAGTGGCATATGCAGCTTTCACATGCTTTCCCCCACCACACAAATTGTTTCCCCAACTGACGGCCATGGCTGCGCAGGCTACAAGGAGGACCACAGCAAAGGCGCCATGTTGCGCTTCGAGGACTCTCTCCCCCGCCTCCCCGTCCCCACACTCGAGGAGACTGCCAAGCGCTACCTCAAGTCGGTCCACCCGCTGCTCTCCAAGACCGAATATGACGCGACCACAAAGGCCGTCAACGACTTCATTGCCCCTGGCGGGCCCGGACAGAAGCTACAGGAGCGCCTGGTAGCGCGGAGAGAGGACCCCAAGCACAAGAACTGGATCTACGACTGGTGGAATGAGGCCGCGTACATGGCCTACCGCGACCCCGTTGTACCATACGTCAGCTACTTCTACTCGCACCGCGACGACAAGAAGAGGAGAAACCCCGCCAAGCGCGCGGCTGCTATGACCACAGCTGTGCTCGAGTTCAAGAAGATGGTTGACGAGTGCAGCCTGGAGCCCGAATACATGAAGAAGCTGCCCATGGCCATGAGCTCCTACGAGTACATGTTCAACTGCTGCCGTGTGCCCAAGAAGCCCGCCGATACCACCGCAAAGTTCCCATACCAGGAGAACAAGCACATCATTGTCATCCGGAAGAACCAGTTCTGGAAGGTTGCACACGAGGTCAACGGCAAGCAGCTGAACACTAGCGAGTTTGAACAGCAGTTTAAGCACATCTACGAAAAGGCAGAGAAATCGCCCGCAGTCGGTGCCCTCACATCGCAGAACCGCGATGTATGGACAGACGTCTACCCCAAGCTCAAGGCTCATTCAACCGTCAATGCCGCTACCCTGCAGGACATTGAATCCGCCTCTTTTGTCGTCTGCCTTGACGATGCGTCCCCTGTCACTCTTGAGGAGCGTGCACACCAGTACTGGCACGGCGACGGCGCCAACCGCTGGTACGACAAGCCTCTCCAATTCATCATCAACGACAACGGAACCTCTGGCTTCATGGGCGAGCACTCGATGATGGACGGCACACCCACCCACCGCCTCAACGATTACGCAAACCAACAAATCTTCTCCAACGCCCTTCCCTTTGACGACCCCAATGTGCGCTCCGACCTGCCCAGCCCCAAGCCTCTGCGCTTCGAGCTCAGCAAGGAGCTACAGCAAGACATTGAGGAGGCACAAGCACACTTTTCCCGCCAGATTGGCGCACACGAGCTGAGGGTTCAGGCCTACCAAGGCTACGGCAAGGGTCTGATCAAGAAGTTCAAGTGCAGCCCCGACGCCTACGTCCAGATGATTATCCAACTGGCCTACCACAAGTTCTACGGCAAGAACCGTCCCACATACGAGTCTGCCGCCACCCGTCGCTTCCAGCAAGGCCGCACCGAGACGTGCCGCAGCGTTTCCGACGAGAGCGTCGCCTTCTGCAACGCCATGGCCGACCCTAGCGCCACACCCGAAGAGTGCCAGCAGAAGCTGCGTGCCGCCCTTGACGCCCACGTCAAGTACATTTCCGACGCCAGCGACGGCCGCGGCGTCGACCGCCACCTGTTTGGCCTCAAGAAGTGCCTCCAGCCAGGCGAGGAGCTGCCCGCCATCTTCCAGGACCCAGCTTTCACTTACAGCTCCACATGGTACATTTCCAGCTCGCAGCTGTCGAGTGAGTACTTTAATGGCTACGGATGGAGCCAGGTCGTCGATGATGGTTGGGGTATCGCATACATGATCAACGAGAACACTATTCAATTCAACGTTTGCTCCAAGGGATTGGGCTCGGTAAGTTTTTCTTCTTCTTTTCTTTCCTTTTCCTCTACCTAGTTCCCATTTCAACTTCTCGCCTTCCTTCTCTCTATTTGTTTTCTTCCCCTGGTTCATGCAGTTCGAAGAAAGAAGGAACAAAAAAAAGCAGATCGCTAACGTACTTTTTTATTTACCTACAGGAGAAAATGAGCTTCTATCTCAACGAAGCCGCTGGCGACATGCGCGACATCATGTTGCCTACGCTCGAGGCGACAAAGGCCAAGTTGTAAGAGTCTTCTTGCCTGTACGAAATATAGTTGCGTGGGGGAATGTAGATAGGATTTTCGTGTGTGCGTGTAGACAACATGTATAGATGGGAAATCACTTTCCTAGAGGAACAAAAACCTTTTCCAGCGCTCTTGTCCCATTCTTCTTCTTTTTTGTGTTCTGGTTTCCTTTTGTCGTCTGGCAAGAATAGCATTTGCTCGTCACAATGCTGTTGTATCGATGAATTACCAAGCACCTTCACATCCTGGAACGTCATGCGACGGCGAAAAATTCAGTAGGCAAAACACAGGCACAATGATACGGAGAGATTTTTTTTGGCATGTTCAGATGTGGATCAAAATCTAGGCACAACCATTCAGTAAAATAGCTGATTCTGGGGGTACTAGAACGTACTCTAGTCCAGATCCCAAAAGTCTCATGTCATTACTAGTATACATTCGTCACCCATGTCTCCACTACCGAATCTATGGGATTTAGTTGCCAGGGTTAGCCTTGGCCCACTCAACGCCCTTCTTGATGTTCTTGCTCAGGTCAGAGAGGCAGACATCGAGGAGCTTCTGCTCGTAGTCGGTGATCTTGCCGACAGGGTGGATCTTCTCAACACCGTTGGGGCCGAGCTCGACGTTGGAGGCGAAGTAGTCGCAGCCCTGGTCCTTGTACAGAGGCGAGTCGACAAAGGTGGGCTCGATGACGTTCTTCTGGCCCTGGGCAGCCTTGAGCAGCGACTCGGCGAAACGGGCACCAGCCATGGCCATGGAGAGAGTGGCAGAGCCGGCACCATCCTTGGCCTGGACAACCTCGTCACCACCGAACTGAACGCGCTTGACGTACTCGTCGAGCTTGGTGCCCTCGAGGTTGTAGCCGGACTGTGACAGGAGGGGAACAATGGTAGCGCCAGAGTGACCTCCAACGACGGTGATGTTCTCGCTGGCGGGGTCGGTGTTCTTCAGCTGGGAGATGAAGCGCGAGGCACGGACAACGTCGAGGGTGGTAACACCGAAGAGGCGCTTGGGGTTGTAGACGCCCTTGGACTTGAAAACCTCGGCGGTGATGGGGACGGTGGAGTTGACCTGTACAAGATGAGTATCATGCTTGAATTGCCAGGTGGCTTGCGTCAACGTACGGGGTTGGAGATGATGAGGATGTTGGCCTCGGGGGCGTGGTCAGCAGCAGCCTTGGCGAGGTCGCGGACGATGGAGGCGTTGGTGTTGAACAGGTCTGTGTCGCCGTCAGTTGTGCTACAGGCTGCGATCGCTTTCAATGCCTACCATCACGGGTCATGCCGGGCTTGCGGGGAACACCAGCGGGGATGAGGACAATCTCAGCGCCCTTGAGGGCCTCGGCGAGACCGGAGGGGGTGGCGTCATGGCCAGTGACCTATTTGCACATCAGCCCATCGTTCGTACGAGTGCGGGCAGCTTGTATCGTACCTCGCTCTTGGTGTTGATGTGGCCAATATCGGCGGCGACACCTGTACAGCATCTTTTAGCACGCGCTCAATGCTCAATAGGCAGCAAAGGCAACTGCAGCGTACCTGGAGCAAGGCGGATATCGTAGAGCGCAAGCTTGCTAACCCTGGGGTTGAGCTTCAGCAGCAGCGACAATGGCTGACCAATGCCACCAGCGGCACCGAGGACAGTGACCTTGGAGTTCTGCAGCAGTCTCAGTTAGCTTCGTGTCGAAAAGAAATGCCAATTGCGAGCCATGAGCGCATCCAATCGCCCCACTACGAAAAGCGTTCGCAGCCGTCGCCGGGAATTGTCCTACCTGGCGGGCCGAGGCCGAGAAGCAGCGGCGCTGGGCCTGGAAAAATGCCTGCCTAGCAGCGAACATGATGGATGTGATGGAGATGGGAGGAAACGGAGACTGGGTTGGACTGGGAGGGTTGACGACGATGTGGGAAAGCTGCGGAGGTTTTGCGAAACTTGAACAACCTGAAAACGTCAGTGCTTCTTCGGCTGGCCGGAGCTACGGCTGACCCGCCTTCACTTGCACCCCTCCGTGGGGCTCGCACATGTCGCCTTTACCACTGTGTTGTGCCTGAGCATCATCGAAATGCTAGGCCTTGATTAGCGTGGATTTGGTAGACTCCCACGAGCTGGGTGTATACTTTTTGAGCCGCCCAGTTGGAATGGCCGCAACTCGGCCGTCCGTTGCGTCATGCGCACTGACGGTTTCATTGCTGTAGCAGAGTATAGTATACAAGCATCGAACAGCTGCTGCCTTTGCAGTCGTTTATCGCAACAAGACACTCGCCTCTTAGCATCTCAGAATCTCATTATTCCGACAATGTCCCAGCCCATGAATAGCGCTCATGAAGCAACCTGCGGTAGCCCAAACTCCGCCTCTCTAGGAGAACCTGGCCTTTCCCAACGGACAGAAACATTCAGGCTTTTCGACCTTCCTCGAGAGCTCCGCGACAAGATATACTACTACCACCTATACCGTCCACGAGGGATTTACTATGCCGCCCACGCTAACAAGGAATTTTGGTACGACCGAAAAACAGGCGACGACATCTTGAACTTACTCACAGTATCCAAACAAGTCTATACCGAAGCTTTCAAAGTCTTCTGTTTAACCAACACTGTCGCATTGTCCACTGAATACAACCCCCGGGAAGGCTACAAGAAACAGCTTACGGGGCTCCTTCGTCTGTTCCCTGACCGAGCGGCGGCCAACTTGACAAGGGTGAGCAACATATACCGCGACGTCGTTGTTCGGCCAATGGGACACTGGGGCTATGCTCCTAGTCACGGTACAACTGCAGATGGTGGCGATGGCACTGGCAGGTATCAAAAGTACAACTCGGCTGGAGAGACATTCATAGAGATTTTAGGAGATGCGCATACGGTAGCCCAATTCTTCCCGAAGCTGATTGCTTTCGAGGTACAATGGTATCCGGAGCCTCCCTTCTATGAGAACCCGGAGCGTTTGGGTGAGGTGCGTAGAATTGCACGCCTCTTGAAGAACGGTACAGGTGAACAAGAGGCGGTAGCCATGTGGCTGGAGGTGATGAGAGGATGGTTACAAGGGCAAAATGTGGTGCCACTGGGTTGCGTCGAATTTTCCCTCGAGGGTTTTGCCGCAGATGGCTTTGGGCAAGAGCTTGACGTTTTGATGAACAAAGCGTACAGAGCACTGGTTAAGGAGCAGACGACTGGAGATGATATTGAAGATAGCGGAAGGATTTGGCTCGAGGAGATGGGCAGAGAGCAGACAACTAGGAAGAAGGGCAAGAAAAGCTGGCAGAGCGTGCGTAGAATGACATGATGACATTTACATTTAGAACTCCTCTAACCTACTTGGGTATTTACCAATGTAAGATGCCTCTCTAGAAATAGGCTATATAGGCTATTCCTTTCTCTAGCTAAAACTATATGAGAAGATAACAAACCACTATGGTGTTGAAAGAATTAATGATTGATAGGTTACTGAATATCAACTTAACTAATTCAGCTCTGCTGCTATCAGCCCAGTGTCTACCAAGGTAGTGATCATCTCCTCTTTAAGCTAGCGCTAGAAGCATGTGACAACACCACTCAGCCAACCGCAGACGAGAGGGGGTTAAGGAGTCTCCCCTTAGGCAGAAAATCAAGACTGGTAGATAGGCAGCAGCCACTTACTCTCTGGGTGGTTACTCTGCAGTGAGAGAATAAACTGATCAGCAGCTGAACCAACAGCCAGTTACTCTGCAGCCAGTGAATCTGCTGTCAGTCACTCTCCAGCCAGCCACTCTACAGCCAGTCACTCTGCATTCAGTCACCCTGCATTTGGTTACTGAGCAGCCAATTACTTAGCGGTCAGTTTTTAAGTATCCAGTTACTCTGCAGTCAGAGCATTAACTGATCAGCAGCTGAACCAACAGACAGTCACTTAGCAGCCAGTTACTCTTCAGCCAGTCAGTCTCCAGCCAGCCACTCTGCAGCCAGTCGCTCTGCAGTCAGTCACTCTGCAGTCAGTCACTCTGCAGTTAGTTGCTCGGCAGCCAATTACTTAGTAGCCAGCTTTTTAGTATCCAGTTGTTCTGCAGTGAGACTATGAACTGAACAGCAGCTGGACCAATAGCTAGTTACTCTGTAGCCAGTTACCCTGCAGCTATTCACTCAGTAGCTGAAACAACAGCATGTGAACGGTTTGCTATTGCAACAGGCTACATCCCATGTGAAAGGAGAATGTTCCGTCTCTCAACATTTAAGGAGCAGAAGCCCTAGAATTTTTCCTAATCTCCAGTGCTCCTAAAAGCTTCAACTTTGCAACTACAAAGAGCAACCGCAATCTCCATTTATTTCAAATCCCTCCATATTCAACAAACATCATGCCTCTGGTACAAATCTTCTTCGACCCATAGCTCATGTGACCTTTGACTGATTCTAGTTCTCTCCCAGGCTCCTGAAGATGCATGCGCCGTCGAGACTGGTGGCAAGAGTGTTATATTCTATGTCGACAATGATGGACTACTGTCATATCTTGAGGGCCCCCAGGGCGGTGCAGAGATCCAAGGTGATGGGCCTAATTACAAGTCTTACTTCATCACCATCGACTCGAAAAACATCCCTTGCCATGACGACTTCAAAACAGTTGCCGCAGTGGCTTACGGGGATGCTTCAAACGATAGACAGGTATGCTTGCTTCTTGTCATATATGCCTACTCATGTTTGAGAACATGACATGTTAATGTACGTATGATAGGTCCGCGTGTACTTTGTGAACAAGAAGAAGCATCTCGAAGAGATATGCCGCACCAACGAAGGGCTTTGGTATCGCGGTACCTTGGGCAGTGCGTCCGACCAGATTGCATACAGCGTTGCTAGTGGATCTGCGCTTACCGCCAATGTGCAAGCAAGTTCCGGGCAGTTGAAAGTTTTCTATACAAGGAAGGAAGACAGCCCGAGAATGGGTTGCACGTGGGTGACACTTGGACAGAAGAATTGGCCTACGAGAGCAGTTACTGATAAGGATATTCCCTGGTGAATAGACTTGGACGTGCGGATGTAGTGGAACGCGGCTTGGTAGAGCTTTGTCACTCTCTTAGCAGTCCTTTATCACTTGCTTGGTAGTTCTTCGTCACTCTCTTAGTAGTGCTTTGATATAAAATTTACATTCTTTCGCAAATTTGCGTTCTATTTCATATATACGTTTATACACAAGTGAATTACCTAAATAACATCTTATCCTACTGCTATATGGTCTGCTTAGAATATGTTTTACTTAACTATTCCAAGAAATATATTATTAGGTCTAGTGCGTCTTGGTTATTATAGAATAAGGTTTCTACCAAAGTACATAGGTTAAAATGAGAGTATATAATATTATAGGTGTATGGCGTATACAGCTAGGCTCAACATAATTATATTAGCATTTTAAGACTTGAATCGCAGCTACTCTAAGCGCTATAATAATACACTATCAGGCTATGATTAAGGTATCTGATCCGTTTAAAGTCTAACCAAGTGAAATATGTATTTGAGCAATATTACATAGATACTTTCGTTCCCACCCCGCACACTATATCACGTCTATCCACCTTAGGCCATTCATGCGCAACTAAGGCTCATTGGTGTACTTGCCGGTCTGCACGTGACTGAGCTACAAAATTGCAAAAAATCAAAAACATACGACAGCGGGGATTCGCTAGTGGTCACCCACCTAACTACTAATCCGCCGGTACGCCGCTTGTGTATCGTAGATCGGACGGGGTACGCAATATTAGACGTCCTGTGGTCGTATGTACTGGACATTACGATTTACAAAAATATAATCGTATTACCAAAGCCGAGACGGGCTGAAAACGGAGTTTCATCAAAAAGTCGTTAGGGCAAGTCCGGGCCCACCACAAGCGCTGGGTGCGAACAAACTTCTGTCACTTCACTGTAGGTGTGGGTAAAACTAAATTGCGAATGCAAAATAGCATGCAGACGTGGTATTTACTTCTCAAGTAGTGGCTAGTCTATCTTACGTTGTGCTGTCATGGCCCGAGATGTCGTCTCGGAATCGATGCAGGGACTGGCGGATCTTACGCTGACGTTGAAGCTGGCTCTGTCCCTGATCCATAGTGGAACCAGGGCTACCTCACGTACCATACATACACTTCCAAGTTGTGCTTCAGCGAACAAAATGACGGCACGCATTGCTCTCCATGATTCCAGGTTATATTGATGCTGATGACAAGGTGCGCCGCAAGCACACTACTCTGGTTATGGCGGCACAGGCGGTAGGGTGGTCTCTTAGTCTCCATCGTCCTTCACGACCGCGCCATGTAATAGGACTTCCGGTGAGCAATGGCGGCGGCTGGTCAGCGATCGTGGAGACGGTGGCGCGATATATGCATGCTTGACCTAGTATCTTGTCATATGCACATGCGGGTTTGTAGTTGTCACAGTTACCGATATGTCACTCATGACCAAGGATGCGAGTGCAGAAGCAGCGGTTCGCTTGGCAAGACGTGCGGTTCGTGTGAGGCCGAAGAGGAGAAGTGAATCTTGTATTCAAGTCATTGCTCACAACCTGGGGTTACTTCAGTGGCGCACAGAGTCCGAATAATGTCCTTTTCCCTCCGAGCTCAGCTCGAGTAAACGCCGTCGGCGCCGTTGCGACTGGCGGTAGCGGCTGGTTTCCCGACGGGCAGGACCAAAGGGGCACCTCGGGAAATAGGCCGCGCTAGCTCACAATCCGACCTAGTATCACCGTGAGCGACATCACTGTGCAGCTGCAGGCCCTGCTACCTTCACCCTTCTCCGCACCGCATCACTACTACCCACGGATCCGCTCGGCACCGCATCCGCTTTCTTCTCAGCGCGCCTGTAGGCCCACTCGCCGCCGCCGGGGAACATTCGACAGCCAGCATATGTAAAGCCACGCTCGCTCATGCTCCCCGAGCGCCCCAAGAGAAAGCCGCGAGTCAAATTTCCACTCTTGGCCCCTGCACGTTTTGAAGGCAGACTGCGAAATTTTCCCCTTGGATTGCGAATCCCTGACACACAATTCAATCTTTTTACCGCTTCCTTTTATTCAACAGACCTCACTACTTGCACTAAGTATACATGCAAATCCAGTACCGGGCCACAAGTATTCCTAAGCGACAAATATCCACAGCGACATTATCCCTTTCTTGTCATTGAATGCCTTTACGTACATATATACCATAGCGACACTTCCTGAGCGACACCCTTGCCCAGCAGCATTCCATCCTTGCGACATATTGAGTCTACCACCTACCTCGCCTAGCATAGCAACATCCCATCTGCCATCATGTCTTCCTGTCAGCCCTTCCGCTTCCTGGACCTGCCCGGCGAGATTCGCAACAGCATTTACGACCTACTGCTCTGCTCATGGGATGATGAGCTCGAGTATGACCCAAGCATGATCAGCAGCCTAAGCCGGCGCGTCTCGAGCAGCCCACCAACAGCCCTCCTTCGTGCCAACAAGCAAATCAATGCTGAAGCCTTCGACTACATGATCAAGCGCAACCAGTTTGTCCGTATCACCTGCCGAGGTTTGGATGCACGAAATCTCTTTCTAAGCGAAGGGATTCCCGTCATCACGACCAACGCGCGCAGCATCAACCTGTTTGATGGCCACGTCATGCATATCACGCTCTCCAAGCCTGCCCTTGTGCCTTCGGCCTTCCAGTTTTCCGAGTTTGAGATCATGATGCTCCGGTCTGATCTGCCCAAGCTATGCGAACAGCTCGACATAGAGAGTGTCATGTCAGATGCCAACTCGACTACCAGCGAGCATGCGTCCATCCAGGCGTCCATTCGATTCAACTACGCCCAAACCCGTTTCCTTTGCCCAAAGATCCAGAAGCACCTTTTGCAGCCCCTTGCAGCGTCTTTGCGTGGCGTGCCAAACCTCAAGATCATTGGTCCGGTCGATTCCGCGCTGGCAGAAGCAGTTAAGGCCGAGGTGGCAAGGCCACGCTGGACAGAGCCTGAGGCGACGATTGAAGAAATTGGCACTGGTGTCGACGTGGGCAAGCGACAATGGCAACAGGATAACTTCTGCTCTGCCTCGGAATCATGGGCATATGCCATGCGCACCCTGGAGCGTATGCGCCACAGTTCGTCATGGCTCGGTCTTCAAAAGGCCGGCGGTGAAGAGTTTGTAAACAAGGTCGCCGATCTTTACTTTACCCTCAACCTCTTCCACGCGCAGTTTCTGCAAATGGACATGGCCAACGACCGGTCGCAGGCCCCGCTGGTGCAGCGCAATGGACGCATTGCCCTTCAGCACTTGCGCAAGTGCGAGACTGCGAGTGCACGGTTTGCGCAGCATGCGGGGGCTACATGGGCGCCTAGCAACCAGCAATCGGCCAAGATGCTGTTCCGCCAGGCGAGATGTCTGAGGTTAATGGGCAATGCGGCCAGCAGTGTCAAGGCCGTTACTCTGATTGAGCAAGCCGCATCGCTGGCCCCCACAGACATGGCCATTCGCGACGAAAAGGACGCGGTTTTGGCATGGGAGGGGGAATTGGAAGAAAATCGCCGGCGGCTGGCGGAGCAGGCGCAAGCACCGCATAATGAGAGACAGTCAATCTGGCTCTCTATTTTGAGCGCCATGACGGAGCTTGCCTCATAGTGGGCATACTATGTCGAGTAATTTTTGTTGCATTGGAAGCGTTCATAGCATTGATACCCAAGTGTTTAGTATAGATGGACAGCGCAAAAGTCCATGTACCAGTTTGAATTTTGAATATTTCATTGTATTTTCCATTCACCATTGCGGGTTCCGCTCCAATCAGCTTTTTGTTTTGATGGTCGTCTTGTAATATGTACGTATTCTGTTCCCGAGGCTGATTGCTGAACGTGTCATGGTCTTGCAGGTCACGTGAACGGGCGCTTGAGTAGCGGCATCTACACCAATGGATGCTGGAAGTCTACTTGCATGCGGACGGTGCATATTTGTGAACAACATCTTGGCCTAGTTACCACCCTTTCTTCTTTTCAGTCTGGTTCAACGCGTATCTTATTCATAGTCGAAAGAAACCATGGTCCAAGAACATGAAGGCATGGCTTCGGTCTAGGACGGGTGTTCCCGCGTCTAGAAGAAAAGAAAAGAAAATATGTCATAGACCGTCCAGGCTAGCCACATCGATACTTCTTCTGCCGGTGCACCTCAGCCGCGTGAAAAACAGGACGTTGCCGGAGCAGGGCAGGATAAAAGAAATGTCGACAACGGCCCTGGCCCCAGTCGAGCAACGGCGGCGCTTCCATGGCGATGCATGGCCAGTAGCCGCCGGAATAGTTCATTGGAAGCAAGCTCACTGGTGCATCGGGCGGGCTCAAGCGACAGGGACGGAGGCAAGCTATCGTGCACCATGTCGTCAGTCACAATGTGCCGTTGGCCCTCTCCCAGAGACGCCAGCGAGTTGTTGCAGATCGTCCGAACAAGCCGGCGTTTGGCCGTGGCTGTTGCGAGGGCCTTGGGGCGGTCTTATCGCGGCCTTGCTCGACGACTTGACGAGCTCGACTCTGGGCTTCTTGGCAGCTTGCGACACCCTTTGCTGCAAGCATCCAAGCACTCTTCTGCGCTCAACATTCTGTCGTCCTGTCCATGGCCGACTGCAGCGCTGCCACTCCATAACGCCACCACTGCCGGGCTCCCCTTCGCTCCCCTCGCTGCCCTCTCTCTCGTTGAGCCCTCACTGTCGCTTCAGACCCAGATATCCACTTCTCGCCGTCCGCGGGAAATTTAGCGAGCCTCGACTCCCGCCCTGCCACTCCCTCGCCCAGCCCAGACCGCCCTTCCCCCCTCTCGAGCAGCTCCTCTCCTGTGCATCCTACGGCAGACGCAGCCCTCCGAAAAGCTGCCAAGCACGCGGTTAGATGCGACGGCGCTCGTCCGCCGACCCCAGTGCCGAGCATCGCGACGCCAACTCGACCACCGACCATTCACCCACACCCGTTCGGGAACATGACGACAGGCTCAACCGCCACCTCGAGGCATTGCAAGTGAAGGCCTCGGACTGGACCGACCTCGAGACGTGGCAGCACGAGGCGCGCCCGTCTCCTGCCCCCCAGCTGCCCACCGGTCATCGTTCAGCACATGTCCCAATGGCTGCATTAGCCAAAGACATCATGCCCCCCAGCCCTGCCGACAAGCACAGCAGCAAATGGCGCCAGCGGCTCCGCAATCCCTGGGCATGTTCCTTGACTACGCTCGCAACAACACTTGCGGCCTTTGTGGCCCTGTTCCTCATGACACAGTCCTTCCTCCTGAGGCAACAAGACGTCAAAGGATGCGGCATGTCGTACATGCGACCGAGCTACACGCGATTTAGCCAATTCGACACGGAGCACACGCGGTTCGCAACAAAGTATTCCTTGTACCTGTACCGCGAAGGCAGCTTGGACGACGATTCCAGGGCATGTTGTTTTCCTTCCCAGAGCCATCACCTGCTGACAACTCCCTCAGGTCAAAGGCGTGCCAGTGTTGTTTATCCCAGGTAATGCTGGCAGTTACAAACAAGTGCGTTCTCTTGCTGCCGAAGCTGCCTATCACTACCACAATCATGTCCAACACGATGACGAGGCCGGCAAGGCGGGAAAGCGTCCACTGGATTTCTTCTCCGTCGATTTCAACGAAGACATTACCGCGTTCCACGGACAAACGTTGCTAGACCAGGCCGAATACCTCAACGACGCCATCGCCTACATACTGTCCTTATATCACACGCCAGGCAAATTTCTTCGCGACCCTACCCTGCCAGATCCTACGTCTGTCATCCTTGTCGGACACTCTATGGGCGGCGTAGTGGCCCGCACCATGCTCACCATGCCCAATTATCAGGCCAACTCGATCAACACCATTATCACGCTCGCTGCACCCCATGCCCGTCCTCCGGTCTCGTTTGACGGGGACATTGTTCGCACCTACAAGGGTGTCAACGATTACTGGCGACGCGCGTACTCACAAAAGTGGGCCATTGACAATCCACTCTGGCACGTCACCCTTATTTCGATCGCCGGAGGAAGCCTCGACACGACAATATCGTCCGACTACACCAGCATTGCCTCGTTGGTCCCTGAGACACACGGTTTCACAGTCTTCTCTACTTCCATGCCCCATGTCTGGACCGGCATTGATCACTTGGCCATAACCTGGTGCGACCAGCACAGGAAGGCCGTTGTGCGCGCTTTGTACGATGTCATTGATGTTTCACGTGCAACTCAGACTGTACCACGTGCTGAGCGTATGCGCGGCTTCAAAAAGTGGTTTCTCAGCGGCCTTGAGGATGTGGCCGAAAAGACCTTGCCACAAAAGGAAGCCAAGACGCTTCTCACTCTAGAAGCGAACAGTGCCATCGTCTCAGAGGGAGAACGCCTTGTCTTGCGCAGTCTTGGAAAATCCCAGCGCAGGCCAAATGCGCATTTGATGCCAGTGCCACCTCAGGCTCAGGGGAAAAAATTCACTTTGCTCACAAGCGAGCAGCTGGATGCCCCTGGCAGCCACGGCATGCTCGAGGTGTTATTCTGTAGCGTACTGCCGTCGCAAGCCACTCACTCTGCATCTCTCTTTTCTATGAACATGGACTTTTCGGGCGATAGTACGGCTGCCACTCGCCTTGCTTGCAAGAATGCTGCATCGGATGTCATCGCTCTTCCTGCGTCGACTCGCCACTCGATATATGCATTCGAAATGAACCAGCGTCCATTTTCCTATCTCCAATACGACATGGAACATCTTGCAGAACATCAATTTGTAGCTGTGGTCGATAAGGCTGGTGAGCACAATACCGCGTGGGTCGTGGCTGAATTCAGCTCTGCCTCGGATTCCCAAATCAATGTCGACACGGGCCTGCAGCGCCTCCTGACCACTGGCCTTTCACTCCGGCTTCCCTCATACCGTTCTCTGATGACAGACATCAAAATCCCGGCGTTGAACTCGGCTCTTTTGGCGTACAACATTCACATAGGCAAGCAGTCGTGCGATGCTGGCGAGCTATTTGCTCCGCTTCTTCGTCAATACGTTACCGACATTCACGAGAGTCGATTCTCAGTCAACGTCAGAGATGCTGGCATCAGTCTTCATGGTGTGGCGCCGTATATGCCACCTGCGCTTCACGCCAAGCAACCCCAGAACGGGCTGTCATTGCAGATATGGTCTGATCCTACATGCGACAGCAGCGTTGAGATTAATCTTAGCGTTGATATTCTGGGCAGTGTGGGTAAGCTGTGGATGCGCTACCGGATTGTTTTCGCTGCTTTCCCCATACTGGTCGTGGCCCTAATCTTACGACAACAATTCCGAGAGTATGACGACACTGGTGTCTTCATGAGCTTCACACAAGGGCTCAATGAGTGCTTGACAAGTTCACTTCCACTTGCCTTGGCCGCGCTCACATTCCTGTCCATCGCTCTAGCTACTGCTCAACATCAATCAAAGAAATGGGTGCTCGGTAGCAAATCGTCCACCATGACTCTATTCGATGATGCTAACAATGAGCTGCTCCTTGGTTCGGACGATACATTTTTCTGGTTCCTGGTCCCGCTGTTCGGCCTAATGTGTATCGGAATCTGCGTCGCCATCAACTATGTTGCGTTGCTGCTCGAGTTGATCTTTGCATCACTCTACTCTGTCGCCATCTCATCAAGACTACGAAAAGACGAAGCGAAAAGATTACCATCGGCTTTCGCCGTGACATCGAACCGAAGGCGTGTCGTCACTACGTGTATCCTGTTGTCACTCGTCTCAACAGTAATTCCTTACCACTTTGCGTACGTCGTACTGTGTCTCGTACAGCTTGCAACTACCGTTCGCGCCTTCCGGTTAGCGAGGGAGTCTGGTATGGACTCCAATTACAACTTTTACAACTACGCACACTCGATATTTATCCTAATGCTCTGGATCCTGCCAATAAACCTCCCGGTATTGGTAGTCTGGATACGAAACCTTGCTGTTCATTGGCTAACGCCATTTTCGTCTCATCACAACATCCTCTCCATCATGCCGTTCATCTTATTAGTGGAAACATTGAGCACCGGACGAATGGTCCCTCAGGCCAGTCTCCGAGTATCCTTCTTCACAAACATATTGCTTTTCTCGATTGGCGCCTATGCAGCAGTTTATGGCGTCACATATGCGTTTGTGCTGCACCATCTCGCAAATATCTTGTGTGCATGGCTTGTCGCAATCCATTTTGACCCATCGGCCTGGCCGCTCAAGCAAGCATGCGGTGCACTAGAGAGCAGGAGTCCTGACAGTGAGACGAAGAAACGACCATGACAGCAGCGATAGATTCAATACCAAAATTTCTTGTTTTTTTTTCTCTTGACCTCTATCATCAGGTCTTCGTCGCAACGCGCCAGCCGCGTGTGATGTCTCTGGTCTTGGTTTTTTTTTTCTCTTTTCGTTTCTCGACATTCAATACCCCTGATATTTATTTTAAAAGCTTCGTACCTCTCCTTCAAATGCATGTCTTGGTTGCGGGTTAGAGCGAATTGGCGTTTGAATCATAAGAAGGGAGAGCATATATTCATTTCCCTGGCCGGAACTTCTTCCACCTATTCAAGTCTTTTTTGGGTGGTTTTCTTCTCCGTCCGTTTTTTTTTCCTTCTTGCCCTCTGCTTCTTCTCACATATTGGCAGCGTAATCATTGGATAGTTAATAAGCGCCAGTTACTCTTGATTTGCTGTGTGAGACTAGGGGGAGCCGACTTGAAGGTGTGGTGATTGGTGAAAGGCAAAGAAACGTTAGAAAGCAGGTGGGCTGGTGATGTGTGTATATATTGTGTAATGGGCGCTTGAAGAAGAGATAGCAGAGGAGAAGGAGGAAACTCAAAATCATTTTGCATACTTGCATACGGCGATCCTTTGTCTCGGTAATGCTGCTGTGATAGAAATGTGCAACGGATGACCGATTGACTTACTCGCACCCGTAGCTCACTTGCAAGGAGAGACCGTCAGATATACTGTAAAACAACAAATAGAAGCTTGTTATAATTTCGAAAATGCAGTACAATAAAAACGCCTCCAATGGATTTTTTCTCTACGATACAAGAATACACACTCTCCCTCTACTTCCTCCGTTTACCTCCACCCCCACCCTCACTCTGCCTAGCCCTCTTCTTGCCCTCACGCGCCCAAAACTCATTCTTCTCGCGCTTCTCGCGCTCAGCACGCTTCTCGGCATTCTCCTCGACCTTCTTCCTGTACGGGTCCTTGCGCTCGTCCTGCTTCTTGCGGCGGCGTTCGACCTTGTCGTTGCGAATCGCCACAACTTGGTCGAGCAGGCGGCGTGCCTTCTTCTCCTCGCCGCCGAGCACCACGGCGCGCTTTTGCATGTACGTGGCGCTCTTTTGCGGCTTGGTGATGGCGGCCTGGGATTTGAAGGGGAGGTCGGCGGCGAGCTTGCGGGGCACGCGTAAGGGGTTGAAGACGCGGGTCTGGCGCTCAATCGGGCGGTACGCGCTGTTTTGTTGCGAGGGTGCAGAGAGGCCGGCTTCATGGCGGACTGCGCCGGTAAGGCGCATGCCTTGCCAGGAGGTGGACTCGCCGGGGTGATCGGTTGGGTTGGCAGGGCATAGCAGATTGGTGACTGTGTTGTAGAAGCGGTGTGGTTTTATGGGGTACCAGGCCCGTAGGAAGACAATGTCGCTCATGAGTATCTTATCTTCGAATGTCGCACGGAAGTTTCCTTCTGGCTTGCTCAGGGCGCGTTTGATTTGACCACGCACACCAGATACTGTGCGTATGCTTGCGCCCTCAAACTTTGCGATTTCGAGTGCAGACTTGAACATGTCTTTGATGAAAGCCGTGTTTTTGAAAATCTTGTATGGGTGGCCGGTGAGCTTGAGTTTCTTGACGATTTCGGTGCTTTCGTCTACATTGAGGACTACACCGGTAGCCGCAATGCGGAACCCAGGCGTCTTGTTGGACAGACTTTGGACGCAGACGAATCCTGTGTTTGGAGCGACAAGAGGTCCGTAAAAAGTGCCAAAGCAATGCATGTGCTCCGGCGTGTACTTGAGCATGCGGTTCCTCGTCCGCGAGTCTGAGATGCTGTAGATTGGGGTAGTCTGGAATCGTCGCCAACCCAGCGAGAAGATGAGGGGATCGTTTGTCTTGAGAATCTTCTTATGCCATCGGTGTCTCTTGATACGTATTTGAACGTATCCGAAGCGCTCTTCTGTTGGCGTGAGACCACCGATCAAGACAGGGAAGCGAGGGTTGAAGTATTGTGAGAACTCGCAAGGCACGTTTTCGAGCACAATACGCACGTAGGTGCCAGCGCGATGACCCTCGACACGGACGCGGGAGGCTTCGTCTAGTTGGTCGAATTCGGCGCGATTGATATCCAGTTGCTTCTGAATCATGGCCTTCTGAGCATCGTACCAGTCGTCCTCACCAAATTCTTCTTCTTCGCCACCTTCTTTCCGGCCGTCTGCCTTGTCGTTCATGAAGCCCTCTCGGTCCTCCTCTTCGAATCTGAGTTTGAGCTCTTCTTTCCGCCGTGCGTTCTTCTCGCGCTCTGCTTCGATGGAGTTGGCTTCGGCTTCAGCCTCAGCCTTTTCGGCATCACCCCCATGCTTCTCGCCAGTCTCTAGATCCTCAAACTCTCCATCACCCTCGTCATCCTCATCGAACCCTTCAAAGTCGTCGCCATCCTCCTCGTCATCGCCACCCTTGCCGTTCATGTGACCAGTAGCAAAGCGACTCTTCAGAGCTTCGACATTATCCTCATCCTCCCACTTCTCCGCTAGCTCATCATAGTTAAACTTGGGAATGTATCGGTCTTCAGCGTTGGCAGCGTCGTCGGCTTTTCGCTTGTTGAAGAAGCCGTCTTCCTCATCGTCCTCATCTTCTTCAATGTCCTCTTCTTTCTCGTCGCCTCTCCACTTTTCAATAACGGTTTGTGGCGATAGATCCATGTTGTACATCATCTTTGCAAGATCAGTAACACGGTAGGGTCGCTTCCGGCCGTGCATTCTCTCAGCGTTCTCCCGTAAGTTGGCCTTCCATCGCGCACCGTCTTCAGCGTCGTCATCGTCGGATTCTTCCGAACCAAACTCGCCATTTTCAAGATCTTCAAGATCGAGCTCATCTCCAGATATTGATCCAAGATCAGAATCACTATCTGCAAATGCGATATCCTCAGTTGTCTCGTCGTTGACTTCTTTGTCTTTGCGTCCAAACTTGAGCTTGCCGTGGGGTGGTCCGTTGGTATCGAGGAATCCAGTGTCATCTTCGTCATCGTCCGCGTCGCTGTGATCCTGCTGTAGCTCTTCGTCGTCGCTATCGATGCCTTCTAGGTCTGCGTCATCGACCTCTTCAGCATCCGCTGCTCTGGCCGTCCGCTGCGACTTTCGCCCAGTATCTGCAACATCGTCGTCATCGTCAAGGTTCTTATTATCCACCACCTTGCCGTCCCTGAAAAGCCTAAAGTTGCCATCATCTTCACCAAGTAGCTTCCTTCCACCCTGAAGGCCAATCATCATCTGTTCGCCAAGTCCCTTCTCAGAGTAGTCTGCCTCGGGGTCAAATGTCGAAGTTTTGACATCGATGTAAACCGCGTCTTTGTCGACAAGCACACCGCCAACATCAGACATTGGTGCGTACAGAATCTTCTGCTTCTCTCCAAGCCTCGTGCGCTTCTTCTTGCCTGAAACCTTCTCTGCTTGCTTTTCGGCGAAGGGTGTGGGACATGGGTCTGGTAACGCTTCGGTCGAGCTCACGGTAAGATCGCCAACACCCGGTACGTGAACTCTTGAGCGCCCAGCCGGAAAATTTGTTCCGCGCAGATAGCCGTAGAGCGCCACGGTACGATCACACTTCGGGTTCTGTTCGATATCTGTCGGGGGCGTGATATCCAGAAACCTATCCGCCAGACAGTAAGGATGAGAATTCCTCCAAATCAGCGGTCGGGGATTCTTCATGACGCTCAGAAATCTGGACAGGTTCATAATCTCACGATCGGGATATCGTCCGTTGACCACACCACTGAGATAGAACAGCTTGGCTCCCTGGTACAGCTCGCTCCAGAACCTGTGCTTGAGTCTTTTCTTCTGTAACTTGAGCGTCTCCTGCTTTCGAAACAGGTCCAAGTGCGTAAGAATACCAAAGACGTTTCCTGGCATACCACTTGCGCTCAGGACGTTGAGAAACTCCATCGTCTCCATTTCGAAACCGTAGTTGCCGTCAATCATCAGCAGACAGATGTCGACGACCTTTGCAATGTCGATCATGCTGGCAAGGGAGTCGGCGGGACATTCTATGAAGGTGAGGCGTCGGCGCTTTGAGGTGACGACTGTGAGAGGACCGGTGGGCGTAGAGAGCGTCTGCTTGGTATATCGCCTAATCAAGCTTTTGATGAGGGTTGTTTTGCCGACACCTGGGGGACCAACGACACCGACGATAATTGGGGGAGCTTCTTCGGGGAGGCGATCGACGAGCGGTACGTGAAGGCGCTTCTCTTTGACCTGTGGCTGTCAGTTTGGATCGCGCAAAGTACGCACCGTCTTTCTTACCTCTGAAGAGCGCGCCGCTTGCTTTTTTAACCTGCCAGGCGCCGCGAATGCAAAGGCTTTTGGGTTTCTGTCTCCAGAATGCGGCTTCTTCTCTTTCTTGGGCCGGTGCGGCCGATTACTCTGCTGGTCCGCCATGCTGACTGATACCAAATGTGTCCACAGCGAGCGCTGGAGATATCGGGGAGAGGCCGCAAGCGAAAGAGACTACAGAGCGGCGTCGTGCAAGGTCAGCACTGGTCGCGCGCAGCCTTGAAGTTGGGAGCGGCAAGCAACTTTCGCGATCCCAACTTTTTCGGCGCTAAGAGACGCGCTAAGCGGCTGGAGCAGGGATGAGCTTATCGATAAGAGATGGCGTACTGTAGGTGGGGCGCGTCGCCCGCCCTGAGATAGAGGGGGAGGGGCCGTGACAACGCACGTCATCGTCCGACGGCGCGTATCCAAGGCCTAAGACTGGGTTGACCGTGTATAAAGTCGCTCGATACGTCTCTGGTCTTGTTATCATATCAAATCCCTCTGCTACTACTCAACTTCCCACTCCCACACGCCATCTATTCCCCTCCACAAGACCAACCGTACAAAATGCCCCAGGTCAACGTAAGTGTCTGCCTATACGTGGTCACCAGGAATAGTCACATGCTAATCTCCTTTGGTTCAGGTCACGCTCAAGAAGGACTCTCCCAAGGAGCACCTCGAGGAGGCAAAGAAGAAGGTCACTGACCAAGGCGGCAAGATTGTCAACGAGTTCACACTCATCAAAGGTTTCACGTACGTGTATCCCTTCGTGGTTTCATTCCTCTATGGTCTATGCACTGTTAGGTGTCACCAGACAGGTATGGCTAACGAGTTTCCTAAATAGTGCCGAGATCCCCGACGACGTCGTGTCAACCCTGTCCGACAACCCACACGTCACTGTCGAACATGACGCCGAGGTCCGTACGCAATAAAGGGTGCTGTACGAGCGCGGCTGATGGCATGAGAAAGATCCAGATGTGATGTGGAACGCCAGGAAACAACATCATGGGATAATGCGCGGGCAACACGACTTTACGAGATACATAGCAAATGACCACCAGTATCTATATGTTCACCGCTGCCTCTTCTCAGCATCTTCCTTTGCCTCTTGCACACTATCTACTCTTCCTACACCCCTGAGACTGAGATAGACGTCTGTGCCCCATCCCCACAGGCTCTGTACTGCAATGCCTCCCCCAAAGTATTCGGCGTATGCTCTTCCTAGCGGCAGGCCGTATCCCAGGCCCGCAAGACTGTTTGCTCCATCCCCTCCTGCTCCTGAGAAAGCGTTCAACGCATCCATGCCGTTGGCAGAATGAGTCCCCGACCCACCAGATAGCGTCGACGATGCTTGTGCGTCGTTGAATGTGGTGAAGCTGTAGTCCCAGATGTGCTGAAGGTTTTCTGGCGATATGCCACCGCCGCGGTCTCGGATGCGTATCGTTACACCAGGCGTGCTATGCTTAAGAGGAAGAATATTGGAAGCGCTCAAAGGTGTCTTTGCCGACGTGTTGCCGGTAAAGCGCTGCGATACCTTGTCGACATTGCCTTGATCCTCATTATCAATCCTATCGCCACGTGTGCCTTTGTCCTCTTTGTTCACTTTATCGTTGTCTTCCGGCAATAGTTCGGGCAGCGGGGCAATGGTGACCTCTACGGGTTCACGCTCCATGCCACTTTCCACGGTTGCACGGAAAGCATTCTTGAGGAGTTCGGTGATGATGTATTCGAGATGCACAGGGACATGGGCAAATTCATATTCGGGCTCGCCATTGATGACAACTGTCGGTCGCACGCCGTACTTTAACTCGCAGATCTCGCCCACTACGTTTGCGCAATGATGCACAATACGCGCCGGCTTCAGTCTCGTGTCAATGACGCCAATGAATCCCGGGTTGTCCTCTACGTCGTGCATCATCTCACAATGCGGCTGGCTCGAAAAATGTAGCGACAGATGCTGTTCTGCAATCAGTCGCGTGCCTATTCTGGCCCGCAGATGTTCGTCCAGAAAGTTTGTCACGTTCTTTGGACTGATGTACTTTCTCGCCTCCAGAAAGCCTCTTGCAAGTATACTTATGGTATTTGCATGGGTCTGCACCAGATCGGCCATGACCTCAGTGAACTTGACCTCCTCCTCTAGCGTCTTGATTTCCTGTTCGGCCCATGGCAGCAGCGTCGACAGGCTGTGCATGTAGTTGGAATGTATCTTGGAGACATGAGGATTCGACACAACGATGAATGGGAGGTTGCGCAGCGATTGTATGCGATGGGCAAGGCGGGCAGGTAGAATGGAGAGGGTAAAGTTGGCTGACTGGAGGAGTTGCTGAGTTGTGAGCGGTGGTCTTCCGTGTCTGTTGCGCACGCGACGTCAGCTAATCTTGCGACATTCCGGTCAGGCCCAGTGACTTACTTTACGAGATCCGCGAGTGTCAACGGATGGAGCGGCAGGCTTGCTAGATGCGCGATGTCCTGGTCGGTGACTGTCCTCGTATGCAGCTTGCGATGGTGGTTTCCTCGAGCAAACAGCGCGCTGCTCGACCTCCTTGCTGTGCGTGGGCAACAGAGCCGGATTACTTGCGATTGAATAATGAGGGGTCTCTGTACCTGCGCCATGGCTCCCGGACAGAACCAGAAAACGTACGCGATGGCGGTTCCGTGGACAGATGGGTGGCCTATGACTCGGCGGTGGAGATGTGAGGGCGTGGATGTAGATGAACACGGTGCGGTATGGATTGCGTCATGAGCGATGGCTATGTCAGTAGGTAGAGCGTTCCTTCGGTGATCCACGGGAAGCGTAAGCAGCTCAATATCTGATATTTGAGCGCATGGTGCCGTCACAACAGGCGCAATTCAGTTGTGGGGAAAGCTTCACTAAGCTCATGCGGGACGACGCAGGGCTTCGCGAACGCGTGACACCTGATGTCATTCGTCCGGAGCCATCCATCGAGCAACCACTACCGCCCCGCGCCATCACTGTAAACTCAACTTTGATATTATTTGGAGCTTTGACTTCTAAGCCATACAATTGCTCCGTACTTCTTACTCATGGGGCACAGTCATAGCATGAAGTAAAACGTCAAGATTCCAGCGTTTAGTTTTTCTGAGTGGATATATACTGCCTATGAAGTCCCCCATTGATTTATATACAAAATAGCCATATCCATCACTTCTCGTACAACTTCATAGGCCTAAAAATGTTGCCTGCTAAGCATCTCCGTTTTCCCAGGCAACCCTTCTCGACCTTCTATTTTCGTAAATGCTATACATCATATAACAGCAAACACACCTTTTCTACACAATCGTGGGTATTTTCCAAAACATTGCTCGTGTCGCTGATAAAATAACAATTTTCCAATTCCTCGGAAATCTCTTATACTCCAAATCCGGTGTAGCTATCCCTCACAGGAACATTTCCATCAATCGGTCGGCTGTACCGACTACTCACTGTCTTCTGCGTCTTCTGCGTCATTCTCATTCGCTCATATTCCGGCATCGGAGGAGGGAACAAGTCATTGATCGAAACATTTGTTGTTTTTGGTCCTGTAGACACTATGGGCGGCCGTGGCGAAAGTTGTGGGTCAAACACACCAGACGAAGGGCGCCGCTCGCCGTATGTGGATTGATTGTTGTAAAAGTCGGCATAAGAGCGGTAGGGCGTGTAGCCACCGGTTTTGGGGTTGTAGATGCCGCGGTCTTCGTAGTTGGTGCGTTCTTCAGCAGAAAGGAAAGGCGCATAGTTGCCGTCAGTGTCTCCGCCACGTGTCTCTTGCTCGTTAATGCTGCCTTCTTTTCGAAAATTAAACGGTGTGCTGATAGCATTGTCCTCAAAACCCTTGAGCTCTTCTGTCTTGCGTGAGAAATCGGACCGTCTTGTAGCAGCGATGTCAAGTGCTGGAGGAATGTCCTTCTTATCAAACCCGAATGTCGCAATCGTGTCGGTTCTCGCCGACTTGAACATTCCGGTCTTGTTTGGAGGTCGGGTTGTACCAGCCTCTTTCTTAGCAATGTGCTGTTCCAGCCATACTCTGATACCTACCAATGCCGTGGCGGTCATTTGTAACATGAGCAGCGTGCTTACCACTTCAGCCGATAAGGCTGAATTAAAAAATGCATCCAAAACGCACAAAGAAATGGCACGAAGTGTACCAAATCCCTCAACGAACGCGGCCTGGCCCAATATCAAGACGAGCTGCATGCTGATTCCGCTAATGAAGTAAATACGCTGTGGTGATTTAGCAAGTCCTATGGGTCCTTTGAGTCCTATAAACGCCGATGGAGAGGGATGCGGGATCGTAGTGCGTAGACGAGCGATGCTGGAGCCAACTGCGGGAACGAGAATTATCAGGCTGATTAAGCCGAGTACCTGATCATATGAGTAAGTCGATAGGTCCTTGTGAACTCTGGAGTGAGAGATACTTACACCATGTAGGTCATGGAAATGACTAGCATTGCCCATACCGACCATTCCCACGATGATACCACCAGCACCAAACACAGCAAAAGCAACAAGAAATCCCATGCGCCATTTCCTGTTTTTGTTCTCGTCAATTGGATAGCCTGCGATGACGGAAAAGCGCCAGGCTACCCCGTATATAAAATATAGCGGTAGGAAGATGAGGAAAGCGAGGCTGGCAAGTAGTACTGGAGCTTATTGTCAGTTGGTCCCTTACAAAGAAAGTATAGTCTTCTGTGCATTTACCATGAATCCCAGTAAGTGTAACGAATGAAGTCAAATCTCGCCCATTAATCTTAACGCTCCTATTCTCCAGGACGACCTCGAAGTTATTGCCTTCCGATGTGACCGTGATGGGTCCCTTAGGAAGAATCTTCAAGACTGTTAAATCCAATGGGACTCCTGATTCGCCAGTAGCCGCTTCTAGTATCTTCATATTTGATGGGGAGGTGGACGCGAAGCCCAATACCGCGGAGGCAATGCCGCCAACGCCATTGCAAGTAAGGCCATCAATGATTTTTTGAGCACTTCTTTGCGCTGTAGCCGAGTCCATCGCTAAAGGCAGTTGAGTGCCGTTGGTTACTTGTTCTTGGCGAGGAGAGAGTGACTTCAAATTGTCTAGCAGTTGTCAGTAAATGGTGCAATATCTTCGAGTATACAAACCCACCTACGCTAGCCCCTTCGCGTTCGTCACGAATATGCCGCTTTCTCCCTGAGGCAAATTTATTTGGTGTTTGTGTCCCGTTCGTTAGGTTCCTGGCAATGTCCGCCACGAGTATCGTTGCCTTGCCGGAAAGACCTCTGGCGAGGCCAACAGCGGCACCACTGACGGAGTCATTGAATTGTGTCGGAGCCAGCGCCGGTACTTTGTATATTGCATCAGCAGAGTAATCACCGTCGATGAGTTTTTTCAAGCCTCCAACCGAAGACATGGCTATCATGATGCCCTCGATGGTACCCCTGCCTAAGCCTTCTGCCGCTTTTGCTGTATCAAAGCTTTGAATCATCTGCGGCGGATTGTCTGTTATCAACTGATTGACCTTATCCATAGCAGAGCTGTTCATAAGAAAATTCGAGACGAGGTTCTGCGAAAAGGTTTCTGCCATCACCGCTGTTTGCACGTCGTCACTGCTAATGTTTCCGCTGACTATCGCCGTGCTATCCACATTTTTCAAATTCAGACCAATGGCGAGACCCATTCCAATTCCGGCACCAGCACCTGATGCTATGTTTCCAAGGATGGCTGGCATATCGAGTGAGCTTGAGACAGCTGTGCGCATTGCGACAGTGAGGTCCGAGAAGTTGCTGCCTTGGATGAACGACTGACTAAGGCCCTTGGTAAACAGCCTCATAGCTTTTGTCAATTTTCGAGTATCTTTAGTGGGACCTGCTGATTGTCGTTTTTGAGGTGAGGGATTCTTCTCTGTTCCTTTCAAGCCAAATCCATTCCTGGCACCCTTTCCCAAGCCATTTCCGGCGGCTGCTGCAAGTAAAGGAAGATGACGCATCAGGTCCGAAGCAGTGGAACTGTTACTCCAGCTCTGTATTGTCGCTCGGAGATCCATGTTAGAAACTATTGGCGTTGCAACACCTAGACCGAGATTGCCTGCAATTCCAACAAGACTTGAATCTTCAGATGGTCTGGCTTGTTGTTGCCTAAGTCCCAGGCCTACTGCAGTAGCGTTACCAATTCCAGATGCTAGAGCGAAAGCTGCTTGGCCGAGGGGAAAGCCTGTATTGTTTCCGAGGGAGGGTATAAACTCGCTCGATAGCCCATTGCCCATTTGCTGTGCGGCGAGGTTCAGGCCAGTGGCGGAAGCGTTATATGCAGTCGCAACACGGGTAGCTATAGCGCTGGCTTCCTTCATATCGGTCAAGTTAAGGCTAGTAGCTGCACCCATACTGTTGCAGGTTAGTTTGACCTGACCATGTGGGCGCATACATACCCAAGACCGATACCCAAGAACAAAGCAGGCGTACCAAGAGAATCCGTGAGGGCGCTTCCTAGACAACCCAACATGTTCGTCGGTCCACAGGACATGTTCCGTCTTGCAAAGCCATCACCTAGCAAGCTTTTCACGGTGTTTCCAATGTCATCTAGACCAACCTGCCTCTTTTTCACGTACTGTTGCTCGCTGCGAACACGGTCGATACCATCTGTCAGGTTCGTCCCGAAACTTCTTAGGTCTTCCCATCCAAACTTGTTCCCCAGGTCTGTTGATGAGTGTGCGACGGCCGCGGTTAGCGACAGCAGTGCGTCTTGAAAACGTGGATCTTGATTCAGCGCATTTATGGTACTCGTAGAGAAGATGGCTGTGAGACTTTTCGGGTATTCGTCGGTGGTAATTAGACTCTGCCCGCTGAGCCAGAACCAAGCCGAAGAGTATGAAAAGAAGAAGAAGATCGTAAAAGACACCAGTAAGCACACAGCTGACCTTTCAGCAATAGAAGAAAACATTATTAAAACAGGTTATGGGGGTATCTCAACAGCATCTCCAAGAAAGGGAGAAAGATTGACAATATCGACGCAGATGAGTTTGCACATCCATCATGGCATTTAGGTGGATATACGCTGACTGAAAGCCGGTAGCTACACCCCGGTATATGCCGAGCTCAAGATACATGGTGATGCTGTCAAGGATAGCAGTGCCGAAACATTCTAGGCGTGAAACTAGAAACGCACGCACTCCCTCATCCACCGCGTGGCGTCCCGAGGACGTGAATGGAACATTTGAATACTGGGCACACTTGGAGCCTGATTTTATCGAATATAATATGCGATGAGAAGCTATATGAGACAGCCAACTCAAACCCGAGAAATCATGCAGATTTCGAGTTGGACAAAGGGTACAAGTCGGTATCGGTCTGCCAAGACACCCGGATTACAGATGTTGCGGCGCCTGCGCATTGCAGAGAGGTTTTTCTGCCAAAGAGCTGACACTCGGACGCGGAACTTTTAACAAGTTTCCAAGGTTGCCCCAGTGGAAGGGAAGATCCCGCGACGGGGTCGTCCGCTGATGCGACGACTTTGAAACATGAGCTAATAGCCAATCGCGATGATAAGGGTAAACGTCGTAACACACGTTTCCTATGAAGCTGGATAGATTGCGGTCAGCGATTCCGCCGGGTTATGCAGTCGTGAACAGAAATTAAGAGGAGTGCGAGCGGAGGTCATAGAAATATGTGCGAATACATGCAGTCAGCCTTGAGGTATGATCTTTTCGCACTAGCAGAACGTTGATCTTGCGGCCACCATGACTCGTACTGACCTGTCCGTCACTGTCCATTATGCTGTTAGGTTGCAGATACACGTGCTCTGCTGCGTTTGAGCTGGTCTCGCGAGCGAAGGCGTTTCAGAGCGTCGACGTCGTAGACTCGGATGGAATCCTCGGCGAATTCAATTATGCATGGAGTGATGATGAGACAGTTGGTCTTGTATTATGTCATTACAAATAAAGAAGGTAAAAGGGCATAGTGTCATGAAAGCAGTACGGGCCCTGCAAAGAGGCATTTCACCAATCTCTGAATAGTAGCTATCCTTCTGGCCATAATATCGTGACCATCGACAATTGCTATCTGTAGTATCCTACAACTGAATCTCCATCTTTCGAAGACAATAGCATCATTCTGTAAGAAGCTAGAATCACCATAGTTGCCCCATTCTTTACAGGTACACAAGGCTCCTGTATTCCGATGTCAGACTTCGCTTGTAGGCGGACAGCGTGCATGTCCATTGCAGGACGGAGCCCTAACAGCCCTAGCGCTGGTGTTTGCTTGTTGCTCCAACAAATAAAACGATAGGACAGTCGCGATAGCGACAAAGAGTGCCCTATTAGGATAGCGTTGATGAAGTGGGCTCTGTGCTTATTGTTGGTCCGTTCTAGCGCTGTGAGCTACTAGCTCATCTCCACCATTTCCACGCTGAGAGCGATCAAAGTGAGGTGACTAACCAGATGGTCGAACGTCTACTCAAGCAGGCTTGCATTATTTGCGACGAGTGGATCAAGGATGCTATTTTAGCTCGTAGTGCGTGATAAACATATTAGGCTGAAGATATTGTTTCTTAGCCACTCGAGGCTGTGGCAACTGGCACGTCTAAGCTCTGCCTTTTAATAGAAATGTGGCGATGATCAAATGAAAGGAGGCTTCTCTCAACCCACAGATGAATGCCTAGTCTCCTGCATGTTTCGTTGCGATTGTCAGGCCAGCCGATGTATTGCTCGAGGTGCTGCTCCCGCTCCCGCTCTTGCGCCTCTTGTGTTGCTTCGAGACTTCCGAGCTGGTGCTGAAGCGCCTGTTGTTCGGTATAGGTTGTTGGGGAAAATAGCCGTGTTCGTCGTCGGGCACGAACCGTACTGGCGTCCTCGATCTACTCTGGACGGGACTCATCCGCAGGATCTCTGGTCCTACGCTCAATCGCTGGCCTGGACTGGTGGCTCCCGTAAAACTCAGCCGACGTCTCCTTGTCGGTATTTCGGCGGGCAATTCAAGCCTTGAATTGATTCCCATCCACAAGGCCTCCTCGTCGTCATCGCCCGCCATCCTCCAACCACCGACGCCTTCGAAATCGCGTGTCAATTCACCCGTACCGATGAGCGCAGTGAGTGAGTTGTTTTTGCGCTGTAGAAAGTTGGACTTTTGGGCGGAATAAGCGGGCGAATCATGGGAAGATGCAGCGCCGGCGAAGCTGGTACGCCGGGAGCGCTGGCGCACACCAGTTGGAGAATGTCGGGCTGACGCTGGTATGAAATGAGAGCGACGGGGGAGGCTATGTTTCGGTGGAGGTGATGGGGGGAGCCACGCGCCTATGATAGCAATGGCGAGGTGGACGTAGACGACCAAGGCACGGAAAGATAGGAGCGCGATGGCGATCGAGGTGGTGACGAGGGCGAAGAAGGCCAGTGGGATAGAGATGGAAAGTAACACAAAGGGGGCGACAACATAGATGGGGCTCCACATATTGAGCTCGAAGCTCAACGAGCCCAGGCGTAGCAACATTGTATTGCTGGCGCGCGTCGTGGGTGGGGATGGAAGATAGGGCTGTGGGTGTTCGCATGTGAAAGCTGCGGGGAAATGCCAAGCGGGGCGCGGACGCGGACGCGTGCAGCGTCTCCACCATAAACTCAAAAAAACAACACGTCTTTTGTAAGCGACGGTTGAAGACGTCAGAATAGGCCGGAAAGCATCATCTTTTCCCTCTAGGTTAGACAGTCGGTCTCTTGCTGCCCTGTGCTGCGTGCGTGCTAGTTGCCGGTAAAGCGCCTCGCCGTGCTGCGCGCGGGTGTAATGCCGATACCAATAAGCACGGCGCTGAGCGAAGTGCCCTTGAAGATGCTCTCGTACTGCTCAATCTTGAGGCGGGTGCTGTATGGCTGTCGCTTGATGCGGAGGAATGTTGCTCCTGTAACGGCCAACCACGTGCCAAAGAGGATTTCGTAGCGGTACTTTTCGACCACGGTTTCGGAAGCGCTACTGGACATGCTGCTGGAAAGTCGACAAAAGGAAGGAAATTCGGGAACAGATGTGTCGTGGCTGGAGTGCGGAGACGGCAGTGCTGATATGGAAAATCTTCATGACGTCGTCAGCCCACCATCACCATCTTGCCACCGCCCGTCACCCCAGACACGGCTTGTCACTCAAATCTTTCCGCCATCCTCAGCCAAACGCTAGCCAACTGAACAAACGAGCCGCGCGATACAATCCAATCGCTCTCCCAAGAGCAGGGCTGCTATCGTTTCACACGAGGCTTGCATGCATATCGTGTTCTGGGCTCCGGCCCCAACTCCGATTAGGCATTGTCAATAACTCCTAAACGCAGCCAAGCGATTCCTGCTCTCATTAGCCAACGGCAAATGTGTGTTGCGAAGGGTCAGCCATTTCTATCCACAATCACAAGGTCTCACAAGATCCTCTCAAGCACGAAGTGAGACAAAGGTTCACCGCCATCTCAGCACAGGGCGCCAATCACAATCCATAGTTTTAGCTACAGCAGCTTTTTCTTCGACCGTGGTGATCGTAGCCTAATTCAAGGTCTAGAAAATGAAGCTGATTGTGTGGTTTGGGTTTACTGGGTAGACCCATAGTACAATCGCCTCATTTGAAGCGGTGTAAGTCTGCTCACCGCTCTAGTACTGCAGGCGTCCCTACCGAAGCAAACCCACAAGTGATTCGTCAGTTTTCAAATCTAAGAAAGAAAGAAAAAGGCCGCATTAGGAATTTGTAACATCCCAATGATCGCGTCTAGGCGCAAAAAGGTAGCATTGATTTACCTGACAGGAGTGGGTGCAAGATGCGCTTCTCCAATCTCTGCAATAATAAAATTTTATTCTTCACACACTATCTTTCACAAAAGAGAGCATGCACATTATTTAGAGTGTTCCATTCAAGAAAGATCTATTGACTTTAAAATGAGAATACTTTTTACTTTAGTTAGCATGAGAATAGAAAACTGGACATACTCATAGTAAGATTTGCTTAATCGCCGTCCTGAACGGAAAGAATGGAAACTGAGAATGTAGTATCTGGTTATATGCTAATGGGCCGAGATGGCGACATGTCATACTCTGGCTAGGGCCATCATGTCACGTTTTCATAAGAAATTCCCGACTTTTGATAACAGACGCGACGAGCAGCAGGCTGACGCTTGAGGTCACATCACCAATTGAACTGCCGTACGAACGTCGTAAGTAGAGAAACGATAGCGAACATAGAAGAGGTAAGCTTAATCGAGACTTAGGCGTCTCCGGTTCACAATGCTCGTATGCGCAGTATTATCTATAGCCAATCCTTGAACGAGAGGCCTGATATTGTGAAATATTGACACACATTGTTCGTGCATAGTTTTCATCTGCACGCGTATACAATGTACGATAGAGTCCCATATATCGTGTCCCAGCGCCTTGGTCACAGTTTACTACCAGATCGTTCACTCTCAACCACGAAGACAAAGAGAATAAGGGCACAGACAGCTCACCGCACATACCCTACTCACATCTCTTTGGCCCTCAGAACACGACCGTGTACTCCCCGTCCCCAACCATGTCATCATTCCTCTTCAAACTGCTTCTCTTGGCGTCTTCCGCTACATACGCAGTAGCACAGCCGCGCAATTCAGAGCCCACGAGGGTAACCAAGCTAATTACAAACACTGGAGTCAACCGCATCCCATGCCACACTGGTGGTGCCAACATCCACGCTCGGCATCTGACAGAAGTGTCCCCTTCCTCAATCTTTACTTGGCCGGAGCCTTCCCGGGGGCTTTCCCACGTGCCAACCGTGACTTCTACTACGACACCCACTCCCGCGTCCATTGACCCATACCCAAACCACAAAGAGGTCAGCATCGACAAATTCGTGTTTGTAGCCGTGCTTGCCACCGCCTGCGTAAGCTTGGTCCTCTACGCCCTCCTCGGCTGTGCCATCAAGGCCTGCATAGAGCGAACTAGCCGCGAAAAAGCTGCTCCAGAGCGTAAACTGAGCCCAGACGTTGAAAAGGATGCTGGACTCTCAATCAGAGTTCCGGAACCTGCAGCTGTTGGTTCCAATGCACGCAAGGCCGATTCGGGCGAATGGGCTACCGGGCCGACTCGTTTCGAGGAGCATATGGAAGAAGTTGTTCTGACACCCCAGCACCCGACACCCGTGTACAAGAACAACATTCCTCCTCAAGCGTGCCATTGGCCACAGGGAGAGGTGAGGACGGTATAGAGTTTGTCAAGAGCTCTGAGAACGCGGTACATAAAAGTACGAGAGTGACGGCGAGTTCGACCGGTGGGTTTTGCGTGTTTTTGATTGTTAACTTTACCTGCAAAGCGTTTAAAATTAGATTGAAGTCGAGATGGGATTGGAGTGATAAATGGATCAAGGTGCATTTCAGGCTGCGTGATACTGAACCAAGAAGGAAATTAGAAAATTCATTGACCATAGCGAAGAAAATCTGTGACATTTGCAATCTTTATCCATGTTCCGTCATTCGTGCCTTGGGGTATAAGCCTGCTACGCCGGATACAGAAAACAGTGACCGTTATACTCCAAATTTATTACACCTTACTTATTACACCTTGCTGTGACTTAATAGTGAAAGAACTCATAAGATCCGTCAAGACCGGAAGAGGCGATGCAACCCGGTACGTGATTTATAGTTCCGACTTAGACTCTTCATCCTTGAGATCGTCCTTGTCAACCACCACGAAATCGTCATCACTATCATCGATCTTCTGTTTCTTAGACGATGGCTGCACGGTATCCGAGGTGTCTGCGGGCTCTGTAGTTGGGGCGTCTGGTAGCTGTGATGCAAGTTCAGAAGGTTCAGTGGCATGCTCTTTCGTAGGTTCTGCCTCGGATACGGGCGGAAAGTAGTTACTAGAAATAGCGTCAGCTTGAGATTGGCAAATCATGATGGTCAGACGTACGCAACCTGCGCGAAATAAGCATCTTCATCTTTTTGAAGAAAGTTGCAGAAGATGACGCGGTCAAGTTTATCAGCGTTGTTTCCTTTGAGGAGAAAGTCGCGAACTGTCTTTAGCGCGACAGTGCAGGCTTCGTCGCTAGGATACCCGTAGACGCCGGTGCTGATCGCAGAGAATGCAATGCTTCTACAGCCATTGGCGACAGCTAGTTCCAGGCTCCTTCGGTAACAGCCTGACAGCAGTTCTGCAGCCCAAGATCCCACCTTCCAATATATAGGCCCGACGGCGTGGATGACTCTCTTGCTTGGTAGCTCGTAGGCATATGTGATTTTAGCACTGCCCGTCTCACATCCGTTGAGCGTCTCGCATTCTTTCATCAGTTCTGGTCCAGCAGCACGGTGTATTGCGCCGTCCACCCCGCCACCACCCAACAGCGATGAATTTGCAGCATTCACGATGGCGTCGACGGCGAGAGTTGTTATGTCCTGGCGTATTATGCTGATTTTGTCATTGAGAGCGGCAGAGGGTACGACATCATGCGGCTTGTCCTCCGGTACTATCTTCTTAAGCTTATAGAGCAGCGAGAGGGTGGGAATCTCGTCAAGCGCCGTGTTGGTCATTTTGGCAGGGAATCGAGATGAGAACGGGTTTGCGAGATAATATGCGCTCGTCATGGGTCGTTGCAGAGTCCGGATCGCGAGTCTAAATACCATGAGAGAGTGTAGGTAGGCTGGGGATGATGCCTAGACCTCTAAGCAGGCTGGAGCTTGGGCCCCACTCTTTATCAACTGGTACCCCGCCAAGGCCTTCGGTACTCCGCATTGTGCGATCCGTTTACCTCCGCTGGATCTTCAGTCTCCATCTTCATATAATTTTCTCGGACTTGAGTTTAATGAAAATATTGCTGTATCGAGTCAACATTGGATATAGGAGCAAGTCAACCTGGTAGACAAGATAATCAACACATGCATGTTACTGCTTGGTATCGATGATACGGAACATTTGGTAATGCGGAACGTTATGGTTCCTAAACGTCATTACAGTAGGTTGAAAAAGCTGTTGAGAAGGTTTCCGATCTTGCTTCCGCAGTGCTAGAGCTTCGCGAAGTTCGCTCACAGGATTTAATCGAATCAATACGTGTGACCTTCGACACTCAACTTTCAAGTGACACACTTTCCGCTTCTTACTAAGTTCACGCTCGCATGTATCTTTCAAGTCCATTTCGAAGTAAGAGGAAGTTGGCGAAGCTTCACAGGTAGCTCGTTAGTTCGATGCGCATAATTACAGGGTGCTACGTCTGTTTGAGCGAACAACAGATTTCAAGAAAAACCATTTTATATTGATATGTTGCTAAGTAAGAGCGCGAGTGTAGCATATCCTGAAGGTTATTAGTCTAAATTAGTGGAATGAGATATAATCGGTAAACTTTTATCCGTACTTCTGAGGTGTAATTGTGTCATGTTTCGCGATACCTAGCACATGCATGGAAGGCTGGACAAGTTTGTGCAGCGTAGAGACTGGCTAGGGCAATACATACCTTGAATATTAAGTGTACCATGGTGGGAGACTTTGAGTCACTGAAGTGTCAAGGTAGAGCTAGGTTTCGAAAGGAGACATTGATAAAATCAAAATCGATTCAGATGCCATTTTGTTTTTCATTCGACTCCGGCGTATACAAATCCAATCTCAGTGTGATATCAAAATGTAGCAGCCAACTCATCTCCTTCATCTTTGCTTTTCCCTGGCCTTGTGGGCGACCCGACTGGCCCCACTATCCGAGAATATCACAAACCTCTGTGCATCCGTTTATGAATGGTCAATCTCTCTCCCCACAAGATCTACAGTCATTTGACATCCTCTGTATGATTCTGGCAAGCATGTCTTAAGAATCACGTACTCGTTTCGTACTCAATCGAAAGCTTTAAATATGTTATGCATCAATATCTCAAATAAAGCCGGCCGAGCTGAAACTCTAGATAGAAACTAAATAGAGAACTCCATACAACGACTCTATCCATTCCTAGTATATCTGCACAATCAATTCTCCAGCGCAACATATCCTAATGAAACATGTGGAAGCTTAGAGCTGAACTCTATCTCAATCCCAACTTCCGCCCCTGGCCGATCGCTTAGCTCGTAAGATTCTGTAGCAAGAAATCGAAAATTTGATTGAATCTTAAGCGTGCACCAAGGTGTAGGTGGTTTCAAAGACGCCACTTCTTCATGCAATCGAGTAGAATAAGTACCCCTCCTGCAGTCCAGAGAGGGCAAATGTAAAGTCAATATACTGGCCGCTTCGAAGGTTGTGGTTTGGCAAGTTAGGAATGCACATGCGGCGGTTGTGCTGCTGATTAGTCGGCTGCTGCTTGCAGAGATTGAGCTGGAAGCCGCGAAGATTGGCTGTAAGAGTACCGGCGGGCAATATATCAAAAGACCGGTCATCACCTTGAAACAGTCAGCATGTAACTTACAAAAGAAAACGGCAGTGCTTACTTATTATAGTAGCAGATACACTAGCAGATGTATTATCCACTAACACTGGAATGGAAACAATCTGAGTCTGCGAAGACTCTCCGGTGACTCTCCTAGTCCCGTATTGTCGCTTTCCACTGATGGTATCTTGTCTTGGGGGAGTGGATGGTATGCAGAGGATATCCTCGATGAAAATCTCTTCACCGGTTGCTGGATCTGTCCCATTAGGAATTTCGATATCCTGACAGACTGTATTTGCCGGACAATGCCCGGGTTCTGTGTACTCATCCCCATCTGGTGTTTGGCATTCATCCTCATATGCCTGTGCGCTGATATCTGATGTACAACGGCGTGATACCCACTCATCTTCAGGTTCACAGTGCTGGTCAACGGGCACGCGTTTCTGCAGCTCATGGAGAGCACGTTTGGCGTTGCCCCAGTCAGTACGTGCTTTGATTTGTTTTTCAGCTTCGTGATAGGCAAGCACTTGGTCAATGTACTCCCTTGGAACGATGTCCTCAGCGTTGAGAGAATTTCCGCTGGTCTCTCCGGCTGGTGCGGCAAGGGCCGGAATGGCTAAAAGACAGCCAAAGAGAGCGGCCGAGATCTTGAACTTGGGAGAAACCATAATGATGGAATAGAAGAGAGGCAGTTGAGGTAGTGAACCGGGCGGTGCTAGGAAGAGTGAATGATGAGGATGTCTCGAAGTAGGGTTCAGAAAAGCGAGCTTTATATGAACGATAGAGGTTGCTTATTAACAATCCATGGTAAATATCTCTCTTACGCGACTGTGCTGGTCCGCGTGTCCCGCTCTCACTCAGCTTCTAGGACTCTTACGGGAAATCCCATAAACTCTTTCCGTGACTTTCGAGACCTAGCCTGATAATCATCTAGCCTGTAGTTAGTCCCGGAAACACTTCCTAACTGTTGCCTTCTCGCCATACACGACCCATACAATCCCCAGACAAGCGTTTCACTGACAAGCGAAATTAATCCCGCTAACATATCCCCATCCACCCGTCCCGAAACTGTCATTCGTTAACAAGCCGAGCTGGGAAGCGCCGTGGGCGGGAAAATGCTCTTAGCGAGAGGATTTACATAATCAGGAATGAAGTGACCTGACAACAGTTTGTTCGCGCAAGGCACTTGCGGCGGTCCTATATTTGCATGAATGAAGTTTTGTTCGAATACTGTGCATCAAGTTGGCACTTGAACACACCAAGAAGCAATCGAAACGGAAGAGAGCATTGTAGGGTAATGAGAGTCAAATGATAAGGGATTGCCATCAGAAATACATCATCTGACTACCCGACAAGATATTACATCAGGTCTGCTTTGTAGGTCGTTGGCTTAATAAGATTCGATGACTCTGAGATATTGTGGGTCTACTCTGAAGGCCCATAAGAAGGGCCCGCCTATATTCTAGGAGAAAGTTTGGGGATAGACTCACGAGCGACACCGCCAGAGAGTTATAAAACCAGAACGGGAATGTTTGGGAATGGTTCTAGCTCTTGGTTTTACACAGTATGAAGCCATTGGCTCCTTGTGTATCAAGTAGCCTGACTGTCCTACTCATCAAGAATGAACCCCATTGAGATCGCTTGAAAGCATATTAAATCCTGAAGCGTATAGAACTTCCACTTTTCCGTAGTCAGGTAGTCGGTGGACTCGGACCTAGCTGTAGACGGCTGTGGTAGAAGATTGGAATAGGATTTCACCGAAACCCCTCCGGAGTCTCGAAAATAAATTTTCATCAGAATGGAATATGAGGTTTTGATGTGTAACTTCTCAAGCCAGGTGGGATGAGGTTGTAATCGATTCGTCCATCTGACAAGCTCCACACGGTAAGTGACGTCCGCGTCATGGCATATTAGTGAAAGCTTACATGTGAATAGGGCTTTTTCAGTTGAAAAGATCCCTCTAGACTACTGTGGACTTAACAAGTAAGTCAATATGACGTCGTATTAGCGGCCAAAGGTCTGTTCAGATCCCTGTTTATGGTTCTGCTTACTTTACTGCCGGTAGAAGGGCCGACTAGCTCGATGAATGGCCAGGATACATGACGGCGTTTATTACCTCGCCTCTGCTTGAGCACTGGGCCATCAAGGTTTTAAAATGTCACTAACCTTTCTGATTGAACTAAAATTAGATACCGCTTCCATTCAATTGGACTTTACCGTCAACGCCCCGTGATTGGCACGGTGGTCCATACTAGGCTCCGTTTGGCAATCGAAACGAAAACCGTTACGGAAACGGTGACAGAAAGTAAGTTCTATGACATTTGCGATTCTAGCTCCATTGTTTCCCAGTTCTCCTATCTCTACATTGTATCTAAAGCGAATACGTGATTGATGAGAACGGTTCCTTCCGCCTAAGGACCTCTTAAGCTTACAGACTTGGCTATGGCTAGCTCGTATTGCAGCCGTGCTATGATCTAGAACACACGGCACACAACATCATCTCCGATACTAAATATAGCAGTTATCCCTGTTTATCGCGTAGCCTGGATAAATCGAGCTGCAGAAGCCGTACGAGAATCGTTTTCGGGCCTGCACCAAATGAACAAGTGGCGCAAGCAAATAGAGACTTACTTTTCAAACAAAAATGAACTCCGATAGAACTTCCACTTTACCATGCCGAAGTTTCTATCCGAAAACATTTTCTGGATAGGGTGAGTTTGATGCAGCCGCGAGCTCCCAAGAAGGCACCGAGTGGGAAAAATCCCAAAGAACATGTTAGATAGATCTTACAAGGAAAATACCCCATGACGTCAAGCAGACATGTCCACTTTTCAGCTTTGATGTTCCTATCAATGTTGTAGAGAAACCAATCGGTACAAAGAATAATTATCAGATCGCTGTTAAACTGCTCAAGCTTTGCGTGTAAGCCTTCCCCGAGCCGCCCCCTTAGGAAAGCTTCATGCAAAGGCTTACACGGGCCTCTTATTGGATATGTTATGAATTTAGCTCGGTACAAGCCGACGGCATGTGATGGTCAGGACGAAAGCGCGGGAACAACGCAGACGGATCCTGCCGCGATGTATACTTAGTTGGGTTAAATGCTTACATCAGTCATGGCTCAAGGAAACCATTCAACTTGGAGACTACATAAGAGCTAAGGGTGAGACTTGCACACGTTCAGAAACCTAAAGTTTCATTATCTCACCGAAGTAAAAGGAACAAGTGATCAAGATATTCTTTCAGTACACAATACTAGTCAAGGCCTTATACCTGATGAGGTTATACCTCGCAATGCCATGAGAACATATCATATGTCTTCTTCTGCCTACTGTGTGTATTTCTTCAGTAATTTAGTAGGCGGATATTCGGTCAAATCATGGTAATAAGCTGTTCGAATACGAGAGATAAATTGTGCCGTAACTTGAACTAGTGCTTATGCGCTATTTCTTTCCTTAACAAGATATTTTCTCTGATGACATCTATGGTAAAGTACATAGTCAACAGTAATCATGGTTTATTCACTGTACATGCAGATGTGGATTCTGGGTATTTTGTTCTGAGGTTCTTCTCTGCTGACTCGACGAGTGGAGTGTGGATAGTACACTGGATTTGCAGCACGGATCATTGTGTACTAGCGCCGGATATGTTGCGGCGTCGGAAAAACCAACCCCCTCGGAAGCGTGCTGGTGAGTCAATGGGAGACGGTGTAGTACGACTGGGAGCATTCTTGAATCAACATGATCACCACCTTTCTTTTAGCATTTTTCTGGTTTCTACAGTCTCTACCTCTTCTCACTTACTAAACATGACCCAATCCACCCTTGACAACAAAATCTTCGTCACCGCCGATGACGCGGAGAAGTTTGTAAAAGATGTGCTCGTGGGAAACGGAGTACCTCAGAAAAATGCAGAGATAGTTTCACGCTGTCTGATTGCAGCGGATATGCGCGGTGTTGATACGCACGGTATGAACCGTATTCCCTCGTACCTAGAACGGGTTCGTCAAGGCGTCTTGGACGGCTCCGCAACCCCAGAGATCAAGCAAATTACGCCGGTGGTTACGCAGGTTGATGCATGCAATGGGTGGGGCTTTGTAACTGCAGACATGGGCATGGCGGCTGCCATTGAATCTGCCAAGGTGAGCCACAGCTTGTTTCCTTCCAAGAATTATAGAAAGAGAAGATAAGAGAGAAATTACGACTAAGATGATATATAAATACGATTAGATCTACGGCATTGGCATGGCGAGCATCAAGCATTCCAATCATTTCGGCATGAGCGCATGGATTGTGCAAAAGGCCTTGGACGCTGATATGATGAGCCTGGTCTTTACGAATTCCAGTCCCGCATTGCCACCATGGGGAGGAAAGTCCAAACTGTTAGGCGTCTCGCCCATAGCGTGTGGTGCCCCTGGAAAAGAAATGCCGTTTATTCTAGATATGGCGCCGTCAATTGCAGCCAGAGGTAAGATCTACAAAGCTAAAAGAAGAGGCGAGTCGATTCCCTCAGATTGGGCCTTAGATAAGGACGGCCACCCCACGACAGACCCCGTAGCAGCTCTTGATGGGGGCGTCATGCTCCCCATGGGCGGCCCGAAAGGGTCAGGTCTAGCGGTTATGATGGACGTCTTCTCTGGTGTATTGTCTGGTTCGGCCTTTGCTGGAGAAGTCACTGGTCCCTACGATCCGTCAAAGCCTTCTGATGTGGGTCATTTTTTGGTAGCCATCAAACCGGACCTCTTTATGAGCTTGCAAGAGTTCAGAGACCGCATGCAATACCTCTACGACAAGGTCGTGGGCGCAGACAAGGCAGCCGGTGTCGACCGTATATACTTTCCTGGTGAGCTTGAGCAACTACAGCAGAAAGAGCGTGAAGCAACAGGTATTCCGTTAGTGCAGGCAGAGATTGAGGCTCTGAATGCAGAGGCAGCAAGAGTGGGGGTGCGTCCTTTGCAGACCAAGTCACCATAGGGCCTTTGGTGGAGATGAGGGTCACATAATATATTTCTGTGGGTTCTCTGAGCCAGTCGTATTCTCATACCTACGAATACAAACCATTACGAGTTTGCCAGCTTGCTCAATTCATCTCCTTCGACTCGTAATCCTATCCACTCCTTTTTCCTCTTGGCACCAATCACCTCACTTTCATAGAATTGAAGACTCGGCTCATTCCAATCAAGACAACTCCATTCTAGCCTCTTGCCCCCAGCCTTGAGGACTTCCACAGCAAGCTCTTTGAGAAGCCTCTTGCCATAGCCCCTTTTCCTGTAGGCTTCTTTGACGAACAAGTCTTCGAGGTAGATGCCAGAAACACCGGTCCAGGTACTGAAGCTGAAGAAATAGACTGCCATGCCTACCACAGTGCCATCTGGATCAGTGACGAGAAGGGTGCGGGCGAAGCCTTCGGAAAAGGTGGAGGTAGATGGGTCATAGTGCGAGAGCGTACGGCCGAGAATCTCCTCGGTAGCTTCAACCTTGTCGGCAGCATGTTCGTACTCGGCCAATTCACGGATGAGGCCTAGAATGGCAGGAACGTCTAGAGAAGGCACGTCAGTGTGTCTTCTCTGATGTCAGGAGCTCAAAGGCAGGTACCTTCGCGACGTGCGTAGCGAATCGTTGCACTGCTTGACGCCATTGTGCAATTGGATGATGGTGTTGAGAGCTGTAAGTATCTAGCAAAGTGGGCGGGCTATGGTTGGGTTTTATAGCAACAAACTGCCGTAGTACACACACGCCCTTCCAGTGTACTTAATTAGTGCAATAAGAAAAATAGCCCCACGAAAACAGCCTAACTAGCGGTCAAACTCACTACAACAGCCTTTGAAATTGTAGAATAAATCAAATAAATACCCCAAGGTCGTTTATTGTTAGTTGCAGTACTTACCTCTTATCTTTGAGAGCTTAGAAGTGCGTTTTGTTAAAGTTGGTAGGTGACTGCACTGTTGTGGTAGGGGCAGTTTTTATTGTACTAATTGGGCACACCGAGAGACGCCCTATTGTCGCGTTGCGGGGCTAGCTTGGTACGTAGCGCGCATCCGAGCTCTCCACTTTTGACGGTCGACATGCCCCGCTCACAACCGCTGCTTCTTGTGTGCCTGTGTAGCAACCGCCGCGGCACGCTTTCTTTTCCACTCATCTAATTCCTTGCGCAAGGGGCTGCTTTCAGGAAGGAATTCGGCGAAAAAGGGGAAGCGCACATACTCTCCGTCGGCGTTGCGTGGCTGCACATGGGTAGCTTTGTCTACGGCATGTTTCTTTGGTGTCTTGGGCATGTGTCCTTTTGCATCCACGCCAGCGAATAGGTCTTGGTCAGTTGGCGCGTTATAGAGTTTGGGCTTGATGGCCTTGTTGCGTTCGCCCCAGGTCGCTTTCCAACGCTTTGTTTCCTCGTTGTAATCGAGCTTACAGCAGAGCGTGAGGATCTTGGTATACAATCGTTGCATGAACTTGGGTGTAATGACATGAGGGCGCTGTATGCCAGCAGGCTTGTCTGCCCTACTAGGCTTGTTCAATGCTATTGCCTCGTCTACTGTGCTGGTAAAGAGGTCGTTTGTGGTGATAGAATCGGGATGCTGAACTAGACTGCGCGCTCTGGGTTTGACCAGGTCAATGGGTCGGTCACCTACCATCATGGCATGCACTTTGTCCCATTCGTGGTTGGGGAGAGGCGGAAGTATTCTCGTCATGGTCTCGGCATACCATCGGCCGACGTTGTTGCGCGCCCTCTTGATGGGCATAGGTCGCTCCCAGACATTGTTAATGGGCGTCTTCATGATGGGTCCCTTGAGCTCTCGGTGGATGGAGATGCCCTTCTGGTGCTGTGACTTGAGGACGGCGCGCAGGCGGGAGAAGCGGTCCGAAATGGCAATGGAGTAGTGCGTCTTGGAGGCGGCTTTGGGGGCATCGAAGTACTGCAGAAAACGTTTGTTGCTGTAGTACAGCTTCTGGAGCGGTGCTGGTTCATCGGCATCGACAGACGGCACCGCACCGCCGTCCATGATATGGTCCGGCCTGAGAAGGTCGGCCAACAGCGCGTGTTTGCGTCTTCCCAGACGGCCGTACGCAAAGAAGAGCACTTTCTCTAGGCATGGCATCTCGCCTTGGTTGGCGCGCCGCAGGAAGTTCAGGCCTTTGCGGCCCTTGCGCATCAGCGGCCGCGCGCGTGCCTGTATCACGGCCGTCTGGCGGCGCCTGAAGCTCTGCTGGCGGCCTCTGTCCAGGGCGTCGAGGGCGGCCGAGGCCGTGGCATGCTGGCACGGCTGGTAGGCCTTGAAGCGGGCGACGATGTAGCGGCGAAAGTAGGCGCGGGCCGTGGCATCGGGCAGATACGAGGCTTCACGCAGCAGCGCACGCAGCAGATGGAGCGGGTGGTGTGGCGCAGCCATGGCGGAGAGGCAGAGGAAGAGAGCGGCAGGTGAGGCTGGTGAGGGCGCCAGGCACACGGGGCACGGCCATGATTGGCCGCCTGCGCACAACCGACAGACGCGTTGGACGCGAATCTCCACTTCTCTCCACGACGACGGCCAATTCACTCCCCGCCCACCCGCAGCGCATGCCGACACAGCGCCTCGACACGCTGCATACACTCGCCCACCCCCCCGCACATCGCCCGTTCGCGCCATCGAGACGTCTGTCGTCGTCGCCTGCCTGGCTGCTCGCTGCACACGCCGTCGCCGACAGCCCCTACCCGCCCTCGGCGCTGCCGTCTGCCCCCATGACCGTCGCCTAGGCCGCGCGCATTCACCTCCTTCGCCAGCCCTGCGCTGACATAATGCAAGTCGCGCGCACATCGCATTCCTTTCCCGCCGCGTCGCCCTCGCAGCAGCAGTCTGCCATGTATGCTAATTCGCCCCACGGCCACGGCCACGGCCTCATGGCTGCCCCCGCCGGCTTCAGCCGCTCCTTCTCCGACATGAACGGCTTCCAGCAGCACGCCATGGAGAAGCCCCAGATATACACAGTACGCCTTCCCCAGCTGACCATTGCTCCTGGTCGCCGTGCCCTGCTGACTTTCTAGGCCGTCTACTCAGGTGTATCCGTCTACGAAATGGAGGTTAACCGCGTGGCCGTCATGCGCCGTCGCTCCGACGGTTGGCTCAATGCCACCCAGATTCTGAAGGTGGCTGGCGTCGACAAGGGAAAGCGCACAAAGGTGCTGGAAAAGGAGATCCTCACGGGCGAGCACGAGAAGGTTCAGGGAGGTTATGGAAAGTACCAGGGCACCTGGATCAATTACCGCCGCGGAAGAGAGTTTTGTCGCCAGTATGGCGTCGAGGACGTCCTGCGACCGCTTCTTGACTACGACATCAGTGCCGACGGCAACCAGGGGCCGGGCCATGGCATCGAAACCCCGACCAAGGAGCAGGCCATGGCCGCCAACAGGAAGCGCTTCTACACCCAGAGCATGGACGGCCGCAGCACCAGCCAAAGCGTTGGAGGCACTTTTTTCAGCAACATCTCCTCGACTGCTACAAGCGCGCTCGCGGCCATGAACAAAGTCGCCCGGCTGAACTCACCTGCTCCCCGACCTGCTTCGTCGTCCCAGGGACGCAGAAGCATGGCGCGACAGTCGCAAGCACCTCTCGCCAGCCAGGAATCATTCCGGACAAGCAGCCAACAGAGCATCACCTCGGAACGAAGCTTCAGCGGCCAGAACGGCCAAACAGACTCTGCCTACGGCACCGGCATCGAGGACCCGCAAGAACCACCAAGGAAGCGCATTCGGGCCTCTCAAGAAGAATCATATTCCCAACCTAACGGCGCAGAAGCGTCTATGCGTGATCTAGGTTCGCCAACAGAACCAAGTGAGAGCTTCTATCAACAACAAACCGGCCAGCGTATCACTCTTCCTGACGGTGAGGTTCCGACCGCTCTACCGCCCCTGCCGCATCCCGACACCAAACAAAACGAAGAGAAGCAGGCCATGTTGACCGATTTGTTTGCGGATCAGACTAGATCAGATTTCACAAATCATCCCGCCATATTACATCTTTCTGGCGCAGACCTTGACATGCCGATTGACAACACCTCTAATACAGCACTGCACTGGGCGGCGACGTTAGCCCGTGTCTCACTAATGCGATTGCTCGTATCGAAAGGCGCAAACATGTTCCGGGGAAACGCTTCTGGCCAGACTCCTTTGATGAGTGCGGTATCCGTAAACAACAGTCTGGATCATAGCTGCTTTCCGGAGACTCTGGAAATCCTTGCGCCACTGATCGAGCTGCGCGACTCTCAAGGACGAACGATATTGCATCACATCGCTGTCACGTGTGCCATAAAAGGACGTGCAGCCTCGAGCAAATACTATCTCGAAGCCCTTCTTGAGTATCTTGTCCGCAGCAACATTGGTGGCGGTCAAACACCCTCATTCCACGATACTGGCAACTACCCCAAACCGATAGGCTTGATGAGGTTTATGCAAGAGATGGTTAATGCGCGAGACAAAGCCGGCAACACTGCCCTAAATTTGGCGGCTAGGATAGGGAACCGCAACATCATCTCCCAGTTGATGGAAGTCCAGGCAGATCCGACCATTCCGAATCACAAAGGCACAAGGCCTATTGACTTTGGCGTTGGCACTGATCCAGGCGACGGAGAAGCTCTAATTACAGCAACCAGCCCCAGCAAGGGTAAGGCGCCGCTGAGTAAGGTTGAAGAAACGAGCCGAGAGATACAGCCTCGTAAGTACACATCCCGCTTGAATAGCACAGTAAAGCTGACACAAAGTTCAGTAATGAATGGCATCCTCCAGTCAGCGTCCATGCAGTTTACACAAGAAGCGCGCCTCAAACAGGACGCCATTGACCAAACTAATGAGCTCATCACCCAATTGTCCAGTCAGCAGAAGCAAGAGCAACAAAAACTTGAATCACTTCGTGCACGCTTACGCCTGAGACAAGACCGCGCTAAGCGAATATCAAATCTTAAACGCTGGCTGGAGCCCCAGCGGCATATGCTCTCAGTCAACGCCGGTGCCATCGATCTGCATGACAAGAAAAGGATCGGCTATGCCGATGCTGAGGGTGCAGGCATGCTGATCAAGGAAGATGACCTTCCTTATGAGCTCCGGCAAGCAGGAGACCACCTGGATCGGCGTGCCTCAGATGGCACTGTCTACCTATCCACGTCGATACCTTTGGACCCATCAACTCTTAGCCAAGTATCGCATCAGCCTCAATACCAGAACTTTGTTCTCCAGCAACTTCCAGCCGCATCGGTCCTTCGACAACGGCTTGAGACTTATACTACTACCAACACTGCACTCCTCAAACGTAGCAAAATGTTGAAAGAAAAGGACGGACAGTTGGAAATGATGTATCGCAAGGTTGTCAGTCTGTGTACCAAGGTGGAAGAGAGCCGCATCGAAGAATGTCTCGAAGGGTTAGTGGCAGCCCTGGACAGTGAGGAAGGTGAAGGCGTTGAAGTCGGCCGTGTTAGAGAATTCTTAAGAAAGGTTGAGGGTGTTGATTGAGCAGCATGTTGTCATTGCTCCACCGGTACCACTCGGGTAGAAATCCGACCTTGGTTGTACATTGTCTCTCCATTTGTGCTTCATTTCTTGGTTACCCCGGTGCATAGGATGGATTGGCGTTGCATTATGGATACCAGCCCGGCGAGGTGACATGATGAATTCTTTTACAATATAGCCATTAATTTCAGATAGTGGTAGCCATCTACAATGTTTGCTATTTTTTTTTTCATAAGGCTATCTCTTTTAATGCCTCGACGCAAATGGTGTCGACACAGCTACATGTATGACGATTGTATGGACATTGCGTACATGTGTGCGAGCACAAAGGCTCATCATGCAAGGAACAAATATTAACAGAGAAGATGACATTTGATATGCAGGCAGAACGGAAGAGATACCGAAATAACATGAAGAATAGAAGATGATCACACGATGCTCCGGCTCGTACGTAGCTTGGTAGCTAACCTTCTGTGTCCGAATCTCTCACCATGTAGGATGACAGGATGAACTGCTTCCAACTCGGTGGCACAATAATCAGATGTGTATTCTGTGTTGGAAACTACACTTTAGGTGACCTAAAGTACATTACAAAAGTCTGCAAGTCTCTATAAGTGTTAGCTTTAGACCAGTTGTACTCTGAGTTCGGAATTCTTTATGATTGTCTTCTACATTGCCAACCCGAGACATGGCCACACTGCAACTTGGTGTACATATCACTTAACAAAATTAGTGTCGCGTTACCTACGGCTTATCGAGCGCGCGAGATAAATTTTTTGATACGGAACATGGGTATGGCATTATCCACTCCAAAATTAGTTTTTCTTCTTTTCTTTTCTTTTTTCATAACGGCCGGACACCCGTTTTGCAGAATGATTGGCTTATCAAGTCGTTGATTGGGTATCTTCCACGAATCAGCCGCTACGATTGTGACTTGGAGCATCGATTAATTTTAAGTACCTGTTCCATTGCGTAAGGTACTGCATCTTGAATGTACAACTTATGTGGGGTAGAGCAGTTCGTGGGAAGAAGCATTTTTCAAATACCATGGAAATGCTAACTATTGCACAGTTATAAATCTTAATCAGCGTCCAGAGTTCTTATTTCCGAATGTGTCCACTCTGGAAGATTAGAGATACCCACTGTTGTGTGACGTTAAAACCCGATATTTCCGCGACAACCTGAATGTCGTCATCAATCGAGCTTATGTGAGCTAGAGAATATCCAGATGTCGGCAGTCCTGTATCGCACAGAGCAATGTCCGGTCAATCTGTTGTCGTCGGAGGTGTCTCCGAGTGTACTCCTACAATATCCCGAATGTATACAGTGGGCCACAGGCATCATCAGAATAGCCTCGCATCTCGGCCGAGATGATTTTCACGACAATGCATTGCTTTTGTTATCTCGCACGAACTTTAAACACCATCACTAAATCCAATTTGGAACAAGTGGCCTATTGTGATCCACACTCACAACTGTTACGTATGTGCGCCCCTCTCGAGAGCGAACACCAGACTGTGCTGCTACATACCATTTGTACAAAGCTTAAACGAGACGTAATATTGGGTCAATTATAGGCCCCATTTCCTCCCAACGTTTCGGAGGACCGGCAAAAGCATTGATGCACATGTCCAAACCACGTTTATATAGTTGGTCTTGCCCAGCAGATAGTGTTCACAGCAAGAGTGCCTCCATAAGAGCCTTGACCTAGCATCACCCCTTTTCCTCAAACGTATTTTTTGCTTTTTCGCAACGACAATACAGGCTTCACTGAACTTTATCATTGAGGAACCTGGAAGTCATCACCACGAAGATGGCTCAAGCGGAACGACAATCAGAAGAACGGAGGGCCATACCGGACTGGATTGATGCAGCTCGAGATTCCATTCCCCATTCGACATGTGCTATAATTTCACGTTCGCCCTCGAGTATTAGCGAAGGATGGGACCACATCACATACGAAGACCTCGCGCGCGCAGTTGATAGAATGGCACGCTGGATTGAAGGAGTGTGTGGTGTCGCTGAACAGGTAGGCCAGACAATCGGGTACATAGGGTAAGTCACACATCTCTTTGTACTGTCCGTCCACGGCTCGCCATACTAATCATAGTTTGGCATAGTGCGAACGACCTACGATACTTCGTAGTGATGGCTGCCTGCCTGAAGACAGGTTACATACCATTGTTCACAGCACCCAGGAATTCGCTTGATGGTCAAAAATTTCTTATGGAGAAAACAGCATGCACCATGTTTTTAACCTCGAGCGAGACCAAACCGATAGTCGAAACGATTCAGAGTGCGGTACCTGGTCTAACAGTGTATCAAGTGCCTACATTTGACGACGTCTTTGATTCCAGCAAACCTGTTGAACGTTATCCTGGAAAACATCGTCGTGATATGGCGGCGCACACCTTGATTCTACATACCTCCGGTTCAACTGGCAAGTATTAGCCTTTCTTTCATTCCTCAAACGAGCCTGACACACATTAACAACATGCATTCAGGTCTTCCCAAACCTATCCATGTGCCAATAGGTGCATTGAATAGTATATACACACAGGGTCACCTGGAACCAGAAAACGGTGCCGAACATCTCTGCAAAATTTTGTTTTCAGACCCAGAACCCCTAGTTGCTCCGCTTCCCTTTTTCCACGCCATGGGTATTGCCGTCAGCATGCGGTCGATTATGTGCTGGAAGCCGATTGTGCTACTGCCGGCAGGGAAAATGCTGAGTGCCGATCTTGTCGTAGACGTTATTCAGGCAGTCCACCCAAAATTGGGTATGTTTCCACCGTCCATAATTGAGGACATGGCCGCAACAGAAAAGGGTGTTCAGGCTCTGAGCAAGCTCGACCATCTATTCTTCGGCGGTGCCCCTCTAGCCCAGGACGTTGGTGATAAGATTTGTCGCGTGACTGATCTCAACACTTGTATTGGCAGTACAGAAGCTTGGCTGATAGACGGACTAGCAAAGTCTGCGCCAGAGGATTGGGGATACTTTAAGTTCAGCTCCGCTGCAGGTGTTGTTATGGAACCTGCTGATGATGATCAATGCGAGGCAAGTGCAAGGCATTCAAGATTCTTAGAAAGCATAAGCTGACTTGATTCTCTCCATCCCGTAGCTTGTCATCAAACCCAAAGACTCGAGATACCAGGCCGTCTTCCATACATTCCCTGAGATCCAGGAATGGCGCACCAAGGATCTCTTTAAACGCCATCCGTGTAAGCCTGGTCTCTGGAGATACAGTGGTAGACGAGACGACATCGTGGTTTTAAGCAACGGTGAAAAGTTCAACCCGGTCCTGATGGAAAAGATTATTGAATCCCATCCATGGATCAAGGGTGCTGTCGTGGTCGGTCAGGGTAAATTCCAAGCTGGACTTCTCATCGAGCCGGATGCCGTACAGAGAGCTGCTACTGACCCTGCACAATTCGTCGATCATATCTGGCCAATGGTCGACAAAGCAAACCAGGACGCACCCGCTCATGCACGCATCTATCGGGGCAAAGTTGCTGTTGCCAGTGGCGAGAAAGCATTCGTACGTGCTGCCAAAGGTTCAACCATGCGTCAGCGAACAGTCGCAGCTTTCAAGGACGAGATTGAAGCCTTGTATACTGATGAGGGTTATGCAAGCGAAGGAAACCAGGACACCGTCAGCGATGATGATATGAACACAAAGATACACCACATCTTCTCACGCGCTCTCACCAGGTTCAAAGAGGATACCTCCAATGACACAGACATCTTCAGTCTCGGTGTCGATTCTCTCGATGTTTTGACTCTCACCAACGCGCTGAAAAAGACATTACATGATGTCAAGATTAGCCCATCGACAATCTACCATAATCCCACCGTCAACCGATTGGCTACCGCACTGTCGCAGAGTACGCACAGCTCGGATGCAAGGCCTGCTGAGCCACCCACTCGGGAGGAGAGGCTTAACAGCATGGTCAGAAAATACACAAAAGACATGATTCGCCTTAGAGATACCAACAAGACTGCACCTGTACAACGTCCATCGAAACATACCTTCATTCTCACCGGCTCTACTGGTAGCCTTGGCACCCACATACTGGAGCAGCTACTGAGAAACGATGACGTCGAGAAGATTTATTGTCTGAACCGTTCGGAAGATGCATATGCTCGACAGAAGGAGGCTCTCAAGAAGTATCACAATTTCCAGACAGATCTCGACAAAGCAGTGTTTCTCAAAACAGATTTTAGCGTCGAGAAATTCGGGCTTTCGGACGAAATATATGCTCGTCTTCTTAAGGATGCAACCATTTTCATCCACAACGCCTGGGCCGTCGATTTTAATCTGTCTTTGGAATCGTACGAGCATACTCATATATCCGGCACTTATCGCGCCATCAACTTCGCGCTTGAATCTGCACATGGTACGCCCATCATCTTCATGTCCTCGATCGCCAGCGTCGGATGTTGGGGAAGCATTGCGCAAGACAATCGCAGTGTCCCTGAGTCTATCACTACACTGTTCGACGGCTCCATCACACTGCCACAAGGCTATGCCGAATCAAAATTCGTAGCAGCTCAAATTCTGGCTACAGCTTCGCATCGCCTAGGTATCAAGACGGCTGTTGTGCGCGCAGGCCAACTTGCAGGACCAAGTACGCATGCAGGCGGTGCCGCATGGAACAGACACGAATGGATGCCAACTATCGTACATACCAGCAAGATTATCAAGAAATTGCCTCGCAATCTGGGTAACATGGAGGAGGTAGATTGGGTATGCATGGACACTGCTGCCGGCACCGTCATTGACGTAGCTACCGCCACGTCTTCTGGACACGAAGACGCCCACGTGTACAACCTAGTCAACCCACATACAACCACCTGGAGCCAACTTTACCCCATCATTCAAGATTCTCTTAAATCAGCTGGCACTGAAGTCGAGGTCGTGGAGTATGACGACTGGTTGAATGAGCTTGCGAGCATTCCCCCGACCAGGGAAAATGCGGAGCGCGTGCCCGGACTCAAATTGCTTGACTTTTACGAGGGTATGCGGCCAGATGCAGACACGGGGCTACCGAAGTTGGACACGAGAAGGGCTGAAGCTGTAAGCAAGACGTTGCGCAACGGACAGGCCGTCGATGAGACTGTAGTGAGGAATTGGATGGAGCAGTGGGCATTTTGAAGAGGGGGAATAGAAAATGGATCGGGCGAAAGCATCAGATTGTGTTCGGACTTTTGGCTTTTTTTCTTACATTTGAATCAGAGAAAAGGACAGAGTTAATTCCATATAGAAATCGGTAATGTTTCGGAAGAGCGCATATATTGTCAAAAGTCAATGTAGCACGTATAGTATAGATAGCACCAAAATGAATAGTTTGGCGTAAGAGCTGAAGAATCTGCTGATGCCAAAGTGTGAAGTGCCCTTTTACGTAAGCAGCTCTATATCATTTCTCGACAGATGCAACAAGACAATGGCTACAACGATATTCCCGCCTATATGGTTAACTAGTGACGGAGGAGTGAACACACTGCTGCATTGTTTGCTCACTGTACATATATGCTTAGTCTGATCATATTCAATACATACCAGCAACACACACATGCACGGGATACTAAACGCGCATTCGAGATCTCTCAGCGGTAGTACAGCGATATAATTCCGCTTTATCATTCAAGATTTTTTATGCATCTTAGATGTTGCCCGATGCTACTGATGGTTATGCCGAGGCTAAGATATTCTCAATGACTGCAAAATTAAATATCGCAATGGATGATGTGAACAAAAACCACCTCAACTTGCGGTTACGGTTGGCACCTTTACTACTCGCCTTGCAATAACAACTATAGAATTGTCAATGGCTTTCTTTTGTCGATTGATAAAAAAAAGGAACTGTAAGCTTGGGATGCGGGGTTTTATTGATCATTTATCGAGACTATGATGTAATGGCACGGATAGCCATGTATGATTCTCCTATGAAAAGAAGTTGCAACGAAATTTAGAGATACGAGACTCGTATATACTTGCTGGGATGCACATTGTAAGGCAGACTCGCAAGCTTTCCCCGTTTGCGTAACGTTGAGAGTAGTATAGGAAATTAGAATGAGGCTAAGACTGTCGAAAATTGACGAAGCAATGACATTGTCGGAGCGATCATCAAATCAAATATTTTCCTACAGGTATTCTCCCCACAGATATCTGGGGTGTTCAAGCTTCTTCGGAATCCTTGGCGTATCGGGGCAGGGACCTCAAGTTAGAGAGCGAAACCCATCATCTTCAATCGATAACTCAGATATCTGAAAAGCGCAATCTGAAAGCTGCAGACCAAATGTATCTTATCATGATATTCTTAAATCATACTGCAATGCATTCAAATGAAGCGGTCCTTTGTAGCAGGAAATTGCTCGGATTCAATCCGAAATTCCGAGTATCAGTTCGGCTCGGCTTCCCCGAATCTCCGAAATAGTACAGCCACGCCTGCTAACATCTCAGTTACGATTACTTGAAAGGGACAGTGCACGTGGCATACTACTGCATTTCCGAGTGCAATGTCATTCTCTAGGACCGACGCTGCTCCACAGCTGAACTTACAGCTAGGGCAGGCATGTACGTGCGATGGAAACGGCGTTTCTAAACAACCGTGGGGCGAAGCAGGAGCCCTAATCCACTATGATGGCCTTGGATGAACAGTATATATATGACAAAAGCGCAGTGAAAAACATCCACCATCACTTGCATCGGTTTTCACAGTTCTTCAGGAATCAACCCTTTTCCTAACAAACTCCATTTCAGCCTATACTTTATTTCACCTCACCTCATCATGACTTCCTCTAGGCCTTCTCTTCCCTCATATGGCAACTCTATGCTGCTTCTTCTATCTTCACTGACAACATTTATTTCTGCTGCAGCTGTACCTCAATCAGTTGATGTCACTGTCGTTGGCGCTGGCCTTGCTGGGCTGACAGCAGCACGCGATCTTCTCAAAGCAGGAAAATCTGTTGTTGTCCTGGAAGGAAGAGATCGTGTCGGCGGAAAAGTCTACAATCATCCCTTAAAGAATGGGGGCGTCACAGAAGTTGGTGCCGAATTCGTCGGTCCAACACAAGACAAAGTGCTGCAGATGATTTCTGATCTCGGGCTGCAAACATTCGACACTTACATCGACGGACAAACCGTACTGTATTTCAACAGCACGCGGTCAACCTATACTCCGGACCCGAAATTCGATGGTGCACCACCTTTCGAACAAGAGGCACTTATGCAGATTGCGAGTGCAAGATCGCAATTGAACGAGTGGGCAGCTGAGCTCAACACAAGTGCGCCTTGGTCGCACCCCAGAGCCTCTGAATGGGATAGCATCACCTTTGGGCAATACCTAGATCAGCAACACCTTCTAGCCGATGCCAGATTCGCCATGAACACCCTGAGTAAATCTCTCTTTTCCGCCAACCCGGAAGAAATGTCTCTGCTGTATCTCCTTGCATATACCGCTGCCGCTGGAGATGAAAAGACAGTCGGAAGCCTAGAAAGATTGCTTGATACCAAGGGTGGTGCTCAAGAAAAGCGGGTGGTGGGCGGAACTGGTCTCATCCCACAACGTTTGGCCGCGAAGATAGGCGCTGAGCATATTGCCTTCAACGCTGCCGTGTCCAGCATTACCAAGACGTACTCAGGCTACGACATTGAGACTCGCGCTGGCAACATTCAAGCAAAGAAGGTCGTTCTCGCTATGGCACCTCCGTTGCTTAATCATATCAAGTTTCACCCGGAGCTTCCTGCCAGTCGCCAGCGATTGAATCGAAACATGAAGATGCCTGCGATTGGAAAAGGCATACCGGTCTACCGAAGTCCCTTTTGGCGCAAAGAGGGCTTGAGTGGACAAGTCATCTCTAACGCAGGCCCAGTAAGGGTGACCTTTGACAGCACGCCTGAAGACGCTGCTTTTGGCGCCGTTCTGGGTTTCCTTCTAGCTGATGAAATGCGAGCTCTGGACAAGCTTAGCCCAGAAGAATGCCAGAAACAGCTCTTGGATACCTATGTCAAGTACTACGGAGCGCAAGCAGCTAACATCACGGAATTCGTGCTCCAGCGTTGGGACCTGGAGGAATTCTCCAGGGGTGGACCCGTGGCTATTGCTCCTCCCAACACCTTGACTAAAGATGGAAAAGCATTGAGGGAGAGCTTCGATGGTATTCATTTTGCCGGCACGGAAACGAGCGAATTCTGGACTGGATACATGGAAGGTGCAATTCGCAGTGGGGAGCGAGTGGCCAAAGAAATTCTATCGGTTTAGATATCACACTCATCATAGACTGTATAAGTTGGGAGGTTGACTAATTGTTTGGAATTATTCATGGGTTAAACGCGCTCGCAAGGCTGGTGCTTTTTCACAGATAGACTGGTAGTACATTCTAATCAAAACGGGTTGCGCATCATTCGACTAGTTTTGTTCGTGTCTTTCTCAACAGCATTGCCATGAAAGTGTAATACCGTGAAAGACCCCATATGCGAGATACTCACGGTCATGGCTTTTACCAACAGGGTCTTCTTGACTACATCGCAGATCGCTTTTTAGCCTAGAGAGCATAGCACCTATAACAGGTCGACTGTAGGAGCAAAGCAACGCCTAGCAGACAGTGACTAGCATTGTCCTTGTCAGTGGGCTGCCAACGTCGTGCTTTCTTTTAATGGATCCCGTAGCGCGAGCATTCAGAAAGCCTTGCAAATACCCAGAGTTTGAAGAAGAGCAGCACTAGATGGATTATTTTAAAACATAAACACAATTGTGTTGAATGCGCAGTGCAACGGAAACTCCAGGTATTTCTCCAGATCCAGGGAACAGTATGCAGTGGATGAGGTCATTCAGCTACGCTTCCGGTGGTCTCCGCGGTCTTGAATGCGGCTAATAACGCCGTCAGCTGCCAAATGCATGAGGTCATCGTCATCCCGGACTTAGGTTTCTTGATCTGCAACTTCCTTGCGCATATCACAGTTCCGGTTATTGACACTCCCAATATTTAGAACACGCTGTTTTGCTGTCTGCTACTCTTATACGAAATCCTAAGTCACGAACAAAAAATGGGTTGCGGAAGCAGCAAGGAAAAGAATGCAGGCGAGTCAACAGGAATGGCACGTCCGGTGCAACCGAGTGCGCCAGTACAAAATAATACAAGTCTTCCGGTAGCTGGCGAAGGAGCAACAGTGAAAGCGCGAAGGTCTCCTGACAACCCAGTTGTGTACTTTGATATCGCCATAGGTGGAAAACCAGTTGGACGTATACAAATGGAGTTGTTTCTCGATACGGTTCCTGCGACAGCGGAGAACTTCAGGCAGTTTTGTACTGGGGAGAATAAGCTTGGAGGATACACCGGCAGCACTTTCCATCGCGTTGTAAGTAGTGTCGTTACGACAAACCCGAGAACTGTGACTAATGGATAGCGAAGATTCCCAACTTCATGATCCAAGGTGGCGACTTCATTAATGGGGATGGGACTGGTAGCGCCTGTATTTTCGGCGGCGACTCCTTCGACGATGAGAATTTCGAACTCAGGCATACCCATCCTGGACTTTTGAGTATGGCGAACTCTGGGTGAGCATATCTCTATACTGCCGACAGAACATACTCGCTGACCGTCTATCACAGGCCTAATAGCAACGGCTCACAGTTCTTCATTTTGACTGCTGCCACACCACATCTGGACGGAAAACACGTGGTGTTCGGAGAGGTCCTAGACGGCATGGATGTAGTCCGAGCGATCGAATCGACCAGGACAGGTCCAGGAGATAGGCCGCTTGGTGACGTGGTTATTGCGAGTGCTGGCCAGCTTGCAGGCGCAAAGCCATTGCAATCATGATACTCAAGTGTAGAGAACGACCAAGGGATATGCGCGCACTACTAATTCTCGATAATTTGATATAATGTAATTTTATCCAGATTGGACGATATTTTACTGGCCATTCATACTTCCATCTAGAGTAGCACTGCGGGAACATGAGAGAGTAATTATAGTGCCGATTGATGATTAGATGGCTACACACTTGGGCCTAACGTGTACGCATGCCCTTTCTCTTGGTCCCATGCTTACCTCACGTGTCATTACTACGCGCTATCGAAAGTCATGGCCATACATGCTGCAGGCTTTTGAAAGCACTCTAATTTGAAGACTGAGCCTGAAGGAGTCTCGTTTCGCTCAATCGCTAAGATAGGCAGATACTGAAACATGAGATCAAATTCAGACACATCTAGGGGATTGTTTGCAAACATTGGAGGAATGGAAGGCCCGGCAATGATGCAAAAGCGTTTCGATCCTCTGTCATAGCGAGACTTCGCTTCAGCGTGTTGTTCACTAACCCGTAGCTTCCTCACACGGCCTCTTGCCTTATTGACACTACATTTTAAGCAAGCATTATTTGACACAGTACTGTCAAAACCAAACCCTTTCCTCCTCATTTCACTAACAGCGTTGAAGTTCAGGAGTTTCTTCACACTATCTCATAATGCAAAGTGAAACATGTTGAAAGTAGATTTTTGGTTATCGTTGTCATGGTGATAGTAAGACCCTATTCTTCTCAATACTGGTCTAATCCAACGTGGCAGGCCGCTGTTCTTATCCATAGCGCCGCTTAGCCAAGATAGCATGGTTTCGAAGATTGTCACTTGGCTTGGCCAACTGTGTAGGAAGACGGTATTGTAGTCTCGGCAATATCTCCGACGCTTTCGGTAGTTTTATTAATGCCGAAACGAGTGCCAAGATGCTATCAGCCGCCTTCCACTATAGTAGAGGCAGCGGAAGGCCAAGAACTAGAGGATGCCGTGCCAAGAGCATGATGAGGCGCGGCGCTGACCGGGGGCTGACCGAGCTGAAGGGCTTGCAAATCTTAACGAGAGAGGCTGAATAGACTATGTTCCTTACAAAAAAAAGGTTGGTTTTTAAATAATCAAATTCAAAGCCAGACCATTATTACCTACTTGCGCCATGCAGTAGTCAATAGGCTAGCATTCTACTTCTTAGGCGACCAAAAAGCTATCGTGAGTCTGACGTACCGCCAATGACTCTGCTTCCACAGTCGCCTGTTATCGCTCCTACCTCCTGACAGTTTCTATTGTCTCGACTCCAAAATCCTTTTCTCGAATTGTATCTAATCCCTTGCTTCTCGCAACGACTTCCTCTTCGGTTAAGATGGGCTTGCCACGAAGTTGTGACCATACAGCTTTATGCATTGGACGCATGAAGAGCGCATCCATCTCTTCCAAACTGATACCCTTGGTTTCAGGTACAAAGAAGAAACTCCAGATTCCCATTCCGACAAGGATAGAGGCGAAGAAGAAGTACGCGCCATAACCCAGATCGGAGATCATATAAGGAGTACTTCGGGCAATGATGAAAGAACCAAGCCAGGTATCAGCTGTTGTAATCGAGACGCAAAGCATACGGATATCCAATGGAAAAATCTCGGATGCGTAGGTCCAGGTAATACCTTGCCATGTAGCGCAGATGATAAAAGCGTTGACGTAAACACAAACCATGGCGAGGTAGCCCCAACCGTTTCGTGAAACGTCTCCTCTCAGAGCAGCTGCGGCTGGATCTGCCTTCATTACGTAGCCACCAATATACCACATTGGAATGCAGCCAAGAGCGGCACCCCAGATCAAGCCTTTGCGACGACCGACCTTCTCAACTACGAAAAAGGTGAATGTGAACATGCCGAGCGTTTTTGCAATGCCATAGAAACCGGTAGAGAAGAGTTTGAGTGACGTTCCAGAGATACCGAGTGTCTCGAAAATTCGGGGTGCATAGTAGGTGATGATGTTTACCTTGATACATTGTTATTACATTGTTTTGATGTACGCACCTGCATGTACTTACACCTGTAAAAGACTGCAGGAACATGAGTGAAATTCCAATGGCCATGCGATTGCGCACACCCTTCTGGAAGAGCTTCATGAACTGTGCTTTCTTGCTCTGGCGATTGGCACTACGCTCTTCAACTTGAGCACGAATCTCACTCATCTCGTGCTGGATATAAGCGTGTGATCCATCAAGCCCACGGATCTTACAAAGAATGCGTTCAGCGCCTTCAAAGTTGTCATTTTTAGCAAGGTATCGAGGTGATTCAGGGCACCATGCAACACCAAGAAGAAGTAAAAGGCCAGGAACAAGTTGTATAGCAAGTGGTACGATCCATTGCGTCTGGCTTTTGACATCAATCGTTCGATCAGCAGCATAATTTATCCAGAAGCCGAGCATACCACCACCTTGGGATGCAATCTCGAAGATACCAACGAGACGACCACGAATCGAAGGTGGGGCTGTCTCAGATATGTAAACGGGCACTACCTATTCGAAGTCAGTGTATGCCCAAGCCGAAGCCCAATTATCGTCCGTGCTTACCATGGAAGAAGCTCCGATGCCGAGGCCAGCTACAGCACGACCACCATAGATCATGTTGAGTTTGCCTTGAGAAGCAGTCATGAGTGTGCCACCAAGAAGGAAGATCGAGGAAGCTATCATCATCGTTTTCTTGCGCCCGATACGTTCTGCGAAGGGAAACGCGAGAAGTGCACCGAAGAAGCACCCGGCCTGAAATGTAGAGACAATGTTTCCCTGAATAGTGTCGCGGTTCACTTTGGGGATACCGTTCAGACCAAAGTCTCGAATGAACGAGTTTAGAGCCATGGTACCACCGATAACGGCTGTGTCGTAACCCACTGTATCGCTAGTGAGTTTTCCTGGTATTCAACATAATCATCTGTACCTACTGGCTAGTGCGGACATGGACGCGATAAGGGCGATGATGTGGATCCGCCAGTTGCGGACCTCGGGTGGGTCCAAGGTCCCTGATGCATGAGTATTGAAGCAACCCATATATTTGATGGTAGTAGTCTTTTTCGGGATGTATAGATGTAGAATACGCCTGACAGCCTGACGTTATTCTTCTCAAGTAGAGGGTATGTTGCGCTTTTATGATTACGGGCCTCGTCTCGAAGGCAACATAGCCAAGTCCGCTACTACCTTACTACCACCAGGCCGCTAATGCCTTTCCCCACGGGGAAATATGATATAGCAAATATCGTTCCACATTACGCCAAAGACCTTCTTTTCCGAGCAGTTGTCAAAAAACATCAGCGAATCCAAAGGAGAGTCTGCTTGGCGGCTGACAAGGTGAAGCCTTGCCAATGGTTGGCATTCAGAGTTCCATCAAATGACAGGCGTGATCGCAAGCGAAGGCTGCATGAGATGAGCTTGGCAGCCTGGCTTCTTGGTAACCGCGCTGTGGCAAAAGTCCACGGTTCGGCACTCCCAAGTGACGTGTGCGGGGTAAAGCGGGTCACCTCAACGTAGGAAGAGATTCCTGGTTGCAGAACGATTTCTCTCCATCTCCGCTGTTACATCTACGAATCATAAAAGCTCCCCGCACACGGACTAGTCTCACGAAACAGGTCCGGATGTATGCAACTATTGAATTCGTTTTGAAAAGCTACAGCGTACGTAGTACACGATTTCGCGGGTTCCAATCTCTAACTCTCGCTGGTTTTCGAGATACCAAGCACTCCGATGTCACGAGATGGATAAAGATTTCCACGCACAAGACACCGAGCCACCACACACATTTCTCCGATATGTGGCATGCAGAAGAGTTTCTCCAAGACGATAATAAAGCGGAATGGTTAGTCAATATGTGGCGTAGAAATATGTTGTGATGAGCTGCCGTGGCCGGTAACATCGGCCGTGACGACGTGTATGGCCTTTTCCCCAGCATTTTCTTGGGTTGTGAGATCCTTGGGCGAGCAATAGAGCTTGGCAGACATACCAGCGCGGCCGACAACATAAAGCATTTGTACCCGATATTTTTAGTCATCCTAATCTTGTAACGCCATGAACTTGGCTTCCAGCAGTTCGCACCTGTCAGAGACTTGATATACATTTAAAGGCTCAAGGTTGAATGTCGAGATGTTACTGCCTGTATCGCGTCTTCTTGGGCTAATCTAAGCAATTGTCATAGATACACAATGTAGTATAGTCCCAGAGTCAACAAAGACTCTTCAAACTTGATAAATGGAGTGGTTGTAGGCAGATTGTGTTGAAACCACTATCCTGATGTACCGCGGCCGGACACGCGACACACAAAGGCAACATCAATCCTCCAGTGCTAGTTTCCCTTGGCATAATTCTAGCATGCTAACTATCATTCTTTACTCCACTGACTCCGCACTTCCCAAGATAACTAGAGGAATCGTTGAACACTAGCGGATGTACGCAGGTAAATATGAGAAAAACCAAGCCGCCAAGCAATCAACCAAAACTAACAATCCCGTTATCCCGAGTAGCTCCAACGTTGATTAGGTTTTAACCTTTCTTGGTAACCGGATTCTGGATTCGAAACTTGTGCAGCTAACCACGTGCGCATATGGGGTGGCCTGAAACTTGGCTATCCGAGTTTTGGCCCCATGTATGTCGTGGCGAACAACGCAGAGCATTGCGTTTTTCCTAGGCTAATTCTTTCAATTCCATGTGAAAGAAGCGCTGCATCTCAGGAAATCTTTCGTTTCTATATTGTCCTTGACCCATATCACGTTAGACTCGATTTCGCAAACGTCGCTTCGTTTACTACTCAACATTTACAGGAGTTTAGATTTTACAATGGCTACTAAAAGTTGATACAATGTCAATCCTTGAGCATTGCACGTGGACCTCTAATAGTGGACGAAGAGTATCTAGTCATAGGCCTGGTACAGGGACTTTATAGCCAATCTCAACACGGCATAGTATAACCATCTGGTTCATAAAGTAATCACCAACTTGTACACCATACCACACTATCTTAATATGGGAATTGAATATCGCTTAATTCCATAATCATGCTAGTAATGAGAGGAAAGGGCTGTTGTGGTCATTCATCACTAAAGAATACAAAAAATACGCCAAACTAGGCATTGAATGCTACTGCGTAACTATGTCGTAAATCTATTTCAAGGCAAGCTTTCATTCCAATATAACATTCCTAATACACTCTGGCTGTTGAGAGCGCTGTTGCTGGCATGTGATCTACACATTAAGTGGTATGTTGTCCAACGCCATGAGATATAGTGCGATTTTGAAGATTCTATGGAAGATTGCTTAGCTTAATGGTAGCAACATGAATAGATGCCCCGTTCTCGCTGTAAGCAACTAGCAGCTCATCACCAGAAAATGAGGCCGACGGCCAGTAGAATCCAGGTAAATCGATGTTGGTCGGGCGAGTACCCCTGGGAACCGACTTGCTAGCGTCGCCGCCACGAACTACCCCAATGTTATGGAAAGCAAGATCAGAGCCGCGTGAAGTTGCAACGGTAAGAATGACTTGAGACCCATCTGCGTTCATACCGCTGTTGGAGATAAACACTCGGGTCTGTGTAGCCGCGTCGCTACTACCATACCAGAACTTCCAAAAGCTGTATATGTTTGTCTCTTGAATCTTGGAGCCGTCGGTCGTTGCGGGAAACCAGTCCTTGCCATCTGCATCAGAGGAATACTCTACAAAAGGGTTGCTAGTGTTATTCCTTGTAGAGACATCGGACCAGAAGCGCATGTAACGGACATCGCTCGAGGAGTCGCCTATCTGAACCGCATGGGTGGGATAGCTAACGTTGTGCTTTCCATCAGCAGCAAGGATGGGTGTGTTGAAGAGGGATGTCGCTTGAGCTGGGACATTCTCTGGTTTTGCCAACGCGGCATTGATGGCATCCTTGTCCTCGCATACCTTCATTTGATACTTGGTGCCGTAAACGGTCTCAGCCCACTGGTGCGAACCAGTGTAGTCGTTAGTTTCGATCCAGCATGGATCGTCTTTGAACGTTCCAAAAGCCGGATCGCCTGCGGTGTTCAGAAGACGTGCGATGCGGCCAGCTGACTGAAAGCTGCCCGGACAAACGTTGTCACTGGATTGTGCGACTGCATAGTATGTCGGCGAACCCTCACCCCCTCCGGTATAGACAATGGACAATGCCTGCAAGGCTCTTTGAGGAATGCCGCGTGTGCAGTAGTATTCAGATGTTTCGACAGTTGTCTGGTTTGGCAAGAGGGCTGAAGGAAAGGCAACTTCTGGTTTGCTCCACCCATCGTTTGTGCGGTAAGAGATTCGCACGTCTTGGCCCATGCCATCGATATCCTTGGAGGCGCCGGAGAAGAGTACGTAGACCAAGCCACCAGCGTTATAAGTGGCTGGGTAGTATGAGAATAGACGGCCGTCATCAGCTGCAGTGTCGATAGTAGCGTCCGAAAGATTGACTTGCTTCCATGCAAGTTGTTTCGGATCCTTTGGGTCTAATCTGGCAGGAACCTTCCAGAGGTCGGTAGGACCTGAGAGCTGATTGCTTGAGTTGGGCGATGTGGCTGGTGCAGCCAATGCGCAGGCCGCGAACGCGGAAAGGAGGACAGCGTTATTAGAGATCATCTTAGAGATCATCTTCATAGGACACCAGCTACCAGGAGGGAATTTGATGCGTGGTGAGCAGCAATAACCAGGATGGGTCTCTATGCATGCTTTATAGTACTGCCTCTCTACTTACGTGCCCTGACAATATTGTCAGGTCGATCTCCTGCCGAGCATCCCGAGCGCGCCACCAGGTCACGACAGGGACGTCTCACCAAACATGATAATTGGCGGAGAAGACCCAGCGGGGCGGTGGCAGCTCTGGAAATTTCCGCAATGTGAACTATTATTAGGCTCAATTACCGGATCGGCTTTACTTCCGCCGATCACTACGTCAACCTCAATTGCACTTGACCAGCACTCACTTCAATACGAGGCTGCTATTGACTGGGATTCGACAAAGGTCAATACAATGATGTCGAAAAGCAGGCTACCTTCCGTTTTCGATGCCCGCAGATGACTTCTTGTACGATGGCGCCAAAACTATGTTTCCCAAGACGTGCATCTTGCAAAACCCTTTCGGTCCTCTTCCGTAACTTTCGGAACCACACATCGGCTTCTTCGGTAATCATGTTCCTGCCGAATGTAGTACCCTACTGGGCTCAACCATCGACAGCGCCGAATAAAGACAGTAACGTGTCAGCCGGTCAACTTTGATGACCATATCAATGAAGCCATTGCCAGGCGAATGAAAGTGCACAGTGCACACCCGATAACAGGGGACTCACCGCTCGTAAGCTCGTGCACAGACAACATGCCATAACATGAGATGTGTTGCGATGTGAATCTGCCCACCTTGGGAATGAAAGAATGGAAAATAGCTTAGATGGTGGAAGTAGAACGAGAGCCTTTATAGCAGTCTGCTAGCAAAGCCACGCGGATGTTGAGCAAGTCCCCGAGATGGAATCCTGAACGCTGACCGTTGAGTCGGGCCGAGACGCATTGTGCAATATCCTCCACCTGCACATGCCGATCTAAATAACTCTCTTAATGATGTGAGACAGTGTAAAATGGGGGAAGACAAGTCAAAATTAAGTATGTACTTTACGTAAGTACTCTGTTCCATGATTCCAGCTGACCGCCTCTCTCTATCAAAACACTACGATTCCTAGACCAAATCTATCACAGTCCTTGGTAGCTCGACGAAACCAAAAATCCCATAACTATCATGACAATGCAAGGTTGATACGAGTATGAGTTAAGATCGCGTATGCAAGCGGACTGGCTAGGGCTAGCTAGTTTACTGCTACTCCTTCTCACCATCTGCCTAACCCCTCCGTGGCAGGATATGCAGCCTGTGAATACTTTGATGCAAACCAACCTAGTACTTCATATTGATGCACAACTTTGCGCATGACCGTTCGACTCGTGGGGACTCATGACTTGCTTGTCAGCGGTGTCTCGGCCGTACTAAGACACCTAACTTTCTGTAAACATTTCCTCGTCTCGATAGCTAGTTACCAACAATCAAGATGTGAGTATTCCATAGCTCCCTTTCGTTTGCAGCCCGTATCTGCTAAATGTATATCGCTGGAGACTTTCAATTGCACATTGGGCACCAAATGACATGAATCGTTAGGGAATGAGGCATTCAATTCTTTGAATGATATCATGAACATAGCATGGCTTGTGTGATGAATTGTCTTAAGAAACATGATGCATAGCTTGACGTTAGAACTGACACTTAGGCAGTATCTGTTCCTGGGCCATTCAAATTCACTACAACCAGAGACCCTAGTCGTGGTTACGCAATATCGAAAGCCCGGTCAGAACCAGTACCAGCAAGAACCGGCTCAGATATTAGAAACTGCAAATGTATCAACATTCCAAAAAAATTTCCTTATTACTATCATCTATCCCTTTTTGCTATGTCATCTTCGGAATAAGCAAATTCCAACGTTACACAGTCTGGTTTCTAGTCGCCATAGTGTAGCTCGGTATGTTCAATTCAAAATTGACACTAATGCATGTTTAGTGAAAGATTAAAGGGTTACTTCACAAGGTGACTTCGACTTACGCAAAGAACCTGTGAATGAACCGTTAGCCTGCGAGTTTTGAGAAGTGTACTTATGCGTGGACTTACAACGCCTGAGCCTCCATTCCAGTTACAGGATGGACCCGCGAGCTGACAGTTGTCGCGCCCGCGAGGAAAGGAATTAGGTGCTGGGTTCTGCCCAAGAGTTCCAGCTCCAGTACCCTACACGCTGGTTAGTGCTTAGTATCTTTTAAACTGCTGCGTCATCTACATACGCAGAAATATCCGCTTCCACTACCAGCCTGACATTCTGCATTGCTGGGCTTAAACCATCCATCATTGGTCCACCACCTAGCTGCGAACACCGACGGTAGGAAACATAGGAGAATCAGCTTCATGATGACAATCGTCTAAGAAACTTATTGCGTGGTAATATCGTGAACATTAAGGTAGAGGAAGGGGTCCATTTATACTTAGCTATGAATGCGCCTACTCCTTTACCTATGAGGAATTAGTAGCCCTGGTACAAAACCCACTGGAACAGTGTCGGGATTATTTATCTCACTTCTCTATAAGCGTACTAGAGGCACAGTTGACCGTTGAATTACAAGCCGAAGTCGGCCCTATTCATATAAGACTAGTCATCCTATAATCACCGCACCACCTACTTCGTCTTGACGCGTCATTGTTCGTATATGCAGTAAGAAACTCTTTCTAGCTGGTAGCAAATAGGGCATTAACATGTATCTCTGATTTTAGGAATATCTTTAGGAAGCGAAGTGCAAACATCTTGATTGTCCCTTATCCACTATAGCACCACTTGTGTTATGGCACTGGGAAAGAGGTATCGCACCGCTAATTGCACATCTCCATGTTTTAATACATAATTGTGGATATCTTAGTCAATTATAATACCACATTATGTTACTAATTTGAGTGTAGGCACCAGGGGCGATGTACAATGCTATTCATCTCTTGCTATTAGAAGTAATTTGACTCACCAAGCACAGGATAGCTGGCAATAAAATGCAAGACACTGAGCGCCTAGTGTAGCTTGGCGATAATAGGCCATGACGTGATCGTACACACGTGTGAGATTGAGCATATCTACCAAGTAATTGTACATGACGACCCTGACTTTAAGACAAGCTTCATGTCTAATGCCCACTTTTGGTAAGACAGCCGACCTGAGCCGTCATATGTGAGTCCCTTACAGGGTCAGCTTATTATATAATCTGACTTAGCGAGAAGTCTATCTACGAGGCGATGAAGATAGTTGAGTACTGACCTGACTTGGCTAAAGTTAATGTTTAGTGCTAACCAAGCAAAAAAGAGATCGGGTGGGAAGTTAGGAGTGAGATTTCCATTGCATATCAAAGCAAACCTAATGCTCATAAGAGGAATTGTAATTCTATAGAGATCGCTGATGTGTCCTCTCTCGAGTTTCTCCAACAGAGTGATATTCCGACTTCAATACCAGCAGGAATGCTATGCTCGTTGACTACAATCGCACTGTGGGTTTGAGGCGCTTGAGGCGCGCTGACGAGCGTCAAACAATTAGCATTGTCAAAGCATGCGACCAGATACAAGCAGCCTAGAGGTGTGTCCGACTTCGATGGAACGTACAGGAACTTGCTAATTAGACCCTTAAAACTATCGAAAGAGAACATGTTGTAGATACCAAATAAGATTTCTTTATTCTCAACCAGACTTCCAAGCTCTATACCTGCTTGTTGCCTTCCTTCACTCGTTGCCCATCGCACTCGATCTCAAGCTGCCACCACCAGTCGCGACTTGCCCACTCTACATATCCTTCTCCTTTTTCCTGGCCATCTGCGCACGTCTCAAATGTCTAGGTCACATCCATTCCGCCTGCGGCATCTGTTCCGTTCATCCCGTGCATCCCGCCCGTTCCCGCCCGTTTCCACGCGAGCCTCACTTTTAACTCTCGGCTCTCTCTGCCTAAATTAACGTACATACATACCCATCGAAGAGCAACAAATATACCCGGATGCCATCCGGCGAATTCGCCAACTTTTGAAATCACGATCCTAATATCACACCACTTTTAGTTGCCACATCGACTCCATAGCCACATCTCGGACCACTAGCTTCAAGGAGAATAGTATCCGAGTGATTGCAAGGCTTCAGGTGAGATTTTTCATTTGCATAGAAAAAAAATGGATGCTATAACATATGGGACCATCAACAGTAAACAAAATCTTCTTTCGCTGTCCTAGTTGCATTCCAAAGCCTCCAAATCAATCTCCTCTTTCCTTCTTCGATATACCAATTGGGCATTCGGATTGACAACCATAAATTGCCCACTGATAATTGGCTCTGTCGTTGTTCCAGGAGCGAGCTTCCAGTCATACTTCAATAGAAGATGGCAGAGCGCAAGCTTGATCTCGTTGGAGGCGAAGAAACGACCAGGGCACGCATACTTGCCATGTCCAAAAGGTATGAAGTCGGGCGACGTGGTGACTAGTTGTGCCTTATTGGCGCCACTGGGGTCTTCGCGAATGCGCATAAAGCGATACATGTCGTAGGTATGAGGGTTGGGATAATTAGATGGATCCCACATAGGTGACATGTCCACTTGAAGTCTTTCACCTTTCTTGATCTTCACACCGCCTTCTAAGGTAACATCCTTCAGTGCAAGGCGTCGCATCTGAACTACGTTTCGTTAGCATATATTGCGTCTTATAATGAGGACCTTTTCATGAGTACGCACGATTAGCACTCGGCTTCACTCTCTGAGCTTCTTTGATAGCACTGTCAAGGAGCTTCAGGTTATAGAGTGCTGTCTTTTTCCAACCCTCTTTTCTCAGGACGTCTACCATTTCTTCTCGGAGTGCATCGATTTGCGTTGGATCATTCGCTAAGCACAACATGGTTTCGCACAGCAAGTCTGTTGAAGTGTGAATCGCAGTAAAGGAAAGCATCAGCTGTAACGCTGCCGGGTCATATGGTGTCTCTTTGTGCTCACACTCGGCCCATTCCATCGCGTCATTGAACTGTGGGATTGGCTCGTTATTGAGTCTAGCCTGCTCCTTTAGTGCACGACGTTTTGCGATGACTGGTGTTACGATTTCTCGGGCGCGTTTTACATCTTCACGGACGATCCTGTATTTGTCCAAAAAAGGCGCCAGAATTGGTTTCACGAAGCCTGGGATGGTTGACAGATCCAAAGATGCCGCGAAAGCGTGTCTCGTGTATTGTGTGGTGATGGCAAGCCAGTCTTCATTGCGACAAAGCTCATCCCCAAGAAAAACGCGTGAAGAAAGCCGTGCGATGATATTCGACATTGAATTTTGCAAGGAGATAGTTTGCCATTCTGGCAAATAATTAACAAGGAGTTCAATATCACAAAGAAATAGCGCACCTGGAGAGGAACCAAGAACATGATCCATTGCGAAGGTGGCCTCCATCGACAATGCCCCTGTAACTGTGTCTAGATTATCAACTTGTTAGCAACCCCTCTTGAACAGCTGCTCTGGATGTTACGCACTAAGAGTTTTGGTGAGATGCTTTTTGACTATGTTCTGCAACATCTCATCTGGGCGATCGAAAACAGAACCTGGCTCAAATCCTGGTACATTAGTTGGAAAATCCTAATTATTGTCAGCGCCTCTCGCATCCGAGAAACAAACGTAATTTCGAGGTCCTTCGTACAGTAGTAACAGCTTTTCTAAAGCTGAGATCGGTATTGTTATGAATTATGCCGCCATAGTGCGCAGGAAGCACCACCACTTCTCCAAGGGTTGTGAGCATTCTGTAGGGCTTGCTCATGAACCTTTCTTTGCCCGCCTTGATGAGTTCGAAGCCATTTTTGTAGAATTCGTTTTGTTTTGTGATCTTTAGGCTAAAGAATCCAGGAGGATTTGCGTGAGGAAGCTTGCTCTTGCGGTTGTATCGGAGAAATGAGCCGATGATTATGGCTGAGAAAAAGCACGCGATCACCTCAGGAAGTCGCACAATGTTGAGAAAACTCGCAGGGGAGTCAAAGGATAGTAGAACCGTCATTGCGAAAGCAATCTTTGGTCACACTGGTCTCCGACTTTTGGGAATGCAGAAAGAAAATTCTGCTCCTCGACAGGTACGACAGTTCACATTTTATAGCCGTTTCGAAAAAATTTAGATCATACTTGTCAACATTACATGACTTTTGGTCTGCTATTCTACTTGCTGATCCTTTTATGCCCGACCATCCGGGGACGTTCCACGGTGATAAGGCAATATCCAGACCGAGGTGGATTTCTGCAACTGAGTGGATTCGTGTATAGGATTGCAGGGTTAACAGTCATGGTAAGGGGGTATATGTGATCGCTCCATAGAATGCTTAGCTCCCTAGGAATAGTGCGGCTACAAATTGCGCAGCTGTTATTGGTGCTCTTACTTCGTACAGTCTCAGAACTTTCTCTCTGAAGCTAGGTTAGAGCAATCCTTGTAGAGAACCCTTCCTCCCTTCGCTCATCAGATTTTGCCCCTGCTACTATCTAATTAACCACGCTACGCTACCTGCTCCGACCGTCCGAGGAATTAGATTCTCTGAGAAATATGCTGAATACCTGCCCCTATAAGTTGATCTGGATTCGGAGACCGTCCGATGCTCCGACGGCATCCACTCCGTGGGCCCTATGGGCGCTCTTTGACTAAAGCAAGTTGGCTGATCACTTACCGAAAGAAGCACCCCTCCATCATCGCACGTTCGTTATGCTTGCTGCAGTCACGTAGCAGTTACATGGCGATGCAGAGAACCTAGCTTCATGTTTCTAGTGCATTGCAGCCAGCCGCGCAACGACTTCCTAACCGGTTTCAACTGGATTTGCTTTCGCACTACGGATTACGTACCACCGGATACTACCTCTATCATCGCCAAGGGCTTTCTGCATCTAGCCCTAGCAACATCAACAAATCGGCTGATTTCCAAGTAAATATCTGCATATTTGTATGTGCCCATGCTACAAGCAAGTGAAACCATTACAAGGCTAACTATGAGCCGCTCGAGGTTTTTGAGCTCGCTCTCTGTACATTTCGAGGCATTTTCTTTTGCGATTTAACCTAACAGCTAGCAAATAGTCTCTCCACGAAAAGGTTTTTGCAATGAATGGAGGCCCTTCTGGGGTATGATAGGGTATTGTTTTCATGAGGAGCAGTAGTCTCTTTGGCAAATGTCCAGGAAGATCTTCTACATGAAGCCGGGAAAAAGATAAGATGATCCTGCGGTGATATTTTTACGTTAGACCAGGATATATGTGATAGGAAACAAACAGAGCTATGAATTGAGCAGGCTATTGTACATTTCAAAAAGATTTGACGGAGCTGCAAATGTCGCTTGTGTTGATGAGAACAAGAAGCGAATCAGCCTTAGATTAGTTACGAGGCCTATCACACATGCAAACACGTACACTGACTGACAGTCTCGCTTTGGAAGGTTTGTTTGCATCCAGGTATGGCTAAATAATCTTTCCTTGCAAAGTCATTCTGTCCTTGTTACGGAACTTGGAATTGGTCGTCGAGCTATCTATTATAGCCTTTAGCTCTTACATCTAGTACTATGAAAATACGATAACTGCAATCACTGTCATTTCGTGTTTCATCCAAGGACTCATGGGGCGCGTGGAACGAATAGCACCGGTGTTATTCGTAAGCGCGCGTGGGTCAGCCTTGCACTATCCATTCATCTGCTGAGATGCTACACATACGCGGGGGAAATAAAGTTCGTCTGAAAATAGAAAATCGGTATGCATCAAACAATACTGGGCAAGTCACGCGAGCTCAAATACACGGAATCAGCGTGATCCATCTCTCCCTGACAATAAATTTGACTTATCTATCTATGCACACCATCATACAATGACTACATTGAACCCAAGATCTCTCACAACGCGTTGACCAAGGTCTTGTAAGCCTGCTTAGGCTGGTAGTTGGTGTCGAACAAGAGAGGGCTATCGCTGCTGCGCCAGCTGTCCTTGTCGGAGACGCCCCATACGGTGATACCCACACACTTGGACACAGCAAGGCAGCCGTTCATGACCGTGAGATAGTCACTGGCAGAGGCGCCAGCGATGTCAAGCTCCGTGATTGCGATCTCTTTGACGTTAGAAGCAGCCAGGGCCTTGAGGGCGTTGGGAACTCCTGAGGCCGGGTTCCATCCACCAGGTGCGGCGAGATGGCACTGGGAGCCGATGCCATCAATAGGAATGCCCTGAGATATCCACTTGTTGACGTGAGCGACCATACCGGTGGTCAATTTAGCGTAGTTGGCGATGTCAAGGTTGTAGTCGTTGATGTAGAGCTTAGCATTTGGGTCGGCGGCGCGGGCGGCGCGGAAAGCGATGCCAACAAAGTCCTCGCCAAGTACGCGACTGAAGACGCTGTCTCGAAGGCTGCCGTCCTCGGCGAAGATTTCGTTAACCACGTCCCACTGTAGGATCTTACCCTTGTAGCGGGTTACAAGCGTCGTCACGTGGTTTTGAATGACAGATGTCAATGTGGAGCGGTCGCTGATCTGGCTGACCCACGACGGCAGCTGCGAATGCCAGAGGAGGTTGTGTCCACGGATGAGCTTTCCGTTTTGCGTGGCAAAGTTGACGACAGAATCAGCGTTGGCAAATGAAAATTGTCCGCGTTGTGCTACGTTCCATACAAGTCAGTTTACAACGATATGCCAAGATAAAAGAGAGAGGGCACTCACGCTCCGTAGCGTCCCACTTCAAGCTGTTTTCGTGCGTGATCTGCCCAAAGTCGTTCTTGACAATAGTCGTCAAGGGTGCGTTATTGAGGTGATAGGAATCCATTTCGGTACCGAAATAGACCTTGCCCTTAGCCACGAACTTTGCATTCAGTTCACCTGAAGCAGACGACGGAACAGGGTTGCTGCTGCCTTGGGTAGTGGTAGGAGCAGGGTCAGTGTTGCCTTGGGTAGTGGTGGGAGCAGGGTCAGTGTTGCCCTGAGTAGTGGTGGGAGCTCCAGCCGAGCCAGGAAGACACTGAGAGTACCAATCACTAGAAAGAACGTCAGAAGAATTGCCACGTGAGTGTGTCCGAGACACAATATGGTGAGCTCTGACTTCACTTTGCTGCACACTGTGCCGGAAACACATGTTGTGGGGCCATTCCATCCTTGACCACCGCCTGCCCAGAGACAATATCAGTAAATTATTTGACATTAAAGGTCGTCACCATGAATGACTTACACTGGCCGTAGAGAGGAGATTGGCTGAGTACGGCAGTAGGAGCAACGACGAGCGCGATGACAGAGGCACGCATGATGATAGATTCCGGGTACGCGGTAAGGTAGATGATCGAAAGCTATCCAAGCAATAGATACCAGAGTCGTCAACGGATTTCGTTTCTTCTTATCCCATGCCCACCCGCACAAGATTGAGCACGTGTTGAAAGCGTGGCAATCGAGATTATCCTAAATAAGAACCGAAAAAGGAACGTGTGGGTGTTAACAAATTGGACAAAGCCGAAATCCCACGAGTAACGAGACATAAAGCTTGTTCGCCTCAAGATGCCAAGTCCCTGCTCCTTTATGGTCCGGGATCTTCATTAATAACGAGAGGCCACCCGTCGGACGAGACGGAAGCCCACCCGATCTGAATTGCTTTACGCCCAGTGCGAGCTTCAATCCTCCAGGCAAACTGTGCCATCGCATTTGCAGTCTCTCAGCAGATCTCGGTAGGCAATTCTTAGCCGACCCCATGAACAAACTGCCGAAAAATAAAAACCGTTCATATATATCTTCATTTACAGTGGCTCAAAGTTTGTGATGGAAAATATATTAACTAGCCAATAGTATAGCCTAAATACCTTAGGGGCGTATGGCGCCAAGATGGATGCGCGGAACACAATATCGTGTAGCTTTTCTCTTCCCTGACATTCAAATATTCTACGGTTAAGCAGGCCGGTTAATACTGATGGTACTGAGTGTAGGAAAAGCAAACGGTGAAGGAAATAACTAGGTCATAGTGAGTCAAGCATCTGGCAACGAGCGAAGGCAACAGGTCAATGGAGCGAGATACTATTTCCAATATTGATATTAAGCAGCTCATTGCAAGGGTTTGTTTACCCATGCAGCTCGCGACAACTGGGTTTGAGTCGCACAGATTACCTTCAACTTAGTACTTTTTGACTTGAGCCTCCCAATCGGCCCTTGTACCAATAATGTCGCCCATCATTCAAGTAACTGCGCCAGTGAATAAAACTACCAATATTGCATTTTCCATACTCAACTTCGTATATAGCGGCACAGTCCTGGTGATAGGGCGCCAGGCTACTGAAAACGATACACGCACGGTCATGTACATATCGAAAGGTCATAGGGCAGCTCTCAGCTCTAATATGATAATTGACCCATCTTGGTAAGGGCGAATATTATTTTTAGATCGTTCTTCAAGTCAACCTTGACGCACCTTTGTCAAATTGCTCTTCGAGGTTTCACTCATGTATTGTATCCTTCACAGACGAGGCAAACTACGTAGCGCGACAACATTGTGAGTCTTAGGCTTCGCCCGTTCCCATGCTCCACGAGAGGTTTTTGGCAGGGGCGTTAAACAAGATAGTATAATGCAATGTATTTGATTCTAAACATCTTAACTTCTGTAAAGTCTTCCAAGGCACTGCATAAACGCCTGGCATCGAACCTTAGTCAGGGCAAAACCCCCTTTTAAAGTTGTGTATCAATCCCAGTCTATAGATCGCAATCTCGACAATACCAAGCATCTAAATCATTTCGAAAAAAAAAAGCTAAAAAGCATCACACGTGAGACCCAATATCTTTTCTCGAATCTGATCGTGTCAATTTGCTCTCCTTCTGAGCATCGCCATAGAAAGGCACTTCGTTCTGTCTTATTCCGTGGACAGACTTATCGCTAGCGCCGCATCCATGCCACTCACATGGCAAAACCTAAGGAATGGGACGGAAAGAAAGCATGCACTTGAAATGATATCGAAGCTGCCTGCAGGCGCACCCAAAGCTTGAAAAGGCAGGGATCGGTTGTATATGCTCTAGTGATATATAGATTACAATCATAACGATTGCTGATAATTCCTAATAATCGTGAAGCCCTCAGTCCGTCTCGAATTGGGCTAGCTTTTCCAGAATACGGGTATATACACGCAATGAGTTGAATTTCATTAAAATTAGTCCAGATAATCCATCCATCGTTAGAGCTGTAGGCCGATACTGGAAGACCTTGCTTGTTCCGGGGCTTTCGGTTGAGCCAATCCTATTTCCAAGTCAGGCGCACCGTGTGAAAGGCCGATGACTTCAAAACGGTCAACACTCGGTTCGTATGTCTTCACAGACGGCTCCTTCCCGCTCTGATCTTTCAAGCTGAGCTCGTCCATCTTGGTAAACGCCCCCGTATTATCCGCACCTGCGCCCACATGCGCCTTCTTGGTTCCAGTCCATCTGCCAAAGCTCAGGGTGTTGCGGCCCAACGTCCTTCGGTTGCTGAGGAGGTCTTTATGCCTGACGATACTGACGAGTCGATTGAGGACTGAAAACTCGATTTTAAGCTTGACGCTGTACACAGCCGTTTTATAAGTCGTTTGGATCTCGTAGTGACCGGAAAATTGAACGGCGAGCAGGGTGACGTCGAATATTAGGTTGACTACATTGACGATGATGAGATGTCTGAGGAGCTTCCTAAGAGGCCCAGGAGCCTTGGTGCCTTCTCCACCCAGCAGGAGTACTGTTTCATAGATGTATATCATGGATATAATCGTTTCTTGGACTGAGATGACCACAATCTGTACCTTGTCGAAAACCAAGAAGCCTGGGAGGAAGGGAGCAGGATGCTTGGAATTGGCGCCCATGGCTAGGGCAAACAGTGGGATGCCGAGGCCGATGCCAGTGAAAATGATCATGTACAACACCCAACGAATCCGAGTCTTGTCCCGGACAACGAGATGAAGACGCGAATACAAGACGACTGACTGCCCTATAACCATGCATGCCCAACCCACGCCGACTATGGCGCTCGATAAAAGGTCCAAGGTGGTGACTTGAAAGAATTTGAGGACGAATCCGATAGCGTGAGGCACGATGCCCAAGGTTGCAATGGTGAAGCTCCAGAAATACAGCCCGCTCCGTTGCTTGAATACTGCAAATATCAGGAGCAGGACCTCGATGACATTGTACAGGGCAATGGCAAGAAACGCAGACATTGTCATCAAGATTGATAGGTGTGCAGTGACACCACCAACTATGCCGACATCCGCCTCTTTCACCATTGTTCCAGGCAACGGCTCTCTCAAGGAGAGTCTAGGGTGTGTGCTGATCGGGTGGAAGCTCGAATGGACCGGATGGCGATGACCCGTAAGAGAGACATGGGGAGCGCGATCTGGTTGTAGGATAATCTGCTGAAGCTACGAGATGGATGCACTTCGCAGAGAGCAAGATTAAACGAGGGATACACCGATGATTAATACTACTAGCTTGTAGCACGCGCCTCTCTTTCGCCATCACAAACCTTCAGGGTCGTTGCGTGCCTTCCAAGCGCATGGCGTAAGGGGGATTCCGTTGCAGCCGGCGGCCGGATGGCGTTCCCCGGATTGACGACCGGGGGTTCTCACTGGCGCGGCCAGCCGGCTTGCGTATGCGATACAATGTGGTTGGCTCAGTGGTTGGGTTCGCGGATTTGCGCGCATAACAATAGCGCCCGCACCTGCGTGCATCCTACGTACATAGTGCAATCCTGCCGCTTGTTTGTCGAATCCAAGAGGCCTCGGTAGGCTTTTGGCTGCCAGACCCCGCGCACGCCAAACAGTCGCCCCCTCCGACGACTTGGTCGTTGGAACGCGATCCTGCCGCAAAGATTGGTACTGATGAATGGTGGCGCATGCAAGGCGTCCGGCCGCCTTACTCTAGGGCAATGACTCCCTAATGCGTCTACCTGATGGATGGAGCCGGTTTGATGCTCCGATCTGGTGCATGACTCTGCGGATCACAGGTTCCATGCCTTGTTCAATTGTTCGCAAACAGCTAGAAGGGCAAGCTGGCCTCGCTTGTTTGAGGATGGCAATCCTATCTCGCGCTGCCAAGAAACATTAGCTGAGCCCATCATTCCCGACAGGTATTAGCTCTATACCAATCTTAATCTATGCCTAGGGGTCCTCAAGATTGATCTCTTGATAGGAGCCTGGTAGATGATGAGTGGACTGCAACTCAGTGCACGCTGTCACTTCTTGAAGTGGTCTTCGCCTTTACTGCTGATTTGCTGTGCATAACCGGGTTCCGAACGTGGATACATGGTCCCCGGATCCATGCATGCAGTGATTGCGTTACTAGCTGTCGGCCTAGAAGCTGTCATCCGATAGGGCCCCATGTGAACCGTCTGTGTTTGAGCCATACAAAATAAACTTTAAGGTCTGTACTGGTACGGTGCTGATCACGGTTGGGCAGCATGGCTGTCCTAGAGCATTTACCAATGACTTCTGTTTACTCTAACTACTCCAAAAGTGTGACCAACTCTGATGGAGTCCGTAAAGTCTGTTCTAACACACCATTCTAGTTCGCGTAATGTTTTCCTGCCCATGCCCTCGTATATGGCAAATTTCGCCACACATATATAGCCAAGCATTGACTATAACTGTTTATAGATTTCACGACTCATTGGCCCTGTAAAGCCAGCGTCCATTGTGGATGGGCACGCAACCGACCTAGAAGTGGACGATGATATTGCGGCCATTAAGCTTAGAGTTGACGCAACGAATAAAAGCAGTTGATCTTGATCAAAGGCTCGTCGTCTTAAGACTGTAAGTGTAACTTGGCCGACAGGAATGATGAGAGTAGTGAAATTTTGCCTTGAATGGGCCGCCAACCTAAGTATACGTGGTTGTTGTAGCTTGCAATGATGGCGTCAGACTCGGGGGTCCAAAAACGACTCAAACGTCGGTTGGGGTGCGGCTTAGCAGCGAACCATGGTCACACACCCTCCAGTTGAAATCGCAGATGCATGGCAGTGGTATTTTTCGTGTAACGTACTGCGCAAACTGGGCGGTGACTGCGTCATGGTGGGCAGATCAGACCCCAGCTTGGGTGGCGCCGTTGGGCGGCTGCACCCCTCGCCGGTTGCTCTAGTGCTGTCAGATAGCGCTTGAGCTGAAGATTTCGTGCATGTCGGGGCGGCGGTGGGTGAAGCACACTGAGCCGATGGTGGTTGAAGCATAGCGAGTCGGTGGCGGTTGAGGTAGAGAAGGTGTAGAGGGCGAGGCACCTTCTCCTTTTGGCGAGCGTGACGGACTCGGGGAGGCGCGCCGTGCGGAAGGCGAGACGGGGCGTGGGGGCTGGGGGCTGGGGCTGGGGCTGTGCACAAGTAAATGAGCATATCGCCATCGTCGAGCAACGTGTCTGCGCTACTATCGAGGGCCGCGTGTGCTCGTGTATCCGTGATTCTGGTGGGCCGCCTTGCGTTGGGCTCAGGGGCGGGTGCAGCTGATACAAGCCGTGCTCCTGACATTGCATAGTACTTTATGTACACTCCTTCAAGCCACAACGCCAACTGGTGCGGCACCAGCACGGTACCTAACTACGGCTCTTCGCTCATACTACCACATTTGGCACATCCATCTTCTTTGTATCTACTTTTCGTCCACCCACGCGACACTCCAGAAGCCTCTGTCCCTGATTTCTCTTCTCGGCTTGTATGTACGTGCAAACATTGCCCGTCCCGTGTCTAAATGTCTAACACCACGTACAATACCTCTGCTGACTTCTTCTATAACACCTACAGAGACGAGTGAGAAGCTTGTCTACACAGGAAGCGAAAGAGGCCACAAAGCGAGACTCCAAGCCCGACACTCCAGTCCTCTAAAGCTACCACGGGATGCTTGTTCCATGAACGGCCGGATACCAGTGCTCGTCTCTGCAACGGGATAAACTCTCGTTGTCAATGCTGTGCGCTCGTTGACAAAGATTTGGACCACGCTGCAATCGTAGATGACATGAAATTTCAATGTCTCGACCGTCGGCTTTCCAGTAACGTGGCCTTCCTTATCCCGCTGTCCGAACACGAACAGCGTGTGAGGCGCTTCTTCTGGGCATTTACGGATCCCAGGTAAGGAGCTGGAGCGGCTTCTGTCAACCACAATAGTCTCTGACGTTGCTTCAAAGAAAACTCGGGTCAACTCCGCTGCGGAAAGAGTATTAGTTCGTGCGTCTCTTTTCACTGAGGCGTTTGTTCTTACTAGGTGAATGCACAATGTCGAAGCCCACTCGGGTAGCATCTTCCTCCAACTGAACTTCCACTTCCATCTCCCACTGCGGCCAGGCTGCGGGAAACATCAAAGCACCGCCGGAGCTTCGTGCTGGGGCCTCCTGTGATGGAAATTTAGACCCTCTTAGTTTGCGTAATCGAGGATCGGGAACCGCACAGAGAGTGACTGTGGTGAAGCATGAGCCATTTTCATCCTCCGGAATCAACTCGATACAGCCGATAGACTGAAGCGGTGAAGACAAAGCTCCCACTACAGAACTTAGGACTTGCATCTTGAGGATTCGTGGCAAGGAAATGACTCCAGCCCATCCCTGCCGCTGCCGTATCTCTGCATCAAGATCGTCTTCGAGAATCCAGCCGTATATGACTTGCTGTTGCGCTTGCGGATCCCAGAACGAGTTGCCAGCATAGTACAAGCCATGGTCCAATCTACCTCCAAAACGAAATTTCATATGTACATCCAGCGCTGCCACGAGGGTGCCGCAAAGCCACATTTGCGCATTGTTGGCTCGGAAGCTACCTTGTATGCGTACTGTTTCTGCAGTAGCCAACCGACCCTCGACGCCGCATATGAGAAAGTCGCGAGTTTGTTTTCCGTCTGTACTCGTTAGGGATACAAAATTGCTCACTTCCCAGTTCACTCCGAAATCTCCTGTCCATCGGGGCGAAGGGCAGAAGTTCATGCCAGGAGTGATCAGTGGGCCAAGATATTGCCATACATCGAGTGCATTGGCATGAACCCGATAAAGAAATGCAGTTGGCGTCTTCCCTCGAACCCCCCCTGCTACCACGGCATACAATGATTTTGTGTCCTGATTGAGTTGCTGTTGCTTGAAGAGCTTATCCATGGACGGCCATGCAGCTACAAATGGATCTCGCCAGCCAGTCACGTCGATTCCCGGTGGGGGCTCCGCCAAGACGGGGTTGTTTGCATGCCTTGTCCATGTCCTGCCAGAATTGGTCGATATAGCCAAAGCTACTGCCTCTGATGTTCTGAAGTACGGTCGTGTGTAGTGGATAGGGAGACGAGACACTGATGTATATAACGCTGTCAGAACGCCATTCTCTGCACCGTCGATTGCGGTAGGCACAAGACAGCCTGTAAAGACGCCGCCAGTATCGTACTGCGCAGAGGGCTGCATAGATGGACGATCTGAGACTTTCCACGTGAGAAGATCGTAGGATATTGCAGCGCCCCAAGAAATGTTTCCCCATTCAGTGCTGTTTGGATTCCACTGAAACCCTAGATGGTACACTTTATTGACTGGGTCGTATCCAGGCGCACAAGGATCGTTGAGCCAGCCACGGGGTGGTACAAGATGGAGGTGTGGTCGCCATCGCCTGCTTGGTTCAGGTGCCGTTTTGAGATCCGGAGGGGCTGGAGATATGCTCACAAGGGGTAGTTTTCTACCTACCAGAGGAGCGGTTGAAGTAGCGACCACTGACATGTGTGAAGCCATAGTGCCAAAGACCTGAAAGGGGAGTAATCGGGAGACGTGGCTTACAAGTGTTCATGCCATTGAGAAACCCTTTCTAGGTGATGACAGAAACTTCTGTTAGAGCATCCATCATGGCAGCCACTAATGAGTGCCGTGCTTGAGCGGACATTACTATCCAAGGTTGCCCGTGGCCTGATGGTATCGACATCGCCATCTGGGAATTTGCTCAAAGAGGCGTAGCCCTGGTCGAAGTGCGGTTTAGAGGTCGACGGGTTTTCGACGAGAAGGGTTAAGTAGGGCACCGTGCGGGGCTAGTGTGTCGGTGTGCGGCTGGCCTGATCGGCATTTGCTTTTCGGACGAAATCCCCGCAGCTACCCCGTGGGGCGTGCAAGGAAACATCACGTGAGTTGTGCCGAACACCACCTGCAGCCCTGTGCGTGTTGCAGAGCATAGGAGCTTATTCATGCTGCACCACGATCCGCAACTCCACGGAGCGACTTAGCGACTCGATGCCTTGCTATTCTAGGGCTAGCAAATCAGCTCCTCTAGTCTCTGTATAGCCACAATGGGTGAGCAGGTCATCTTCGACAGCACTCTTATTCGAACGCTGCAAACAAGGTCATGCGATCAATGCTTCACACACAAGAACAAAGTAAGCTCATATCTGATCCGTGCTTTCACTGATAACAGCTCTGACCATATCGCTTTCGGCAGTGTAGTCGACACGCACCATGCCAAACGTGTGTTGCGAATCATAGGCTCTGTACATACAAGCGCCGATCCCAGTATCGTCGGCGCATGCAACACATGTGCGTCTATCCCTTCAATGCCCCTGCATTCCATGAATTGTCGGCCACTCATACTCCGCCAACAGCTCCGACGTCGGTGTGTGTAATGCTAATAGAGATCAAGACCAAGTACACAACCCCCCGCATTTGAAATCTCTTCGAGCTCTGCAGCGCTTGAGGCACCAAGTCTCAATACAGCCGTCGAAAGAGGCTCTGAAGATGGACAAGCGAGTTCATCGCCTGAGATTATGAATGTCCAGGATGGGGGCACTCTAGAGGCTGATGAGACTTTCAGTGGCCTGCTTACATCCATTAGCGAGGATACCGCGTTTGACAGCTTTGACTGGATGAAGCTCAGCATGGCTCCCGATATGACGGTTACAATGCAAGACGAAACTAATCTACTAGAAAGTGTTCCCTCTTTGGTTGGAAATAACATATCGGATCCATTTACAAACGTGTGGTGGCCAGGAAATATCCTTGGTATCGGGTATCCTACGGAACCAGATCTCCAGGTTGCGTACTCTTCAACAACTGCAAACCTTTTGCACATCATCAATCTCTTTCTTGACCGACTCCATGCCTCAATGCCTTTCTTTAAACGGTCCTACCTCATCGATAATATTTACGCACAACGACCCCTGCATGATCAGTCCTTCAACGCACTGATACATGCTATCAGCGCTTTGACCGTCTTTCAGATGGTACAAAAAGGCACTGGAAACCACCGTTCATCGGATGGAATTGACAAAGCAGAATCCCTGCTTGCAGAAGCCGTGCGATTGCACTCCCATGTCGACTTTGGAGAGGACCCAGTCTTGGAGCATGTCCTCACAAGTGTATTCTTGTTTGGCTGTCAATTCTCAAAAGGCAATCACCATGCTGCCAGGTTTCGTCTACGAGAAGCAGTTACCCTTGCCGAAACCATGGGTCTGGATGACCCGCAAACCTATGAGAACATCTCGAGAGACGAGAAAGATAGAAGGCTGAGAACTTTCCTCTGTCTAACAGTGATCCATCGGTACGTGGCTATACAGACACATTCACTCATATCGGTTGCAGCTGTTTCTAACGATGACAGTGTATACGCAATTCAAAGAGAAAGCCCTTTGAACGATTATCTCCTTACCAGTAGTCGTTTGCACTTGGTCCGTAGTAGCTTGAAGCAACTGTCCAAGAGCTCCGGCCAGCAGGATGAAAAGGCGGTCGCAGGCCTAGGCTATATGGTAGATCTGATTGACTTCGTTGATTCCACATTCGTGAAATGCTGGAGAAACCAGTGCTGGAAAGAGTCGAACCCTAACCACATCTCGGCAATAGCTGTTTCCACGCTTTTGCAACGTTACACAGCGCCGATGCTCATGCGAGAATCGCCAAACGATGCCCAACGAGCAGACGTCCTTATTACTAGACATTGGATTTGTCACATTCTCTGGGATCTTGCCTCCCGGCACCGGTTTTTGCATGAGGAAAGCCCATTGGTTCAAATGAGGCCGGACTATGCATTGACGATAGCATGTGATACTGTTGAGACTTGTGAGTCGCTTGACATGATCGCCTTGGAATGTCATGGGATCGGATTGGTAAGTTTTGATTCGTGCCCATCAGTTCTGATTGCTGTAGCTCAAAGACCAAAGGTTGAGAAGCTCTATGACATCGTCACGAGTGCCATCAAGGCGACGCAACCAGTTGAGGTCATCTCTACGAGGCCATATTCGTCCAGTGCTGCACTTAGCCAGGATGAGCATGTCTTACAAACCTGGCCAGTTGGAACGATAATCGAGACTGCTTCACAGGAGGGAGAAGGGAGCCCTTGGAGTGAGGAGATAGTGTGCTCAAAAAGTACACCTTGTCTAGCTGACTTCGTGAACCGGTTTCTCGCCATCTTTGCCTCATTTCGCGGCGGGAAGCACCCGTACCTGAAGCCATATATGCGAATGCTTTGTGAGCTAGATCTTGGTTGAATAACAGTTGATTCATGCACCAGAGGTGCACATGAACAGTTTTGTTCCTAGCTATCGCATTGTGTCCAATACATGGTAATATATATCATGACGATGATTCGAAGTCAACGTGGAAACTTGGACTCACAGAGTCTATCTAAGTGGATGAAAGCAGCCGTAGTGTAGTATGGCATACGTCGAGCAGAAATTCTATGAATTATTGTAATGATTGTTATCCAAGACATCTTACAACACCAGCAGAACACGAAGGTGAAGGGCAAAGCCATAGCTGAAGGCCATTTAGTCCTTGTCAGAATGTTCCAACTCTTTTGAGAACGATGAAGATAAGTCTTATAGCTTCTCAGTATGCGTAATCTGTAGCCCGGCCTTATCTTCGTTGATGAAGTTTTTGGTACTGACGCTGCACACATAATCTAAAGTCCCAGTTAGCAAAACTTTCTTCCGTTGGTCCGGGAATGGTGGGCTCACTTTTAAATTTTCGCGCAGGAATGCGCGCCTCAAACATCTCATCCAGCTCAGCTGGAGTACGCCCCTTGGTCTCAGGGAACCAGAAGAAGGTTACAATGATGCATCCCAACATCCATCCCGCAAAGATAAGATATGTTTTAGGTCCAAGATGAGCACTAACACATGGTCAGTAACCTGATAGTTTGACTAAAAGGCTACGAAGTAGCTCAAAGGAAAAAACTTACGGTGCGTTGGCGACATATGGCATAGTATATTGGACAACAGTCGAGAAACAGGCCAAGGTGAAGAAAGAGAAGGCACTCGTCTTGTTTCGTAAACGCGCAGTTGGCATTTCGCCCGAGACGACATATGTCAGCGGCCCGAAGCCTGCAGCGAAGAAGAACGCAAACATGCAGCAGAAGGCGGCGATAGTCTGGCTGAGACTTTGGTTATGAAGGTAGTCGGTGAATCCCAATACGCCGATGACCAGGTTGATGATGAACAGAATGACGAACGTAGTCAGTGCGAGAGGTCGTCGACCGACCGCGTCCACTACGAATAAGCCAGCGATAGCACCGCCGAACGCTAGGATCGAGGTTGCCAGGGCAAGAAGAAAGGGGCTGATCTTGCTGCCGATGGTAGCGAGAAAAATCACAGCGTAGTTGGTAGCAAAAACTATGCCAGATAATTGTTGCATGTTAGCAATGCTGAGTGCCAACAGCGTACGGCGAAGATTGACCCCCTGAAAGATGTGCGTCCACGGTACCTCGACATCCTGGGCCCTCAGTGCTGCTTGTGCCTTCAACGCAGCAAATTCAGCCTCGATTTCCTGCTCGCTATATCCCTTCCGCACCATACGCAGGCTCTTGAGCGCTCGCGAGTCTTCACTGCGAGTCAAGTAGAAGGTTGGCGAGTCTTCTACAAAGAGGAATCCGATAACGAGAACAACCGGGAAGGCAATTTGTAAACCCATGGGGAACCTGAACGAGAATTGGCTCGTATCCTTGCTTACGGCCCAGTTGATTCCGTTGGATAGCACCGCCGCGGAATCAATGGTGACAATGGACAGTCCAATGAGCACTCCACGCAGCTCATCGGGTGCAATTTCAGCCAGAAAAGTCGAACCCATGACGATGAAGAGAAAGATTGCTGCGTTGGCCAGCCAGCGCCCAATGACCAGCTGTGCCATACCAAAGGCAGACGTCTGGATTGCTGCGGCTACGGCACTCAAGGCGCATCCAAAGATGAGAGTCTTGCGTCGTCCCCACCTATCACCGCAATAAGCTGCTAGCGGAAGGCCGAGAAGACATCCAGTAGTAGGAACAGCCGTCATGACGCTGACATCGGTAGACGTGAGGACGGAGCCCATGGGGCCCTTGCCGGTGCCAAACTGTTGTATGAAAGGGCCCATGGCGAGAATGCCACCCATGACAGAGCCATCGAAACCAAAGGTGAAGAACACCAGCGCAAGTATGAAGCTGGAGAAGATCAATCGTGGGTTGTGGATGATGTGCGAGATCCACGATCGACGCTGCACCGCAACGTGTGCTGCATCAGCCGAAGATGGCTCCATTAGTGTCTGAGTGAGATGAGGAATGGAATGGTTGGAGGAAGGCGATGTTGGATCAACATTGTGTCCTGGTGGTGGTCTTGTCTTTTATGTATGATTGGCTTGCAGTTACATGTAAACCATCCCCAGGTTTTCCCCAGGCCAAACGGTCAAGGGGTCACACGTGGAAAGGTGGAGAGAGACGTGGATCGGAGCGCCACTGAAATCGAGGCTTACAGAATGCGGCATTTCCCCGGCCGTGCGACAACTGCCTAGTTGCTGTCGTCCCAGGATTTGCCTGGCGGTGCGGAGGCCGGTTGCGCGTGCGAAGTCTGTTCATTCAACTGCGGGGATTGTCCGTTTTAGGCTTAGCGCGGCCTGGAATATTCCATGTTAAGGTATGGACCAGATGAGAACTGCCGAGTTACCGCCAGACCACACGACTGTTGCACTTGTAATACAATGTACAAAAGCTGATCTTCCATTGAATTCAGTACTTTTGATGTGCCTTCACGGATCTTATTGCATACGGTCAAGCTCCCCTGGATTGTCGTTGTGCCGGTCGTCGTGCCAGATAGAGCTTCCAAGAAAACAAACCCCACCATGGTCGCTCCAAGCGGTGATGCTCTTGATTCATTCCCAAGATACGAATTCGAACACAAAGACCTCGGAAAGCTAATCGGACTTGCGAGAGGGGATGATATAGTTCAATTTCGCGGTGTCCCGTTTGCTGCGATTGCTGCTCGATTTCGCCAGGCGCGTCTTCTGGAGTCATTACCGCAACGGCCATTTGATGCCAGAAAGTCTGGGTAAGCTATCACCTTAGAAAAGCCATTCATGCGTAAATTTTGACATGACGATAGCCCATATTGTCCGCAACCAGTGCTACCATTCCCTACATACTGGGAAGGATCATTACCAGAAGATTTCCCGCCACTGCCTGCCGCTACACAGGACGAACTTAACTGCCTCAATCTTAGTATCACTGCACCCAGATCTAGTATTGAGAGTGGTACTACCAAAGGACTTCCTGTCTTGTTTTTCATCCACGGTGGAGCATTCGTTGGCGGAAGCCAGTCTATTCAACTTGCTGGACGCGAGATCTACGATGCAACGAATCTTGTTCGGGCAAGCATGGCCCGCAATCAGCCAGTTGTGGTGGTTACTTGCAATTATCGTGTGGGCCCACTAGGGTTCCTTGCATCCGAAGAGCTTGCGGCTTTCAACAAGGAACATGGTGAACCAGTCGGCAACTATGGACTCCATGATCAGCGACAAGCATTAGAATGGTGCAACAGATTTATTTCCGGTTTTGGTGGTGACCCTGAAAATGTGACAATCCAAGGTACAAGTGCTGGCGGTAGCTCAGCACATTATTTAAGCATCTTTCCAGATCGAAAGTTCAAGAGAGCAATCTTGGCGAGTGGTACGCTGACAGGCATCGGTCCCATGCCCATGCCTTACCAACAGGAAAAGTTCACTGCATATGTGTCCAGGCACACTAGTGAAGACGGTAAACCTCCAAAAGATGCAGTAACATTGTTGCAATCTATCCCTGTTGAGGATTTTGTTAAACCAGTCTCAGCTGGCATATATCACCCATATATCGACGGCGACTGGATTCCGGGAGCGACTATGCAGAGTATCCGCGATGTGTACAAAGATGGAACCGTACCAGATCTTATGATAGGCGCTTGCGACTTTGAGGTAGGTCCTATCTTTCTGATGAGGTATTAGACATATCCATATACTAACGGCGACTTGTAGGCCGATCTGACACAACTGCTGCTCATAGACGACATACCGTCCATGAGGCCAGCACCCGACGACCGCATGCGCGCAACGATCTTCGATCTCGCGTCTTCAAACGGCATGATTGTGTCTCCTGAAACATTTCCAGATGCGCATCCCAGCGTCACGGAAGCGTACAATATCAGCTCGGCTCTCGAGCATCCTTCATCCGCAATGTACAAATGGGCAGACCTCTTGGCCGATATAGCATTCAGAATTCCGCCCTTGCACATCGCTGCCCACCACCCGGCTAATGTCCTGATTTATGAGATTCGCTGTAAAAACCCGTATGAGAAGTGGGCTTGGTCATTCGGGCGTGCGAATCATGCAGTTAATGATGTGTTCCTATTCGACGTCGCGCCGGATCTAGTGCCAGAGGAATTGCAGGGCCCGCATGCTGGTAACGTAGCGCAGATTCGGGCTGCGTGGCTGGACTTTTGCAATGGAAAGCTACTATGGTCGCCGTATCAGAAACAAGACGATAAGCTAGGGCCTATGCATATTTTTGAGCATGGGGACAAAGGCAGAGATGCTGGGAGTTTGGAGGAAGCTATGGGCAAGACAATGGCAGCGCAGTGGAGGGCAGTTTTGAAAGCAAATCAGCAGTAGCTTCAACTACGAGAGGACCGTATCAGGAGATGCTATGAATTATGTAGTTTATGCAAGCATGTTAAGAAAGAGTTTAACAGCAGTTGAAAATGTTGGACCTGGCTGGGTATGTTAAGTCAGCTTCATCAAGGGTCAAGAAGGAGTAGAGGTAGGCATATGAAGACAGCTCAGTCCTGGGTTGATATCCTCCAACAAGCTATCATCAGAAGCCTTAGGTTTTATCACTGAGGAACTTACGCAACAGACGTTGTGAACTTCAATATCTCATTAAAGTCAATAAATTATCTATATATTGTTTTGAAAGAGAGTTCAGAGCGGACGCAAAGCTCCACTGCGGTCTTCTGACCATCGTCCTGAGATAGCTTGCCGCATACCTTTTCCCCAGAACGCGACAGGCAGTGCGACTAGCCCACCCACGATCTGGAATATCATGAGTTCAATTCCGACCCATAGATATCCGTGAGCCTCGACCCAGGGAACAAGAGCGAAGCTTATAGCCCAGGAAATGACATAGCAACCTCCAATAACCACAGCCAGCGCTGGGGCAGCCCACCTCGGAAACGCTTCTGCGACCCAAAGAGTGTTTGCGGTCATCAACATGACCAGGGAGAAGCCGTGGCCTCCATAGGCAAGGTAGATGAAGGCGGGGTGCCATTGTAACTTGACTGTAAGACCGTAGAGTAGAGAACTGAAGGCACCAACGATAATTGGTAGGACATAGGCGATGAGGTAGTGCTCAGCCTCCAAGACACCATGGTTGCGCTGCGAAAGTCTCTTGAGGCCATTGCAAATAACCACGCAACACACTGGAAGTCCTATCAATGCCCCCACGCCGGATGCTACGTTGACCGTGCCAACTAGTTCAGGCGACATGTTGTAGGGAGGTTGGGTAAGAATGGGGCTGTTTGTTGCGCCAATGAATATCATGCTTGCTGAGTTGAACCCGGACGCGACGAAGACCCAGAAGAGGAGGGGGTTTGCAGCGCAATACGCCATCTGGATATAGCATCGACCCGCCGATCTCCACGAGGCAAAGGGCGATCGTGAGAGACCAATTCGGTCACGGAAACCCGCAAATCCTTTGCGAATTGGATATTCTGGGAGATCTCGATAGAGGGAGGAGTTTTCTTCGCGGTCTTCGTATATCGTTAACTTCTCGGTCGCGCTTTGCAGAAGGATGAGACCGTTGAAGGCCACTGTTGGACGCTTGAAGTAAGTTTCAGGATAAAGAGCGAAAGTGACAAAGAGTGAGATAACAACAGGTATAGTCCAGAAATGGTAGAAATGGCGCCAGTTACGACCTTGTTCTCCGATGACTGGTGCGAGTGCAACACTGGATGTGCCAAAGCACCCTGCAACGCACCACATAAACGAAACTGCTCGTGGTCTTTGGTTGATGTAGGTTAGATCAATCACGATCAGGAAGGCCTAATGTAATTAGTAAAAAGCTCTCACATATTAGAGGAAATTTGCCGCTCACCAAACAGAGACCGACGCCTTCACTGAGGCCAAGGAAACAGACAGCAACGACTAGCTGAGCAAAAGATCTTGCCTGGGCAGCACCAAGGGTGGCGATCAATACAATCATGGTGGCAATCAAGATTGTTGGCCGACGACCCAAGCCGATTGAGAGAGGTACCCAAACAAAGCATCCGATTCCCATGAAAAGAGCAGGGCCAGTGACGAGGGCTTTGATCAGCCATGGAGCTATGTTCTGCAAATACCGTGTCAGCAAAAAATCCTATAGAACAGAACGATATAGCCAACCTCGTGTTCAAAAGTGGCCTGAATGCTGTTCAACATGACACCCGCCGCTTGCGCAGCAGTCAAATTAACGGCAGAAAAAAGAACAATGGCGAAAAATGCTCCGGCCGTCTTCCTTTCGCTCCAGTTCAGAGGGTCAACTTTGCTTTCCGAAGCAATCGGTAATTTGAGAGTTCTTCCGTCATTGGTAACTAGGTATGTAGTGCCACTCAGGTCGTATGATTCGCGTTTTGCGCAGGTCGTAATGCTTTCCGCTCTTGTTTTTGTAAAAGCCTTGGGACTAACAGAAGGCAACGAGGTTATTTCTGGAATGGGAGGAGACGACAAAGGAGACATTTGACGGGGAACAACGATGGGCGATGACTGATGCGGGGGAGCCAGCTCAACCTCGGGGTGTGGATCTTCCAGTGGCGCAGCCTTGGTGGAGTAAGAACCGGTGGGAGAGAGTATGATGTCCATGTTAAGGAAAGACAAAGGAAACGAGCAGCCAACACGAGACGAGCCAAAAGTGGACCATAGACAGCCACGACTGGGGAATGCAGAAAACACTGGGGAACGAAAATCATACGAAAGAACGCCACCACTGCCTTATAATCAATAGGACCTGGTCCCCGCAGCTCGCGCGTACACGGGCATGTCCGTTAGCCGTCCGCAGATCATCTGCTTTGACGCCAGACTTCAAAGTTTAAATCTGCTCTGAACGCCCCAAAACACATGCCATATCGCCGACGACTTGGAGTTGCCGCAGCAAAACTGGCAACACAGTAAACTCTCGATTGTCAGGGATGACCTGGGCTCGCGATCACGGCCAGATGCGGAACCGTCGGAGTTTTTGCAGGATAATCTGATTGGGCCCGAAGAGCCTCAGTCGACCAGATGGGAGGATGATCGCCGAGGAAGTTCAGAAGCACCAACCTTTAGAGAAGGAGTCGGAGGTAAGCCGGCGAGAACCCAGTTCCAAACACGCTAAGTTGGGAACAGCGGAGGCTAGCGGCCGTTGACCCGTGCATGCCATTCATGTGCGGAGCCGACCGGCAGTGTTGATTTGTGGTTGAGCAACCAGTCTAGCTATCTTGGAGCAACATCTGCGAATATGGGCCTGGGGCTCAGACAACGTGGCGTTTCGTGATTGTCATGGGCCAATCTGCCTTTTTAACGCGACGAAGGAGGTGTTTGCGTTTCACACAAAGGCGTTGCTTGGTTTAAGTCGTCTAGGCTAGATAACATGGTGAAGGCTAGAGTCTGGCGCCTCACGCCACGATCATCATTATTGAAACTCTCGTCGCTTGGGAGCAGTACTCGAGTTTCTCATCGAAGTTGCTCGGAGCGCGAACGACATGTACTAAGAGGCGGGTAGGTGGTGGGAAATGGCCGTGGCCCAGGCTTGACAGCCGTCTAAACTAGCGTTGACAACGACATTGACAGAGCCCAACGCAAGGCGTACAACACTATGGAATAGGGAACCTTCGCCTTGGGATCGACAACCCATCCTCTTTTAGTAATCCATGATTCGCAAGCATGGACGGCAAGCCTCTTGGCAGAGTCGTGCCAAGGGCCTTTCTCCCCTCCTTTCGGGCTTATGTGCGTATATCACTGCGTACGAACTCATCTTCGGTAACAGTTTCCAATTCAAATTGGCAAGGCCTTTCAAGCTACCCGCGTCTTCCGCACCATTCGAAACGACGTCCAGCTTCCTAGCTGGCAAGCGATCGTGATGTTCGCTCTCGCTCCTGAGAAGATGAGCAGTGAGGAAGCTTATTCTGGCATCTGTTATCTTACGGGCCGAGCGGTTTGCTGACGAAACCGCGGCTCATTTACGGACGCAAGTGGCTGTAGATGGGTAGGTAGGGCTGAGGCTGATCGCCGCTGATGGATCTAGTCCCCAGACCATTTCCAATCAAGCTTCTGAAACACGCAGCCCTTTGAAAGTCGCCGAGATCACAGCCGCCTGCAGTTGGGCCCTGTGGGGGAATTTAGAGATACCTACTGCATTTGTGATGCTTGCAATCCCCCGCACTATAACATGTAAAATATCATGACGCATCTCTGTCACACCAACGTGAGTTCCTGCAAGAGACGAGCGATAGCAACAGGTTTATGACTATACTAACAAGCATGAGTATTTCGCAAGACTCTTGATTGATAATCACGCGGGTTTGATGATGTTGGGCAGGCAAAATTGAGTTCGCCCCAACCTTGCTGTTGTAGGCAGGAGCGATGGAACCGAAATTAGGACAGCAAAATAGGTGGAGATAGGTACGATTTTGCCTGGAAGAGGCTGAACTCGTGGTCCCCTGTCATCCGCCGTTCCCATTTCAAGGAGTTGAGCACGATGGTAAATATCCAACATCAGCCCTAAAGCCCCTCAAGCCTTACCCGTCAAGCGCCAACCTTGGTGATATGTTCGCACTAAAAGATAACGTAATCAGTCTTGGGCTTAGATGCGGACGTGAATAAGCCATGTCCGAAGGCGTCCGCAACTTCAAGCAAGCATGTCTCAGATGCACATTCATTGTTAAAACTCACTACTGGGAACAAGAGAAAACACGGTCGTCGTCAGAGTTCGGCCCTCAGGAGGCTTCCCCGAGTCATGATGCCTGAACTCAGAAGGCCCGCATCGCTAACTCTCTGGCCCAGCCATCGAGCATCATGTCTGGCCATCAACCTGGAGACATCCTCACTGCAAGCATTCGGCCCTGGAGCGTCTTCTCAGGAGTCTAAGCGATACTGTCTTCACTTTCCCAGCCTGGACATGAATTAAACACTGCTTCTCCTCAGTCTCAACATCAAACAGACCGCCGACCTAGGCCAAAAGTCTATCTTCCGCTAGTGAGGTTCTTCCTGTTGGGTCCAGGATTTCCTAAATCCACCATCGACGTGCCCCCCGCCCCAGATTCGGTAGACTTTCCACTTTGCTCAGCTCCATCATAGCCACGAATTCTACTGAGAATGCAGTAGTGATGCCACCAACTTTGTGACACAGCGAGCCTTTTCACCGTTGGGTTGAAACTCCTTCACACCGAAAAGCAGCCTTTGAGAAAGGTTTCGCGAACCAATGTGTTCGTACAGAATCTCAGTCAAAGTAGTATGTGGTTAGATTGGAAGTTGCGAAGGAAGGCAAGCAATTGAATAACATTCAATATGATGACGATATTGATGGTATCATCGTGGCGCTCTTAGCGATTTGGAATGTCATATTTGGAATCCGAGAGTCAAGGCCATGAGCACAAGCGACTGCGCAGATCATCCCCATTACTAGGCGTACAGAAAATGTCTTGGTACATGTTCATGCGAATAGGGCTTGTCGAAGTTGTCGAGGTTGTCGATCACATACTCCTCAGAATCCATTCTTTCCGTGGTGGGTCAGATGGGCGATCTGGGGGTGGAGAAATGGACACGAGCCTACATTTGCTGAGGCGGAACACTCGGCTTCAAATAAGGTTGCGCGTGACTGTCTGGCGATTCGGCGTCAGCGATTAACCCCCATCTCCCTCCATCTCACAAGCTCTGCGTGTGGACGCTTTCTGTTGTTTTCCCTCCCCGATGACATGTGCAATTTGTTTTGTCTTGTCAGTCAGATCCTATCTTGGATTACATCCGCTATCTATCAAGGACACTGCTTTTCGGGTACGAGGAGCAAAACTGTATCTAAGCATACCAACAATGATCATGTGAAAACAAGTGTCGGCTGTATATTTTGAACCCGAATACGCTGGTATGTGCATGATCGAAGACCACACTTGTCAGCACTGAAAAACCGACGCGTAGACCTTGATCGACACGCGGAGATTCATGATCAAAGCTTCTCCGCATACGAAGCGTCCATCGTGATTTGACTGTATTACGTGAGACAAGACACGTTTGAATATAAGATTTGGTAGCAGTGATGAATGTCCTTTGCCAAACTGAGCTCAGACCTCCAAGATAGGAACGCACCGGATGGTTTCTTACCACGAACAGTAGATCAACAAAGCAGGCCACTATCGTCAACGGGAATAGTAATAGGAGAGAAGGCAGGTGTATCGTTATAACTATCTAGGACATTGCATACAAATCTTGGGTATCGCGTATCGAGACTGAGAAAACGTGATGGTATCAGAAGCGCCGCTAAGTGAACAGTAGAAAGGAAGAAACATGAATCCAAGTACTCCGTCCATCAGGCATCATAAACGTTGCCGATGCGGAGCGAGACAGAAGCCGTTTAGTTAATTGAAGCTGGTTAGAAAGCGAAACCACTTGAAATAGGTGGCATGAAAATAGACACGCATGATTTAAGATGCAGTAGTGCAAAGCCACTGCAATGAAACGAAAAACGCGAGACTGAATACTGGGGGAAAGCCCAATACTATCCGTTGTACCAGCCATTCGACCCAACATTTGCTTCTTCGCTCTCGCGATGCGGTATGAGCGGCTCTCTAATGTCAAAAGCCTCAATGAACATCTGCCAAGTGGGGTAGTCAAGGCTAAATACGGCTTGGTGTTTGTGAACGTTGTCTTCTCGCTGCTCCGAGACTCCACGGGGCGCTGCTGGTGCTATTCATATATTAGCAGACAAAGGCCAAAGTAGGACAGCTGCTCGTACCAAGTAATGGAAGGCCATCATCGTCCTTGACAATCTTGGCATTGCCTTCCCTCACTAAAAAGCTAATGTAGAAGAGATTCTCGACCGTCTGGCCAAAGTCATGCGGATTAATGGCGAAATCGAGCAGGTTGACGGCAGGCTCTCCGTCTGGAGTCATGGCCATCCTGTAGCGACGGAGAGCGGCGGTCTGTAACTCGTCGTCCAAGTCGTCCTCTGGTATTTCGCTAAGTTCGCTCTCCACAAAATCCGCACCTTGCTTGGTATGATCAATCAGTCGTTTTCTGATGCCCTTGACAAGGTTGGAAAGGTTGTTGTTCTCGTTCTGTTGAATATCGCCTTCTTTAATCTCTTGCGGGCGAGTCGCAGGGCCAACTGGTTGGCGCTGGGAGCGAGCTTTGCGCTGTGTTGCGGTACGGATGCGCTTCTGCACTGACAGTGGACCTAGAAGGAAGCTGGCTGTAGGTGGTCGCTTGTTGCAGGGAAAGCAAGCCCTTCGACCCAATAGCGCCCAATCGAGACCATCTGGATCGTCGTCCTCGTCATCGTCGCCCACTGGCATGGCTGGTGCATCTTCTTCACCTGCAACATAGCCTCCTGATTTCATAAAGTATATGCATTTAGACACAAACTGGTCCAGATCGATGCCTGCGCTGTAACTACCCAAGGCATTGTTGAGTTTTTTGCCAGCCAAGTCACTGGCATTAACCAAGAAACGGGAATCTACGGTGGCATCAGCTGTTTGTCGCACTTTGCCAAACAAGCTATTTTGTGTCCTGAGAGCATCAAGAAGGCCGGTGTCGCGCGATTTGATAAGGTCATCACGATTATCTGCCCAGGTCAGTTGGGTTCGCATGGCCGCAAAAGGTGCTGCTGAACTCACCATCCAGCATGCGCTGGTGGTCGCGCATAGTGGCACGCAGCCGTCTTCGCTTCTCGGGATCTTGATTTGGGTTGTAAAACTTCAGATCGCCCTCTTCTTCTTCCTGCTCTGCCGGAAGATGAGACTGTGAAGGTGTATCGACGTCATCCTCGTCCTCTTGGTCTGCCTCGTCGTCATCGTATGTTCGTGAATTTGCCATGCTGTAATCATCTGTCCTCCTTCTCTTGTTGCCATTGCCGTTTGTCGAACCTGAATCTGGTGTGGGCATGCGCGCCGACGCGACCCGCAGGCCCCTTGACTTGCCTCGCCGTGGGGTATGCTCTCGTGTTGCAGGCGATTCGTTCTCCTTGTCCGAGTTCATGGACCGACTCGGACTGATGACGGAATAAGACGATGTGCGTCCGTTGTTGTCGGTCCGGGGCGCTACAGAGGGGTCACGATAGAGCGAGTCCACGGTGGAGGCGCGTGTTTGTGGCGTGGCCGAAGTGTGTGTATTGAGGCGCGCCATCCCAGCGGGCAGGAATAGCAGGAAACAGAGACGTAGGAGGAGGCGACAGAAAAACGACAAAGGATATAGTGGGGTCCTGCCGTGGTGCTGGGGGCGTAGTTGGCCGCCTGTACCTGTTCCTGTCCCTTGTGCCTGTTCCTGGATCCAGACGCGGTTGAGGCCCACCCAGCCTAGCGCGACTTTTGTCAATCTGAGCGCGACCGCATCCGTCAGCCAAGCCCTGCATTGGCCACCCCCACTCTGCCCGCGTGTCTAGTGGCTGTACTAGTGGCTGGTAAGCTTCCGAGCCACACCCGGCGCACCGCCAGCTCCGTCCCATTCATCCCACTGGAGCATGTGCATGAACTGCTGTTCTCGTTACTTAGCCACACGCTTCGCCTTGTCATGTGTCCCTAGGACGTCCAGCCAGCTTTGTCGCACCCGACCTATGATCCATCCCCATGGCATGCCGTAGCCAGCTGCTTCCTCACCGCGCACGATGGAAGCCTTCAACTTCGCGACGTCCCTTGACCTGACGGAGCTGGCCGTCCATGTGCGAATGTAGGGAACCAACTCCGCTGCACTACATATCGTACCTGTGCTGAAGATGTATGCAGTGATCGTCTGGACGGGAACCAGAAGCCGATACCTTACTCAGTCTTGTTGAAGCGACCCGACCTCAGGCACCGCGCTTCAATCATCAAGTGAGCTGCCCCTCGTCAGGTGGAGACACAACAGCCATATGCTGACAGCAGGGCCGTAGTCCACACTTTGAGCTATACGTCACGGCGCAGATATGGGCTGACAGCAAGCCCCTTACCGTCCCTGTCCAGACCGCCTACAAGTCGTTCAAGAACGCGCGCATATGGAACGAGTGGCTACAACTACCTGTCACGTACGCAAATCTCCCTGCCTCCGCCCAGATCGCCATTACCTTGTGGGATTTGTCGCCTGCCGAAGACAAGGAGTCCAACCTGCACGCCGTGCCCTTCGGCGGGACTACCATACCACTGTTTGACAACGACAACACATTGCGAAAGGGCAGGCAGCGCTGTCGGATACATCGCTTCAAAGCTGCCGACGGCCTGACCAACACGTCGACACCATGGGTGATTCAGCCGGCGCGGAAACCCAGAAATGCCCAAATAGCCGAGCCAACTGTCGATGAGCAGGTCGCCGAGATGGAGCGTCTGGAAGGGCTGCTCAAGAAGCAGGAGATGGGCGACCTTCCAACAAACAACTGGCTTGACGGGCTGGTCTACAAGAAGATGATGCAGATACGGAAAGATGCCTTGAAAGCCGAGGCCGCAGCCCTAAGCCGACAGGGCAAGGCGAATGGTGACAACGATACTGCCGCCGCCGATGCACATCCCGACGATCAAGAGCTCTTCTATCTTGACATCGAACTTCCCCGCTTCGACCACGCCATTGTCTTCACCGACGTCGAATATCCCCCACCGCCTGTCTCGGACTTGCGGCTGCCCGCTGAAGCGGACGTAAGGCTGCGCCCTCCACCAGAAGTATCTTTTGGCCCTGGTATAGATATCGATGGCGTAGGATATGGCGATGCTGATGCCGAACGGCTTATCAAAATCTATGATCCCGAGGTTGGGCGAAGGGTCAATCCTGCAGAAGATAAACATCGCGAGTTGATGCGGAGTCAGCAGACAGATTCCTTGGACCGCGACCGGAAGCCGAACGTCCACGTCCGCGACAAACTGAACATGTTGTTATCCAAGGGTCCTCTCGAGGAAATCACTTCTCATGAACGAGACGACATATGGAAATTCAGATATTTCTTACTGCGCGATAAGCGTGCCTTGACAAAGTTCGTCAAGTGCGTCAACTGGAAGAATCCACGAGAGGTTCGGCAAGCAGCACCTCTGCTGGAAAAGTGGGCTGAGATTGATGTCGACGATGCTCTTGAATTACTTGGCCCTCACTTCGACCATCCCATTGTACGAAGCTATGCCGTCGAGCGACTGAAAAAAGCAGATGATGAAGAGCTCCAGCTATACCTTTTACAACTGGTTCAGGCCCTCAAGTACGAGGCCCCAGGTGAGGGAGACGACTCATCGTTGGCACGCTTCTTGGTCACACGTGCTGCTAACAGCTTCACATTGGGCAACTTCCTGCATTGGTATCTCATGGTCGAGATTAGCGACTTCAGTACCGACCAGGCCCCTGAGCATCGCGATCTGTTTGCGAAAGTTGAGTACGACTTTATGGTAGAGCTTGAGAAAACGCCAGAAGGCATTGGTATACGCAAGACATTCCAGCGCCAGGGTGAACTACTTACCATCCTAGCCAAGATATCAAAAGATGTGCGCTTTGGTGGTGGCGATCGGCCTGCAAAGATTGCGCGTCTCAAGAAAGCTATCGCAGACCCGAAGAACGAACTCACCAGCTTCGATCCGCTTCCACTACCGTTGGATCCCTCGGTCTTCATCACTGGTATATCAACAGAGGACTGTAACGTTCTGAAATCATCACTGCTACCCATGGTCCTGTCGTTCAAGACCACATCAGGGACGCCCTACCCTATTATCTTCAAGACTGGTGACGACCTTCGTCAGGACCAACTCGTCATCCAAATCATCACCCTCATGGATCGGCTACTCCGCAAAGAGAACCTGGATCTGAAACTGACGCCTTACCGCATCCTGGCTACTTCCTCATCAGCTGGTGCATTCCAGTTTGTCCCAAGTATGTCCATTGCTGCAGCATGTCAAAAACATAGAGGCAGTCTACTGGCTTATCTGCGTGCCAACAACCCGGATGATAGCGCTCCACTAGGCGTAAGGAAAGAAGCCATGGACACGTATATCAAGTCCTGCGCTGGTTATTGCGTCATCACCTACCTACTCGGAGTGGGCGATCGTCATCTTGACAACCTCCTGCTCGCTCCTTCGGGCGCCTTCTTCCACGTCGACTTTGGGTACATACTAGGTCGCGACCCCAAGCCATTTGCGCCAGCCATGAAGCTGTGTAGCGAAATGATTGAAGGAATGGGCGGCGTTCAGCACCCCAACTACCTTGCCTTCAAAGAGTACTCGTACACTGCTTGGTCTACCCTGCGTAAATCCTCAAACCTGATTCTCAACCTCTTTGCTCTCATGCAAGGGGCCAACATTCCAGACATCAAGGTCGAAAGGGAGGGTAGCGTTAGAAAGGTTCAAGAACGCTTGTGGCTTGGCAAAGGATCTGGTGGTGGAAAGGGAGAAGATGAGGCTGCGAGGGATTGGGAAAGATTAATTGAAGAGTCACTGGGAGATTGGAAGGCAGGGATGATTGACTGGGCTCATGATCTCGTGCAAGGTTGGCGGAAGTAGAATCAGTGACTAGAAAAGGATCTGAAACTCCGAATATACTAGAAATGAGAATCGCTTGATGATATTTCCCAAGTTGAAGAAGCTCACGTCCATTCATGGCAACACCGGCTGTAAATTTTACGTCACATGACATGCAATTTCATCTCCTCTATCATTCTAACCAATCCCTCTCAACCCCCTTGATCATCTCTGCCAGCCACGGTTCATCTTCCTCGTAAATTGAATCATCAAAACCATGCTCACCGGATGGCGTGGCCAGCTCGAATCTTGTGTTCGGGAACAGTTGCCTAGCTCGTTCTACAAACTTCTCTGTCCCCTTCACAGGCACAAGCGTATCGTCCTTTCCATGTAAGATGTATGTGGGCACAAAAGACTTTGCCGACTCGATGCGCGTGTAAGGCATGAGGTGTGGGCCCGTGCCAAAGAACTCTCCCCAGCGCCCATGCGCCTGTAGCATCGCCATTAGACCAATACGAGCAGGCGGGCTGGCTGCGCTGATGATTGTCCCTGGCTTGATATTCTCAAGAAACTCATCTAGCTCCTTTTTTGGCGGAATGGGCTGACCCATCATCAGAGCATCTGGGGAGGGAGGAGAATCGTTCACCATCGGATACTGGATAAAACACGCACGGAATGTGTTCTCCGGAAGAGAAAGAACAGATTGGAGCGACATCCATCCGCCTGCAGAATCGCCTGCGACTAGGATTCGAGACAAATCAGGTTCGATGGAAGGCTCTTTGGATGTGATATACGCGGACAGCGAAGATGTGAGCCAGCTTCCCAAGGAGGCAATGTCTTCCAGGATGTCGTCACCAGTATGCTCTGGAGTCAAGCGGTAGTTTGGAAAAACAGCGATTGCATTGTTGCGGATGAGAAATGGAACCATGTACGCGGAGAACCACTCAGGGTACATGGCTGTTCCTGTTACCTAAGGAGTAGCATGAGTAATCGGGTCGCCTGCAATGCCGCAGGGCTGCTTACCAGACCGCCGCCGTGCCATCTGAGTACCACCGGATGCTTTCCTGAGGAAATCCCTTTCGGTACGAGAACGTTAACTTCTATTTCATGGTCCTTGATCTTCTTATATGAGGTCGTGTATATGTTGAAGTTGTCGAAGCGGGTCTCTGGTGTAGTGCGAAACGACATGGTGTGCGGGGTAATATATGCCTAACTTCACGCTCTACTAAGTGCTGGAGTTTAACAGACCGGATTGTTTTCTTTGATGGATGCTTGCTATTAGCGAAACAAGTAGAGGTTTCTGGCGTGACTATGTCATGTAGCGGACCTCGGATACAAGGTGAACCTCGGATAAGAGTATTATCCACGATATGCTAAAACTGAGTCGAAAGGAGCACTCATCCGTTATTTAAGCCTGGCCCACGTGATAGCGACGCCTATTGCTTCGTCGGATTTGTCACACGTGTCAGCTTACATCCTCGCGCGGCACGGAGTTTAGTACTGTAATGCGGAGTTAGGGCCGCGGAACCAAGAGCTATATTCATCCCGAATAATACATTCACATTCATTGCGTAAAGTCATTTTTATAATCTATATTCTAGTCCAAGAGATAACAAGGGAACTCGACCGCGAAATCCAAGTCGGATCTGGAACATAATGATAGCTGAAGGGCATTAGAGGCTGGAAAAAATACTTCTTATTTAGAATATCAAGCGCTGCTTAGCGCAGCACGCTTTGTGGAGCCGTAGCGTGTCTAATGGCTACCATATCTAGTAGCTCGCCAATCTTGTCCCTGAACTATTGACCAATCCGCAATAGAATTCTTTTGCCTTTGGACGTGCTTTTACCTTATTTGCATGAGAGTACCTCCAACCAATGCAACCGAGTGCTAGCACAATATTTTCTTGACCAAAGCAATAATGCCTGAAATGCTCTTCTGGTCGATATCAGATCTTTCAGAAACGCGTTCATGTCCTACAACAGCGTTCAATTCTGCAAGTGCTTTAGCTCAAATGTGCGGAAAGGCCAAGGTAATGATGCAAGATATCATTGCGAGTCACTCTTGGGTACAGGGCCGTTTTATAACTTCAAAAGTGGATATCTACTCTGTTGTTAGTTGCGACTGGCCAGTTGCCTGGGG